>SNQJ01S0000538.1:66268-79931 GCA_010110895.2 Picea sitchensis
GCAGTTAGGGTTTCCATTCTAAAAACTGTTGCACATGTCACTTCGTGCGTAATAATGTTGAACCTTGGACTGATCGACCTCATCATTGAGATGTTCGAATATTTCTTTTCGGTTGTTTATCAGAATCCTTATTCTGAAGATGTATACGCTTGCATGCAAACTATAATGACCGCGATTTTGGATGAAAGTGCTGATATTTCGCAGGAATTATTGTCTGTCGCAGGAATTATTGTCTGTTTTACGCAACAACTTGACAACAGAAATAAAGAAGTTTTCACCGGCCGCACATAAGTTAGCCAGGGATATCCTTGCATCTTGTGCTAAAAACTTAGATATTTGATGGATTAAGACGAGGAATGATGAAGCGTGTAAATAGTTGTCTCTTCTTTGAACATTGCAGCAAATTTTGTTATCTGGACGGGGTGTTTAGATTAGTTTTTGATTTGCTACATAATTATTTACTTGGGTTAAATTGGTTGTTTTTGCGTCTATTAGGGACATGGTTTTCGTCAGGATTAATAAATTACTTTTATTGACTAAATAGTTCAACTCATTAGGGTGATCTTATAAATATTGTATTGTAAATAATAAAGATACAAGATAAATAAAAAGATTAGAGATGCGGCTCTAAAGAATCTATTTTCAATAATTAATTGTACATTGTTAAAATTTAGAGGTAACCTTCAAAAAAAAATGTTTGAAAATAAAATAACAATTTTTACTAAAACAATACATAACCCCATTATAATGAGGGACAACCAACTAATTTAGGATTGATTACTAAAAATGAAAGTTTAATACAATCAGTGAATATTAACTAACTATTTAATGGGCCTTATTAAAAGAAGTTAGTCTCATACATTATTAAAGTATTTAAAGCCGTTAGAGTAGGGACCTGACAATCATGGTGCACTACATATACTCGAACTTGACAGGAAACACCCTTCCGCAATGGACCTGCCACTATAGAAATCCATGTCACCACTTCCACATCACCATGTATGGAATTTTCCATTCTTTTCCAAAAATTTATAAATTTAAAAAAATCCCTAATTTGGAAATTTCTCCACCAACAGCCTTGAAAGCTCGAGTTAAGCTTATAACAGCTCATTGATTACTAATTTCCACCATTAATTGACATTATGATCGGCTTTGAGCATAATTTGACATGAAATGCTCTAAAAATTGAGGATTTCCCTAAATTTCCTCAAATTTCTCCATGGCCACCTCTACAACTATCATTTTAGCAAATATTGATACTCTAATTGTCAATACAACCACCATAGACCACATTTCATTATGATTTCATCTATTTACTGCTATTAATTTGACTAGAAATATTTATGAGCATGAATTCACATAGAAATGGGGGATTTTTACCCAATTTTTCAATGGTTGATATTTAAATTTAATTTTTCTAAGGCCTGCAATAGAGGTAAAAATTGGACATTTTAACCCTTCACATTTCCACCTCCTAAATTTTTGTCAAATACTTTGCAAGAATTCTCTTAGTCTCGAAATATTGTGTGCTATGTCCTCCTAATTTTTTGTCAAATACTTTGCAAGAATCCTCTTAGTCTCCAAATATTATGTGCTTTGTTATATCTTGACCTATTGTGATTACATACACTATTGAAGCCACATGTGTTGCTTGGAGGAGTTTACTTGCACATTTATTAAGGTTGGTTGCACTTTGGAGCTTGGGCATGATGACTTGGGATGTTCCACTTGAGAATTCCATTTCTTAAGGAACCTATTCACATAAGGGGATATTATTGCACATGTTCATATGTTATTTATTAGGGGTTCCCACATATTTGTAGGCTTTACACATTGCGATGGTGATAGCACATGCATATGGATGAGGTACCCTTGAACACCTTTATATTCCATATTGATGAGGGTGATTTCACTACTTAAGTGTATATTTGGTCATCCACCGCTAAGTCTATATTGGGATCATGAATGCACTACCACTTGGACACCTTATACGAATTGGATGTTGGAAAATGTTTGTAAATGTTGTAAACAAACATGTTTTTGTTTTATTTCATTTACTTTAGTCTTCTGGCATAATGGGAAGGTGAAAAAATGAGTTGTGATTGTTTTCCTTCCAAGAGAAACCCATTAAAAGTAATGAGATAAGCAACGAAGAGGACAAGGGGAAGGGAGATGCAAGGAGAAAGAGGGAAGGAAAATAGTAGAAATTGAAGCTCGAAGATATACTCTTTGTCCAACAATTCCGGTAGTTGTATTTTTAATTCTGTCAATTCTGGTAAACTCAGTCGGTAAGGTGGTTTCGAGATAGGGGTTGATCTAGGTAGCAGGTCTATGGAGAAGTCTATTTCTCTTCTAGGAGGTAATTCAGGTATCTCATCAAAAAACACGTATCTGAATTCATGTAGGACAACAAAGTCTTCTAAGTTGGGCTTATCTTCTTTTCCTAATAGATTTGTTATTTGGATGGCGTAAACTTGACATCCCTTTCTCATGTATTTCTTGAATTGCATTTTTGTGACTTGTCTAACTGATATTGGTTTTGGTTGTTCTAGTAGTATCATAATCGTCTTTATAATCAAGTGTCTTTGTATAACAATCTAGAACTTCTTTGTTCTTTTACAACCAATCCATTCCGATAATCACATCATAAGATCCTAGTGACAGAATATTCATATTTGTTTTCATGTTTTTACCATCTAAAATGAATTCAAAATCAGGAATAAAATCAACCACTTTCCTTTTTGTTCCCATTGTTAATTGTACCAGCCATGATTTTGCGTGTTTCATCTGCTTGATTTTATTTCTCTCTACTACACCACGAGTGATATAACTTAATGCAGCTCCAGGATCAATTAAAACATAAATTTGGGTGTTATTGATTTTACCTTCGATTTCCACCACAGAGGACTCGTGGTTGGCTTGTTGACCCTCTACGACTGCATTTATTTGGTGCAGGCTTCTGCCCACATCACTCAAGGCTATTTGCAAATTATGAATGGAAGGTTTGTTTTTTGTATTTATACGTGGACAATTCCTCCTTAGATGAGGTTCTCCACATTCCCATCACTTCAATGGTTCACGGGGACCATCCTCAAATTTCTTTGTTCCCAGCTTTACTAGTGGTTTACCATTGCCTTGCTAGTGGTTTACCATTGCCTTGCGTACTTTTATAATTGGAGTGAAAGTCTTTTCTAGGAAAGTATTTTGTTGCATTTCGATAAGGAGCTCGCTGGTATCCCTTTTTTCGTTGGTTCATTCGATCTTGTTTCTATCCTTCCAAGCTTTGGGAAAATATGCCCGTTGTTTGTACTGGTCGTAGCACATTCGTGCTTTCCTAAATACTTCACTCAAGGACTTGGGGTTGTCAAACTCAATTCTATCATTATAGGACTCTGGTATACATCTTAAGAACCGTTGAATCTTTACCTTGTCCTCCCGGATATAATGTACAAATCATAGTAATTCCAAGTCATAGCTTTCATTTTCCATTCATAGTAGCTTTCCGATAGGTATTGTTTCGTGAAATATTTCTTGAAGTCCGACCATTCCATCTATTTCTCTTTTATGCCCTTAGCCAACTTTAGATCTTGCCACTAGATGCTGGCCTTTCCTTTCAGATTGTAAATGGCCATTCTGGCCTTCATATTGCCGGAGTAATTGTATATCTGGAAATACTTTTTGATGTCTAATAACCATGCTTCAACTTCCTCCCCTGTTCTAGATTCTCCATCGAGGGAAGCTAGTTTAATTTTCCTAAATTCTCCTTCAAGGTGGTCTACTTGTTTCCTTTTTATGTTTGTTTTTGTTTTGTCCTCGACTGAAGGCGTACCGTGAGACGAACTATCTCCTTTTTCTGCTTCTAGCCCAGAGTTCTTGGAGGCCCTTTTGCTAACCTCTTGTTCATTGTTATTGTCCTTTGGGGTTTTCTTTGTCACTATACTACGCAATAGGACTTCATTTATCTCTTGCTATTCCTGTTTTTCTTTCTATAGTTTCTCATTGTCGGCTTTTAAAACCTACAACTCAATAATAAGATTACTCATTGTTTCCAACACTTCCGTAGGTGATCTTCCTTCATTGTTCTGTCTTGGATCTCGAGGAGGTCTTTGTTCTAGATTTCCTTCAATTATGATTTCTGCATCAACTTGAGGTGCCATAATTAACACAAAACAGAAAGGGTTTTTTGTTTGTAATAGTAAAGGTTTTATTAGTTTTACATGAACACAATTATATGCTTAAGTAATTCAAATGGCCCCGTTTAAGGTCCAAGTGTTGTAACCTTTTGCTCTCATACCATATGTAATGTTTCCCTGAATGTCATAAAAAAAAAAAAAACTTATCTTCTCTTAAGGGCACTTAAACTTCTTTTTCTTCGTTAAGATTCATATCAAACTTCTATTGCTACTTAGTATGGTGAATTAAGGAACTATACCTAACATAACTACAAGGGTGGTGGATATCTTTGGACTTAATCAAGGATCCACTTACAATTACAAGGTAGATCACATTGATACTTCGTATAAACTGTACTACCAGCCTCCACGAGGACTAAATACATTGATATATGAATGTGAATATACTACCATAATATAATCAAAACTTTTGTCCCCACCAAATTATTTACACTCATAGGTATGTCACCACAACTTATACCCAAATCGCGCAACTAAGACTTATCATGGGTATCTACGTATGATCAGCTTTGAATCCTGAGGTGATAGAATAATATCCTCAAAAATAGGGACAGATGCTAATTAAATGTATTTCGATTTGTGCGACAGTTCTCTAGTGCCAGTTTTATGACCTGTAAGGTGTCCTCTAAGGTTAGTTATCCTTGTCAAAAACTTATGCCCCGCAGTCAGTTCTATCTGAACCAATTGTTGCATAGGGTTTTCTTTTAGTTAACCTAATTCGGTGGTCGCGAGGGAACCCTAACCAAAACTGAAGGTAAGGATTAATATGAGAAAATCTGGTTGGTCTATCATCACGAGTATTCCATGGATGTGAGGCAGATACTCTTGGGTATGATTGTAAAAGATTTAATAGCTACCGTCCAAGATAATTAAGGTGTTCTTAACACATTTCCTTTGACACTATCGTGTGATTAAAGTGCCCCACCAGATTCTCGCCACCTTGCCCTAACTACAACAATTAGGTACTGGCTCTCATTAAACAACTATGCGACTAGCCGACGATTATCCCAAGACTACAAATCCTTTTTTTGAATTTGGCTCTGTATTCCCTGTGAAAAGTCTTGTGGTTACTCCTCGTTATTAATATTTTCTCGTGTAGCTCTATTTGGAAATGCCTCTATATATTTCCATTTGACACCAGCTCTGTACATAAATCCATTGGAGCAGGAAGACTATCATCCTCGAGGCCATTTACTAAGCAAACCCGTCGACCATTGTCCTTTTTCCTGGTAAGTTTTATAGAGTAGACTCTTTAATAGTTTATTACAGTGAGGGTTATCTCACTCTATTGTTCTTTCGAGTTTAAGTATGTTACCCCTTATCGTTAAAGCTTACTATGCTATGGGTTTATTTCCTATACTGAATTCATCTGGACTATCTACTCATCCCTGTTTTCCCGAAAATCGTGGCACTTTGACTATTCGTTTGACTTGTTTTGTTTATGTGTTAAGGAAAACTAACACTGTGAGTTACTTTCTTTGATTTCATGGGTTACTGTATTGTCTCTGTTTTTCTTATTTTTCTTCGTTTTGTTTAAAGCATTGGTATAAGTCATTAATGATGGGCCTTTTCGATGCGAGGTACCCATGATGGGTTTACTGCACTCTCCTTCCTCGACCGACCATCTATTAGATAGCATTCGATAGAGCAAGGACCTAAGTTTGCGTATCAAAAGATGAGTGTCTCTCTGGAAAATTAAACTGTTGGTGAGCATTTCTAAAACTTTTATTAATGTTTCATTACCTCACTTTCATTTACAATATATTAATAATTTCCGGTATGTTTTGCAGAGATTTGGTTTGTGCGAATTCCTGATGTCCACCCGTGTTCTTGGCGAAAAAGGTACTCGGGTTTCGATCCCCTCTCTTCTCGATTTTAACTCTACAGGTTCTAGGAAGTGGAGGTCATCGCTCCACCCAGTTTTCCATTCCAAAATGGTTTTCTTTCACCTTGAGTATTATAAGGATTCTGTGTTCAATTTTTTTTGTTTTGAACAACTATGTAATAATTTTGTGGATAATGAACTATAGTCCTTGTTGTATATACTCTGAATGACGTAGTAACTCACAACGAGTTCTATCTCTAGCTTTTCGAGTACCACATACGGCTAAGAATTTTATTGCAATTCAAGACGTTTCGACTCACATGTATTGAATCTGTTTTCTCCGACAATAATAATAATTACCAGAATTTCGCTATGGTCACAGAGTCTTGATTACTTCCCTATTTACTGTATTCGACCTCTATTGCAAAAAAAATGAGTTTTTCTTGTTGTGATTAAGACTAGGGTAAAAGAAAACTGAACTCGCATTGTTTCTATCAACGCATTAAAATTTCTCAAATATCTATTTCGGAATAAATCTATTGTAATCCGTTCTAGCATTTCTTTTATATGATTGCGTCTATAATTTTGTCAGAATAATCTATCGTGGACTTAATATAGGGACAACTCAAATACTTATACATTATGTGGTAGAAATTTCAAATCTCATAATTTCTTCTATGGTATCCACACTCATTACCAACAATAATTAGGACTGTCTCTTTTGTTCAGGATATAATTATCTCGTGGAATACTTGTTTTGGTGCTAGTTTCAATTCTAACCTAGAAATTACCAAGGTCTTTTATCTAGACATAGTTCTCACAGACATTTACACATATGTAGTTCTGCAAGGGTTTTGGATGCACTGAGATTTATCCTACTATTATGGTCATACGCTAGTACTCTAAGTTTCCCTTTTTTTTAGAGGTTATTACTCTTGGAAGTTAACCCAGCATAATTATTTAATTTTGTCTTAACCATTAAAGATAATATATAGAGTTTGTTCATAATCAATCTAACCATAAGAATCATTATGGATTGGGTTTAAGGCCATTCTTTTGACGATTATATCAATTCATAAATAATATATGCACCATATCAGAGTTTTAATCCTTTAAACAGAGATGGAAATAATTCAATTTTGAATCAATATATGTACCATATCAACGATTTAATCATTTAAATAGAAATGGAAATAATTCAATTCGGAATCAATATATGTACCATATCAATGATTTAATCATTTAAACAGAGATGGAAATAATTAGATTCAGAATCAACACTTTTATTACATCACACATATAAAAATCTAAATAGAGAAGGGGAAGATTTACTTATCTGAGTTAGTTTACAGGGAAGACAAAGAGAACAAACACATTCCTCCTAACATTAGGACAAGGCATCCAAATCACTTGCCTAGTCCACTCCCTAGCCCGACCATGAGTTCATGAGGGCTAACTCAGAAAACTCCTCCTCAACAATATCCTTCAGTTTCAGTAGACTCCTCTTGCCTCAAACTCAATCAGTAGTGTTCATAACAAAAAAAATATAGTAGTCTCCTCTTCCTAGCATACTAGGCAGTGTTGGCCTCTTCACATAAGCTATCTATCAAAACAATATTTTTGCCTATGTCTTTTTCCCTCCCTTGGGAATTTTCATAGCTTTCTAAGTCCCTAATTTTCAGGGGCTTCCAATGGCCAAATCTCTGATTTTCCACTTGTAACAATCAGCCCAGAGATAGGTCAAACATGTTCCCCACTCATGGAATCATGGTGAGCTGAATTTAACATGGATGTTCCGTTTGTCCTCCTGCAATAATTAAAACAATATTTTGTTTACATACAAGTGTCATGGTCAAATAGTTAGTTGGGTCAAATCAAGTCTCTACCCAATAGTCATAATAATTAATTACAATTTATCAAATTCAAAATTCAAAATTTCCATAAATGGAAATTTTTTTCCAATTCAAATTTACCAAAAACAGAATAATTTTCTAACAATTTTCAAATTTAAAAATTAATTTATTTGGGTATGTCACAACCTTGGAGGAATTTTTATCCATATCCAAAGATCGTTGCAACTTCATGTTGTAAAAATCATAAATGAGGCTCTCTACATTGATTTGGACTCTAGGAAAACACAACATGACATGGGCCAAGAAGAAACCGAAACGAAATGAGACAAGAAGATAGCAACCACAACCGAGAAAAGGAGGGATCATGATAAACATTGAAAACATTACAATGTAGATGGACACATGGAAGAAAAGTGTGTCCTCTGATCTAGATGAAGCAATAGAAAGCACCTCTGATCTAGATGAAGTCATAGTTTGGACCACATTGCAACATCCAAGGGCGAGTGAATATAAGCATGTGCTATTTTAAATCAAAGTTCAAGTGAAGAACATGAAGGTAAATACCTTGTTTGATAGTGGTTGTCAATGTTATCTGGTTTCTTAAACATTAGTTAATGAGCTTGGTCTACAAACCTATGGTCTAGTGCATCCAAGATCACTAGTTACAAGGGAAAACTATTATGATTATCACTCAAAGATATGAAATCAAGTTTTTCATTAGTGTTATCTATGTTGATGAGTTAGAATGTAAAGTTGCACAATTGGACACCTGCAGAGTGATGTTGGGTAGCCCCTACTTGTGGGATAGGGATGCTACCTTCTACAAGAGAGAAAACAAGTACCGCTTGGGCAAGGGTGGCAAGGAATACATCGTCAAAGAACATCAATATAGAGAGAGAACAACTCCTCTAGTAGAAAAACAATGGAAAACAAGCAAGAAAATGCCACCTTCATCAGTAATGGAATGGTGTATATGCAGAGGAAAATGGAAGCTTTGTGCTTCTATGTCCTTAATGGTCTAGCTTTTGGCGACCAAAAGTCTTCAAATGGGGAGGTGTGATCCGAATTAGATCTTGGAAAATGTTTGTAAATGTTGTAAATAAACATGTTTTTGTTTTATTTCATTTATTTTGGTCCTTTGGCATAGTGGGAAGGTGAAACTAACAATTGTGATTTTTTTTTTTGTTAAAAGTTCTTCGATAAGAGTTTGTCTTCCTCAAACATAATGGAATATGTTAATTTCGCAAGAGGGAGATACATCTAGTAAGGGAAAAAGTCCAACAAGTTGATCATTTCAAGTGACATGGTTTTTATTAAACAAGGGTCATGATTGAACCAACATTAGCAGACAATAGATAATAATGATTATTCTCATTAATAGTTAACAACTAAATTGTGATAGGTAATGATGATTATTCTCACTAATAGTTAACAACTAAATTGTGATAGTTAACAACTTAATATATCCTCTCATAGATAGCAATTTATAATACTTTTATTTAAAAAACAAATCATAACATTAGATGTTAAAAACCCATATGTACCACTTATTTTTGAAAAAATCTCAAAATCAACCAACCATATAAATATATATATATATATATATATATCTTTTTGTCAATCGGGTTTAGCATGAGAGGTTTCAGAAGCTAGACACAAAATTGGTGTATGAAACCCCCTCTTTCCAACAATTTTATCATTTTTGTTAACCTTAAAAATAGGTTATTATTATTATTATTATTAAAAACTGTTAAATGTTTGCCCAAATAACTTCTTCAAACCTAAAAACTTCATTAATTCTTGTATATATATTTATAGCAAGCTATTCAAACCTAAAGACTTCATTAATTCTTGTATATATATTTATAGCAAGCTAAATAGTTTTCATTATTATTATTAAAAGGAGTTAAATGTTTAACCAAATAACTTCTTCACACCTAATAACTTCATTAATTAGTGTATATGTATAGCCCATTAAATATTTTCCCTAGTCGGCTTCTTCAAACCTAGTGGCTTCATTAAAGAGTTAAATATCTACCCTACTTATTCATACTTATTCATTATGTGCATCTAGACATTCCAGTGAAGTTGTAGTCACTTCTTTCTTCTACCCTGGTGGCTCCATTGTTCTCATTCACTCTACATCGATATTCTAGTGTAGTGATATTGAGAATGAAATGGGCGATCTGAATGAAACAGAGTTTGAGTGTAGGATTTTTGCCTCCGGACAACAACTCGAAAATCTATTAAAGATAGTGTAACCTCAACAGTCTGATTGTACACTTCTAGCTATACTGGACAACTGTACTTTCTATTTTTGTCTTGCATGAGCCTCTTTAGCTCAGCTATTTCCCTTTACATTGTATCTTCTCAGAACTTCTTCAGAACTTCGTTTTTGTACTCTTCTTCATACATTTCAATATATTGTTCTATTCTTTTCTCTCTGCATTTGTATTTGCTTCACAATTTATCATGGTATTAGAGATTCAACACTAAGCCTCTTCACAGAGTTTGGAGAGAAACACGATCCTCATAGCGCAGAGCTTCACGGATCTTGAGAGCACGCGACACAGTCTCTTTCACAAGGTTTGGAGAGTCGTCCGTCATACTCTTGAAAGATCCTTGCAGGAAACTTCCCAGAGGAAGAAGACCGTCTTACATTCAAAAGATCAACGTAGGAAGCTTGCAGAGGTTGCAGAGCATACTACGCTTGAAAGAACAAGGAAGCAGAGACCGAGAAAGAAGAAACTTTAAAGTTTTCTTGAACAATTTTTCAGGAATCGTCAAAGATTGACGAAGAAGTGTTGTAGAACAGAAGATCGTTTAAAGAACTCGAAGAAAACGTTTAAAATCATTAAAGATTGTTGCAAAAGGCAACATCGTTTAAAGTTTTTTGAAATTCACTCAAATCTGTCAAAGTTTGTAGCAGAGAATGAATAATTCGTGTATTTCTTTCAAATCTTTGAAAGATTCACGAATATTTCTTCCAGAGGAGTAAAGAACACATCTCAGGTGCAAAGAATAGCCATTAAGGCTGTAAGATTCATCCTACGAATGGATCCAGAGTGGGAAACCAGTTCAGAAGGGATGAAGAAATCATGGAAAAGGTGAAAGAATTTCATCCATTAGATCTTGCGCAAAGGCCTGACAACCATTAGATCAGTGAGAAAGTGCACGAGGTTTAGATCTCGAGAATGCACAGGAGAGATTTCGACTTGCGAAGTCGCGAAATCCCGACATCATCTGGACTGTCCATCAAGAGACACATGGCGAGATCCTATTCCATTGAAAAATCGGTAACCAGGAGTTGGACGAGCAAAGGCAATTGCACTCCAAAAACTTCGATACGCGATATCCTGAAATCCTAAGAGGACCTGTGAGCCATTCATCTCAGAGGACAAGTGGCAGTAGATCCAAGCCATCACTCCATCGACATTTCATAGTTTGGGATATCAGAGGTCTCATTGACAAAAGACACTCCATGGTGAAACTCGCGGAATCGTGATTCACGATATCGCGATAAGATCACAGCTGTCCATATCAGAGCACAGGTGACAGTAGATCAATGCATCATCACATCGACATATCGAAGTTCGCGGTTTTGAAATATCATCGCAACAAGACTTCGAAACTCGCGAAATCGCGATACGTGAAATAGCAATAAAGATCGCAGCCGTCCATTCAACTGGACACGTGGCAGACATTGAGGAAACCGTCGGTGTTTCGGAATTTGGGGTTTCAAGTTGTCAGAGAAATTTGGAGTCGCAAGTCGCGAATTCACAAAACAACGCGGACCGTCCATATTTCAAGGATGCGTGGCGTAAATTCGAGGACTCGGGAAAAGTCCCAAAAAGGAAAGAGCCCATCGGCACATCGGGATTCGGCGTTTCGTGAATCCTGAGGACAAGAAACATGTGCACTTCAGAACTCCGAAGTCCAACATCCCGACAGGAGGAAAGCTCCGTCGTGGGGCCCAGTTGACGTCATCTCGTCAAAACGAAGGATCAGGAATATCTACAGGGAAATCCTCGAAGCAAACTTCAGCCATCCATCTGTTCAGAATGCGTGGCAAAGATCGAGGTTTTCAAAAAAAAAATCGAAAACAGAGTCAATCGGCATTACGGGATTTGGAAAATCGCGGATCCTGGAGATGAGAAGTCTGGAACAGATCCAATCACGAAATCGCAAGGAGAGATCACGACCGTCCATCTGTTGGTACACGTGGCGGAGATCAAATAAATCGGGAAAGTCCCGAAAGGAACACGCCATCGGTAGATCGGAGATCGGGGAATCGAGGAGTCAAAAGAACTTGTCATCAGAAATCGGGAAATAGAGATTCACGATATCCTGATAAGATCTAGACCATCAGATCACACAAGATCGGGACCGTTGAATTGTCTAAAGGCAATTTTTCGCATTTCGACGATTTGAAAGACAAAGAACCAGAAAATCCCATAGCGCTTTAACAGTAAGGAACGTGGTGACATTGCAAGGAGACTAAGGGCCAATTCAAGCCCGATAAGCTCCCTTCGGCCATCGGAAAATCGAAAAATCAACGATCGGAGGTAAATACGAAATTTCCCTCTACTTTTTCTGCAAATTTTTTTATGGCATCATCTAGCAACTTAGGACCAACTTAGGGTCCGATTCTTCTGGGAAAGAATTACGAGTTTTGGTCTCTTCGGATGAGATCGTTCTTACAAGCACAAGAATGCTGGGAACCAGTGGATCTTGGATATGTGGAACCAAAAACAGTCGCCCTCACTGCCATGACAAATGCACAGAGAATTGCTCAGGAAACTCTGAGCAGCGAAGAAAATAAAGCGAAATTATGGATTCAAAATTCTGCGGATGATTCGATTTTCTCGAAAATCACAGGAGCTGGTACTTCAAAACAGGCCTGGAACATCCTTAAATCTTCCTACCAAGGAAATGACCGACTCAAAACAGTGAAACTGCAGACCTTGTGGACGCAATTCAAGACTCTAAGGATGACAGAGTCTGAAACTGTGGATCAATTCATGATCAAAGTCACGGGAATCATGAACCAGATCAGACTGATTGGTGAAACCATCACTAATCAATGCATTGTTGAGAAAACTCTGAGAAGCTTACCCAAGAAATTTGAAATGGTTGCAACAACAATCCTTGAATCCAAGGATCTTTCAAGATTTTCAACAGATGAATTAATTGGTTCTCTGGTGACACATGAGACAAGACTTCATCTCACAGATGAGTCAATCTCCAATCCTTTCAAAAATCAATTCTCCTTCAGCAGAGGGAGAGGCAGAAGAAAAAGCAGAGTTCACCAAGGAAGAGGGAGCAATCCAAGTTACTCTCACTCCAGTGGAGGCAATAGACAACAATATTTGAATCAAAATTTCCAAGGTCAAAGGAAACAACAACATAATCAACATCAAAATTTCCAGCCTCAAAGAGGTAGAGGGAGAAGATCAAATGAGAAATCAAGAATACAATTCTATTACTGCAAAAAGTATGGGCACTATGAATCTGAATGCAGGAAGAAACAAGCAGATCAACTCTCAGGTAGAGCACATGTGTCAAATCACACGGGAGAAAACTCAGGAGGTATGTTTCTCTCATGCCACAAGACTGAACATCAACCTAAAGATCTCTGGTTGATGGACGGTGGATGCAACAATCACATGACAGGTAACAAAGAATTACTTTCATGCATTGATTCTTCAATTTCATCTGATATTACACTTGGAAATGATTACTTAGTCAAGGTTCAAGGAAAAGGAATTGTTCCTATTCTTACTAAACAAAAT
>SNQJ01S0000538.1:79981-98954 GCA_010110895.2 Picea sitchensis
TCTCCATTAACTTGAAGCTTCTAGATCATATTTGAAAGCAAATTATAAACAATATTTGTTTATAAGTTATAGTTAGTTTAAATTCATTTTTTATTTTTCTAGATTTTGTTTTATTCACAATTTTTAGGTTATTAATTTAGGTATCTTTTTGTTTCACATGTTTCTATTATCAAATATTTGATACAGATCTAATCATGGCTTGATTTAATTATCGAAATACGTTCAATATGATGATGCAAAAATAATTTTGGATTGCTACAAATAATTATATGAGAAACAACAAATAAAATTTGGAAAGGCGTCAATATGAGACAAGCGATTTTGCATAACTGATTGAAGCCGAACCGTGAGAAATTTGAAGAAACGGTTGAAAACCAAGAACCAAAATGGACCTATTTACCTTTCGCATAGATATTTTCCCAAAAAAGTACACGATTTGAGAGATATTGATGTCTTTTTATGAGGCAAATTTCAGGTGGCGAAAACTAATAGAGATGTTGAGACTGTTCATTCATTGTATAAATATATGAAAAAGTTCAGAGCCATAGGAGATCAAAGAATTGGAGAGGAGGATTTTAATCCTTTCTCTTTTGTATATTATTGCTTTTGTAAACTTTTTATTTCTTTTCAAATGGAGTAATGGATGGTTGGAATCTTTGGGAGAATGGACGAGTATTTTCAAAGAAGAATATGGAATTCCAAGTTGCTTAATGGTTTTTGTCCTGTGAGTAAAATGAATTTATTTTCATTATAATATCGTCATATTCTTTGGATAATTGATTATGCATTGGTTTAAATAGCTTTAGTCTTTTTTATCAATACATGGTTAATTATTATCATTTATGTATTAATTTTTTCCAATCTTTAAAGTCTATTATCGAAAACAATTCTTCCAGGACTATAGAATGGACAAGTGATTCCAAAAACTTAATGGAATGACATATATGCATTTTGGCTTTAGCCTTTTGTTTATAATGTTGTTATTTATGTTTTTTTAATCTTGTTATATGTGCAGGTCTGATATATTTAGATTAAATGATCTGTGATGTGTAGGAGGTTTACATTATAAATACCATCTATCATTTGCTTCATCAAAATACAAATGTTGTGATTATATCTTCGATTTAAATAATAGAATTTATCTCTGAGTTTTAAATTGAATGATAAAATGCATAGATTGCTTCCAGATTTATTTTGTTGTAATCATGTATAATTATGAGATCACAGGTTTATGTTTGTGTTTCCTTTTCTGTCATTAAAACCTAAAGCTACCAATATATGTTCTAAATTTATTTAGAACAGACATAAGGTTCATTGCAGATTTCTCTCTTGGACATGGTAGTTGGATGTTCACCATTCATGCAGATGCTTGGATATACCTCACTAATTCATTGACATAATAGCTTCTTTGTATTTTTCCTGTCATTTACATATCATTAAAACTACACTGTATGGTTTAGCTTTGACTATCCACATGTTCATGTTTCATTAACTTTTTTTACAAGATTCTTTAAATTTATAAAAGAAAAACAATAAATATTTTTATGTGCTTTCTTTATCTATTTGCTAGAAGCAATCATTTTTCCATTGATTTTCGTAAGTTTCGATTAAAACTTGCATCTTGTAAATCATGTAAATAAATGCGACTTGTATATCTTCTACTTAAATACAACTGCTACAGCTACATTAGAACATATGTACATATATATATATATATATATATATATATATATATATATATAGTGTTTAGTAATTAGTTAGTTATTTCATCTCTTTTATTTATTTTATTTGTTTCTTCTACAACTTTTAGATTGGCCAACGATGCCTTTAAACCCATCAGAATGAGTTATACTAAATGGTTTGGGTTATTTAGACAACCCTGGACTAGACTCGCTCTTCCAGTTGATGGACGGTCAATTTCTCCTGTCAACAGTATGTACTAGCATACCTTGGAAATCATTGACATCAATGGTGATCTTCCTCGTGCTTGTTAATGGTTTACATCATTGACTGGTAATCAAGTGGTTTCTGCCATGTTCAACATCAGGACATCTATTCACATGGTTAGATTTGTACTACATCGGGATCGATAAGAATACCCTGGGTTGAGTTATCACTCTTATATGTACTTTGTCCAGGTTGCGAGGGAGTTCTTTTGAACTATGACACATATACTCTTACATAGATCCACTTTGTATTAGTCATGGCTATGTCTTGTCATCTCATAGATCCACTATGTATTCTTCATGGCTAGGATCAGTTCAGGTCATAGGATTATAGATCCACATTGTGTGTGAGGTGGATATTCCATTTTGTCAATATAATTATGGATCCATAGTGTATTTTATGGCGACCATACCTAAAAAGTCTTTATCACTCAAACATAGGTATGCCTGCCTTAGGTTTTGAAACATGTCATAATATTTCTTTGATGGTTGTGTGCAACTTTTTTCGGGTTCTCCATGTCCATACCCTCACTCGAAAAATTCTACAAAGTACTTCAGTCATCATCGTCTTCTAACTTCATACTTTGGGGGGAAATCTGTTACACCTCAAAATTACTCACTTCGATAGTGTCGTAAGTGTCATCATCACAAGTGTTGTAAGTGTTGCATCTTGTCTGCAAGTGTCGCATCTTGACCACAAGTGTTGCAATTGTCATAAGCATCATACTGCTATATTTCATATGTTGTGCCTCTAACGACATCATAAAGACACTTAAGACACCTCAATTGTTAGTTTGGAAGAAGAGAAATCACTTGATAGGAAGTACAAGCCTTTTACCATTGAAAAAACCACTCAAAAAATGAATTTTGGAGAGGAGCACTCCCCTACCCACTGTCAAGGAGTGCTGGCGCTCCCTGAGCCTCTTTGGGGGAGTGCTTGAGTGCCCTGTGCACCATTATGGGAGAGCGCTACCCTCTTTTTAGTAAATTTTGTGTTTGTTGAGGCAAATAAGGGAAGAATCCCTCAATTTATGAAGGTAGTTGGATTCAAATAGATGGTCAAGGAATGATCTTAGTGGAGATCCTCAACTGAAGGAGAGGAATCTTCAACTTATTCCAAAGATCTCTCAAGTAGTTGGACCTCTCCAAGGTTATATAAAGAGGCCTTCTCATGGTGAAAGACACAATGACAATTGAGAATTACATCAAACTTATGATCCCATGAGTGAGATGTCATCAAAGCAATCAATGGAGATTGATTGAGAAAAGGGGTTGGACAAGGAGAACTAGAAGAGGCTGCTACACCTTCATTCAATGGATTGTAAGTTCTTTTACTTGTTCTCATTCATACAATCAATGCTTGGCCTGCTTCTTTCAAACTTATGCTTGTTCCATATGAGTTTGTCTACAGTAGGTGGATCTATGATTGAGGTAATATCAGTAGAGTAGTAAGTCCATTGTATCTTTGTTTTTTTTGCAGGACCTATCAGGGAGCCCAAGATCGAAGCTTATCCAGGACTTTGCAAGGAAAAACATCATAATAAGGTACATATATTTCTCCTTCTCTTTCATTCATTAGCTTGATTAGATCTAAAAGGAAGTCAGTGTCCATGTTAAACACTTTTCTGTCTTGGCCTTAGGAGTCTAGAGGCCAAGAGGGAATCCACTTGTCCGCAGGGGGATTCACCTACAACAGAGTGTGACACATGTAGTGGGTGAATACTCCTTTAATTAAATTATTAAAAAAAAATTATTTGTGCATAATGACATGTTTCATTGGGAATTTTTATATAAAAGAAATGGAGAGAGTGGGAAAGGGATATCAATTTTGAAAAGTAATGTTATGACTAGTTTACTTGTTGAGAGTTGGGTTCAAAACTTTCTAAAGAGTGGAATCTCTTCCTTGCGAGGGACAATTTTGGTGCTATTGATTTATGGTTTTTGGGTGTGGCTCGTTTGTGGCTCGACATGATAAGGGGAAAGAAGACTACCCATTAAGTTGGCTGGGAGGTACCAGTAAAGTTCTTGGATTAGCAGGAAAGAGAAGGGATCTTGCAAAGGATTCAGACTGAAGATACACCTTCCAACTCTATTCCTTGTGGTTATGGTATTCATTGATCTAACTAAACTATTGTTGGAATAATGATAAAATTATAAATGTGTATGAATCTATCTGCGTCTCAAGTTTTGTTATGTATGAATCAAACGTTTGATGTGATATATGTTAAACATAATGTAACCTCAACAGTCTGACTGTACACTGCCAGATGTAGTGGACAGTTGTACTTTCTATTTTTATCTTGCTTGAGCCTATTTAGCTCAGTCATCTCCCATTGCATTGTAATCTCTTCTAACAATCTCTTCACATCTTCATTTTTGCACTCTTCTTCATACACTTGAATATACTGTTTTCTGTTCTATCTTTCTCTTTGCATTTCTTGCTTCATAATTTATCATGGTATCAGAGCTTCAACAGCAAGCCTCTTCAAACAGTCTGGAGAGCAACACGATCCTCACAGCGCAGAGCTTCATGGATCTTGAGAGAACGCGACACAGTCTCTTTCACAAGGTTTGGAGAGCCCTCCGTCATACTCTCAAAAGATCCTCGTAGGAAACTTCCCAGAGGAAGCAGACCGTCTTATGTTCAAAATATCAACGTAGGAAGCTTGCAGAGGTTGCAGAGTGTACTACGCTTGAAAGAATGAGGAAGCAGAGACCGAAAAAGAAGAAACTTTAAAGTTTTCTTGAACAATTTTTCAAGAATCGTCAAAGATTGACGAAGAAGAGCTACAGAACGGAAGATCGTTTGAAGAACTCGAAGAAAATGTTCAAAATCGTTAAAGATTGCTACAGAACGCAGCATCGTTTAAATTTTTTTGAAATTCGCTCAAATCTGTCAAAGATTGTAGCAAAGAACAAAGAATTCATTTATTTCTTTCAAATCTTTGAAAGATTCATGAATCTTTCTTCCACAAGAGTAAAGAACACGTCTCAGGTGCAAAGAATAGCCATTGAGGCTGTAAGATTCCTTCTGCAAATGGATCCAGAGTGGGAAACCAGTTCAAAACGGACGAAGAAAGCACGAAAAAGGTGAAAGAATTTCAGTCGTTAGATCTTGCGCAGAGGCCCGACAGTCGTTGGATCAGTGAGAAAGTGCACAAGGTTTAGTCCTCTAGAGTGCACAAGAGATATTTTGACTTGTGAAGTCATGAAATCCTGACATCATCTGGACCGTCCATCAAGAGACACGTGGAAAGATCCTATTCCATCGCAAAATTGGTAATCGAGAGTTGGACGCGCAAAGGCAATTGCTCTCCAACAAATCCGATATGCGATATCGTGAAATCTCGAGAGGACCTGTGAGCCGTTCATCTCAGAGGACAGGTGGCAGCATATCCAGGCCATCACTCCATCGACATTTCAGAGTTCGGGATATCGAAGGTCTCGTTGACAAAAGACACTCCACGGTGAAACTCGCGATATCGCTATTCACAATATCGCGATCAGATCACAGTCATCCATCTCAGAGGATAGGTGGCAGCATATGAACACATCGTCACATCAGCATATCGGAGTTCGCGGTTTTGAAAGACCGTCGCAACAAGACTTAGAAACTCGCAAAATCATGATACGCGAAATAGCGATAAAGATCGCAACCGTCCATTCAACTGGACACATGGTGGACATCGAGGAAACCGTCGATGTTTTAGCATTCGGGGTTTCAAGTTATTAGAGAAATTTGGAGTCGCAAGTCGCGAACTCGCGAAACAACGCAGATCGTCCATCTTTCGGGGACGCATGGCGTAAATCCGAGGACACGGGAACAGTCCCGAAAAGGAAAGGGCCATCGGCTCATTGGGATTCGATAAATCGTGAAACTTGAGGACAATAAACACGAACACTTCATAACTCCGAAGTCTAAAATCTCGACAGGAGGTAAACTTTGCTGTGGGGCCCAGCTGTCGTCATCTTGTCAAAATCGCGGGATCGGGAATCTCCACAGTGAAATTCCTGACACAAATTTGAGTCGTCCATCTGTTAGGACGCATGGAGGCGATTAAAGCAATCGCAGAATTTCCCGAAAGGAAAGCGCCATCGGTAAATCGAAGATCGGGGAATCGAGGAGTCAGAAGAACTCATCATCAAAACTCACAAAATCCCGATTCGTGATATCCCGATAAGATCTGGGCCATCAGATCACAAGAAGATCTGGACCGTTGAATTGTCCAAAGGTAAACTTTTTGCATTTCGACGATTTGAAAGTCAAAAAGCCGGAAAAGCCCGTAGCGCTTTAACAGTAAGGCGTGTGGTCACATTGCAAGGAGACTAAAGGCCAATTCAAGCCCAATAAGCTCCCTTCAGCCATCAACAAATCGACAAATTGACGATCGGAGGTAAATACAAAGAACAATTTTTTTTATGGCGTCGTCTAGACATTTAGGACTAACTCAGGGTCTGATTCTTCTGGGAAAGAATTACGAGTTTTGATCTCTTCGGATGAGATCGTTCTTGCAAGAACAAGAATGCTGGGAACCAGAGGATCTTGGATATGTGGAATCGGATCCAGCTGCCCTCGCTACCATGACAAATGCATAGAGAAATGCTCTGGCAACTCTGAGGACCAAAGAAAATAAAGCCAAATTCTGGATTCAAAATTCTGTGGATGACTCGATTTTCTGAAAAAATCACAGGTGTTGGTACTTCAAAACAGGCCTGGGACATCCCTAAATCTTCCTATCAAGGAAATGACAGGGTCAAAACAGTTAAACTACAGACCTTGTGGAAGCAATTCGAGACTCTAAGGATGACAGAGTCCAAAAATGTGGATCAGTTCATGACCAGAGTCATGGAAATCGTGAACCATATCAAACTGATTGGTGAAACCATCACTGATCAACGCATTGTTGAGAAAAATCTCAGAATCTTACCCAAGAAATTTGAAATGGTTGTAACAACAATCCTTGAATCCAAGGATCTGTCAAGATTTTCAACAGATGAATTAATTGGTTCTCTGGTGACACATGAGACAAGACTGCATCTCACAGATGAGTCAATCTCCAATGCTTTCAAAACTTAATTCTCCTTCAGCAGAGGGAGCGGTAGAGGAAAAAGAAGAGGTCACCAAGGAAGAGGGAGCAATCCAAGTTACTCTCACTCTAGTGGAGGCAATAGACAACAGTATTCGAATCAAAATTTCCAAGGTAAAAGGCAACAACAACATAATCAACATCAGAATTTCTAGCCTCAAAGAGGCAGAGGGAGAAGATCAAATGAGAAATCAAGCATACAATGCTATTACTGCAAAAAGTATGGGCATTATGAATCTGAATGTAGGAAAAAGCAAGCAGATCATCTCTCAGGCAGAGCACATGTGTCAAATCACACGGGAGAAAACTCAGGAGGTATGTTTCTCTCATGCCATAAGATTGAACATCAACCTAAAAATCTCTGGTTGTTGGACAGTGGATGCAACAATCACATGACAGGTAACAAAGAATTACTTTCATGCATTGATTCTTCAATTTCATCTGATATTACACTTGGAAATGATTACTTAGTCAAGGTTCAAGGAAAAGGAATTGTTCCTATTCTTACTAAACAAAATGTAAAGAAAGACATAAACAATGTCTATCATGTTCCAGATTTAAAACATAATTTGCTAAGTGTAGGACAACTTATTGAACATGGCTATAAGGTACTTTTTGAGGGAACATCTTGTAAGATATATGACAAAATCCCAAGCCGAAAATTAGTTTCTGAAATCCATATGATTGCCAATAGGATGTTTCCCCTTACCCTCAGAATTGCAAATCTGAGTCAACCATATGCACAGAGTGCATCAACCCTAAATGAAACAATGGTTTGGCATACAAGATTTGGACATCTACCATTTCAGAGTCTAAGTCTTCTTCAGAAGAACTCTATGGTTAAAGGTTTACCTATATTTAAAGATCAAATTCCCCCATGTGAGTCATGCATACTTGGAAAACATAAGAGAACTAGTTTTCCACAGTCATCAAATCAAGCCAAACAACATCTTGAACTTGTTCACACTGACCTATGTCGACCCATGCAAACAGAGTCAATAGGTGGTAGTTTTTACTTTCTAACATTTATTGATGATTTCAGCAGAAAAATATGGATCTATTTTCTTGATCTATTTTCTTATGATTTCATACACTTGAATATACTGTTTTCTGTTCTATCTTTCTCTCTGCATTTCTTGCTTCAGAATTTATCAATATGAACTCTCATAGAAATTAAAATATTGATGAAGGACTGTTTTCATGTCCAAACGATTAAATGTAATTCGAGAATTGGTGTGTTAATCTATTAATATGTCTTGATTAAGCTCCGAGTTTGATTGGTCCTTATTAAAACAAGCATCAATTGAGCAATATGGTCAGAAATTTTTTCTATAAATATGATCTTGGAGGTACATAACTCTTGGGCGAATAATAATAATTCTGAAATAGGTGAACTCAATTTAATGTGCATGGATATATTGTGATTATTTTCTTCTGGAATAACCAGTTAAGATGACCTAGTCTCTATAATAATAGAGGATCAAATATCTTATTGAAATTGTGTATACACCTTCGTGTAATTAAATGTATATAAATTTAATGATTCTCGAACGATATCTATTTAACATGAAATATTGTTAGATACAATCGCATATATAACTGTTGTATTGAAAATTAATTATTTTATCAGATCTTGCTTTAATATAATTCAATATATGAGTTTAAAAAAATAAATATTTAATTAACGAGATCGATTGTTAGATAGAGATGCAGAGAATAATCGTTGTAATGAAATTTCTATGCTTACTAGTTTTCGATAGTATATATTTTAGATATGAGTTGTTTTAAAAAATATATATATTAATAAGACACTATCTCCTGTAATTGAATCCACATTCTCACTCCCTCACGATGAACCCACGCTCACCACAGTTATTGTGTTTTATCGCTCAGGGAAGATGTGGAAGAGTAACAATCAACCAACTCGCAACTTCCACCCTCTTTATTGACCTCTATGATTTCCAGCATTCATATCTGACTTAGATAATGACAATGTTCACTGTGTTCTTAGCGTCTCATGGTGGAAACGTTTTCAGAGGAGACATTTTTATAGAACATTAATGGGTATAAATTGTTACAGAGTTTTATAGCCATTGTGTATTTATTTCACTAATTGATTTATAGATCTGTCTTAGTAGTTGTCTGTATCTACTCCCTTTTAATTAGGAGTTTTTCTGTAGCCAAATGGATTCATTATGGATGGAGGAAAAATCCATATGGAAGAGTTGGTCGTATTTACTGTGATTTCGTCGCATGGGGACTACTAAATATATATTACTTTTTCGTTGTGTATGCAACAAATTTATGAGTAGTGAAACTTTTTTCGACTAAGATTGGCTAATCGCCTTCTCTGAAAATTTATGAGAAATTAAAAATGACGATTCCTGATATTCAATTTAACCAGTCTCTTCCTCCAGATCGGTTTTCACTTAATCAATTTTCTAGGACGATTTTTATCTAATACATTAGTATGCAATGTTTTGGAGAAACGCTCTTTATTGATGAATGGGCGTTTCATTAGTCTGATATTTGTCATCCAGTGATGCATAGTGTATTGTGTTTATCCCTTTCGGGATCCTCCCTCGTGGTTTCTCTGAGGGCTCCCTCCTTGGTTCTTGTTGTGTTGTCGCTCTATCATGAAGTGGCCTTCGTTGCATGTGGTTTTTACCTGGTTCTTGGTCTCCAATAATGTGTTTGATATAAGTTAAATTCCAACAATCATCAATTATTGTAGGACAATAATGTTGGAAAGTGAACTAATTGACCTAAATTGGTCTAGTTGGTTCACAGTGGTTTCTCCAACAAGATATTGTTGAAACTACTCAACAAATATAGGAGTAGTATTAAATGTATTATGTTTTGTATAATTGAAGGAGTTGTATAAATATCAATGCCTTAAAGGCATTTGCTGAGTAAGGGATTAGAGCCCTCTCCTGGACTGCCCGGTTTTCTAAAGTTGGATGTATTTTCCTAGCTCTTGATAATAGAAATACTTTTCCATTCTCCCGTGCATGTTTCCCTCTGGAGTTAGAGGGTTTTACCACATAAATATTTTGTCTACTGTGTGATTGAATCTGCTGTGCATCTATCTTTTTCCGTTGTGTGTTAGATCTCTTTGGACTTATAGCCCAACAAGTGGTATCAGAGCTTGAGGCTGTAGATCCTTGAGGAAAGTGAAGAAGTTGTTGGATCTGCGTTTATGATTCAAACGTGCCCATTGATCTGGAAATTGACAGTAATCGTCGTTATGAACATTTTGTGAAAGATAGATAACATAGATCGCATATGATCATTTCAGTGAGAAGAGTTGGTGTGTTTGGAAAATAAGCAACGATTTATTGGTAGGAATGGTATTGACGACGTGCTAAAATGATGAGTCAAAGATGATAAATTGTGAAGCAAGAAATGCAGAGAGAAAGAATAGAACAAAAAACAGTATATTAGAATATATGAAGAGGTGAAGTACTATGCAAAGGGAAATAGTTGAGCTAAATAGGCTCAAGCTAATCAAGAATAGAAAGTACAGCTGGCCAAGACAGCTGGCAGTGTACAGTCAGTTTGTTGAGGTTACATTATATTTAACACTCTCTCTTAAACTCAACAGTTACAAACATAAGCACTGATTATGCCTAAGTGCTGTCTCTGAAAATCAAAAACCGATTTTCCTAGTGGCTTTGTGAAGATATTAGCAAGCTGATCTCGAGAACCACATAATTGTAGTACAATATCACCATTATTGACTAGCTCGCATATGAAATAAAAACGAGTGTCAATGTGTTTGCTTCTCTTGTGAAACACATGATTTTTGGATAGAGAAATTGCTGAAGTATTGTCACAGAAAATAGGAGTTGGATCCTTTTCTGTATGTGACATATCTTTCAATATTCTTCTCAGCCACACAACTTGACAGGAAGCTGAGGTAGCAATGACATACTATGCCTCTGCAGAAGATATTGAAACAATTGGCTGCTTCTTTGATGTCCATGAGATTAGGTTTGAACCCAGGTGAAAAACATGTCCAGATGTGCTTTTCCTGTCATCTAGGCTGCCTGCAAAATCATTGTCTGTGTAACAAGAAAGTTGATTACTATCAGATTTAGTGTACCATAAGCCGAAATTGAGAGTTCCTGCAACATATCTCAGTATTCATTTCGCCATTTTCCAATGAGAATCTTTGGGGGATTCCATGAATCTGGAAACAAGGCTAGTTGCATACATAATGCCAGGCCTAGTTGTTGTAAGATACAACAAACTGCCTACTAACCTTTTGTGCAGGGTAGAGTCCACTGTAGGACCTTCATCATTCTTGCTCAATTTTGTGCCTAGTGGTATAGGGGTTTCTGCTGGATTGCATCCTTCCATGCGAAAACTTTTGATGATGTCTGTTGCATACTTTTGCTGACAGACAAAAATGACTTTGGTTGATTGATTAACCTCAATCTCTAAAAAATATTTCATTATGCCAAGATCTGTCATCTCAAACTCAGATTGCATGGCATGTTTAAAATTTGTTAACTCAATATTTCCCGTATAGATCATGTCATCAACATATAAACATAGAATCAAAATTTTACCATGTTGATCTGTTTTGGTGTAAAGAGTTGGCTCATTTTGACTTCTGCCGAAACCTCTTTTGATCAGATAAGTGTCAATTCTGTTGTACCAAGCTCTGGGAGCTTGCTTTAATCCATACAAGGCTTTCTTCAACCGATATACTTTGGTTGGGTGCTCTTGGACTTCAAATCCATGTGGCTAATTGACACAAACTTCTTCTTCTAAGAAACCATTTAGGAATGCTAACTTGACATCCATCTCGTATACTTGCCATTTGTGTTGGGCTGCTATGGCCAATAGAGTCTTTATAGTGTCTAATATTTCTACTGGAGCAAAAGTTTCACCATAATTAGTACCTGGTTGTTGTGAGAATCATTTGGCAACAAGTCTTGCCTTGTGTTTTTCGATCTGCCCTTTTTCATTGAGTTTAGTTTTGTAAACCCACTTGACACCAATACTCTTCTTGTGACTTGGAAAGTCAACAAGATCCCATGTCTTGTTCTTCTCAATGGAGTCAATTTCTTGGTTCATGGCTTGAACCCAATGTGGCTCCTTAGCTGCTTCCTTAAAGGATGTAGGTTGACATGACATTAAAGAAAAAAGGTTGTGTTGTTCAAATTCATCCAACTGCTGATGGATTTCTCTCAAACTTTGAGTTCTCTAGTTTTGTGATTCAGAGAATGATTCTCTGCTAGAAGTTGAGTTATCCTGAGAATTTCCAGGTTGTCTTTGTACCTGCAATCTTGGAAGAATAGTTTGAGGTACTTGCTAGCCTAAATTTTCTGTGTTTTTAGAACTTGGCAGCAATGGATTTTGACTGTCCATTTGTTGATTTTCCGAATCATTCCAGAATTGATTTTCTAGAAATTTTACATCTCTGCTGAGAATTAGTTTCTTGGTGGTTGGATTGTGAAGCCTGTAAGCTTTAGATGTTTCACTATATCCAGTGAAAGTACATTTCTCACTTTTGTCATCAAGTTTCTTCCTTAATTCGGAAGGTATGTGAGTGTATGCTATGCATCCGAATGTCCTTAGATGTGCAACATTGAGCTTTGTCCCACTCCATGCTTCTTGGGGAACTTTCATCTTTAGATTTGTGGTTGGAGATCTATTCAAGAGATAAACTGAGCATGCTACTGCTTCAGCCCAAAAAGTATTTGACAAACTTTTATCTTTAAGAAGTGTTCTTGCCATATTCATTATTGTCTGATTTTTCCTTTCAGCCACTCCATTCTATTGTGGAGTATACCTGGCTGTTGTTTGCATGATAATGCCTTGTGATTTGAAAAAATTTGCAAATTCTCTGGAGTTGTATTCTCCTCCTCCATCTAACCTGAGTGCTTTGAGATATTTGCCACTCTATTTTTCATCTTCTGCCTTGAATTCTTTGAATTTTGCAAAAGTTTCATACTTGTGTCCGAGAAAATAGATCCATATTTTTCTGTTGAAATCATCAATAAATGTTAGAAAGTAAAAGCTTCCACCTATTGACTCTGTTTGCATTGGTCCACATAGGTCAGTGTGAACAATTTCAAGGTGTTGTTTGGCTTGACTTGATGACTGTGGAAAACTAGTTCTCTTATGTTTTCCAAGTATGCAAGACTCACATGGGGGAATTTGCTCTTTAAATATAGGAAGACCTTTGAGCATGGAGTTCTTCTGAAGAAGACTTAGACTCTTAAATGGTAGATTTCCAAATCTTGTATGCCAAACCATTATTTCATTCAGGCTATATGCACTTTGTGCATATGGTTGAATCAGATTTGCAGTTCTAAGTGTAAGGGGAAACATCCGATTTGGAGTCATATGGATTTCATAAATCAATTTTCTGTTGGGGATTTTGTCATATATCTTGCAAGATGCTCCCTCAAAAAGTACCTTATAGCCATGTTCAATGAGTTGTCCTACGCTTAGCAAATTATGTATTAGATATAGAACATGATAGACATTGTTTATGTCTTTCTTGACATTATGTTTGGTAAGAATAGGAATAGTTCATTTTCCTTGAACCTTGACTAGGTAATCATTTCCAAGTGTAATATCAAATGAGATTGAAGAATCAATGCATGAAAGTAAGTCTTTGTTGCATTTCATGTGATTGTTGCATATACTGTCTAGCAACCAGAGATCTTTAGGTTGTTGTTCAGTGTTGTGACACGAAAGAAACATACCTCCTCAGTTTTCTCCTGTGTGATTTGACACATGTGATCTGCCCGAGAGCTGATCTACTAGCTTCTTCCTACATTCAGATTCATAGTGCCCATACTTTTTGCAGTAATAGCATTGAATGCTTGATTTCTCATTTGATATTCTCCCTCTGCCTCTTTGAGGCTGGAAATTCTGATGTTGATTTTGTTGTTGTTGTCTTTGACCTTGGAAATTTTGATTCGGATACTGTTGTCTATTGCCTCCACTAGAGTGAGGGTTACTGTGATTGCTCCCTCTTCCTTGGTGACCTCTGCTTCTTCCTCCGCCTCTCCCTCTCCTGAAGGAGAATTGAGTTTTGAAAGCATTGGAGATTGACTCATCTGTGAGATGCAGTCTGGTCTCATGTGTCATCAGAGAACCAATTAATTCATCTATTGAAAAACTTGACAGATCCTTGGATTCAAGGATTGTTGTTACAACCATTTCGAATTTCTTTGGTAAAATTCTGAGGATTTTCTCAACAATGCATTGATCATTGATGGTTTCACCAATCAATCTGATCTAGTTCACGATGCCCATGACTCTGGTCATGAACTGATCCACATTTTCGGACTTTGTCATCCTTAGAGTCTCGAATTGAGTCCTCAAGGTCTGCAGTTTAACTGTTTTGACCCTCTCATTTCCTTGATAGGAATATTTAAGGATGTCCCAAGCCTGTTTTGAAGTACTAGTGCCTATGATTTTTGATAAAATTGAATCATCCACAGAATTTTGAATCCAAAATTTAGCTTTATTTTCTTTGTTTCTTTGTGTTTCTTGACCAATTCTCTGTGGATTTGTCATAGTAGAAAGGGTTGTTGGATCTGGTTCCACATATCCAAGATCCACTGGATCCAAACACTCTTGTGCTTGTAAGAATGATCTCATCCAAAGAGACCAGACCTCATAGTTCTTTCCAAGAAGAATCGGACCCTGTCTTGGTCCTAAATTGTTGGACAATGCCATATTTAAAAAATTGAACAAAACAGAAAGAAAAAAATTGTATTTACCTATCTCCCATGCATAAAACTAGGTCTGTGGCTTTATTGCTGTGATTTTGGAACTCTGTTAGACGAGACCTTTGAACTCTCCAACTTCCAATTGTCGAAACGCCGATTGCCGATGAGAGCTTACCGGCCTTGAATTGGCCCTTAGTCTCTGATCAATGTGACCACATGCCTCATACCTAAAGGTTAAAGTGCTACAAGCTTTTCCATTTATTTTTCCTCTTGAATCCTCGATCTCCGATTTACCGATTTCCTGATATGGCTTTTCTCGCCTTAGCCCCTCCTGGATTTGCCCTAGTCCATGTGACCAGTTCTCACAAGACGACGACCTTATCTTTCTTTTGAGGTTTTTTGTCTTCGAAATCCCGATGTGCTCTAAATTCAGTTAGCCCTCTGGGATAGACTCGTGGTTCACGCGACCTTGCCTTATATGAGCACAGTCATACCTCTTTTCCTTTCAGGAAATTTTCTGAATGATTTGATCTCCTCCACACGTCCTCCTATGATGGATGATCCTGATATCTTCTCATGATTTTGAGACATTGAATGATCCGGACATCTCGTCTTTAGGATTCATGATTTTTTGAATCCCATAATGCCGAAGGACTCTCCTATCAGGATTTTTTCGAAGGCCTCGATTTCTTCCACACGTCCCAACAGATGGACGACTCAAGTCGGCTTTGGGGGTTTCACCGTGGAAATTCCTAATCCCTCATTTTCACGAGATGACGTTAGCTGAGCCCCATAACAGAGCTTTCCTCCTTTCGGGATTTTGGACTTCGCAATTTTGAAATTCTCATGCTTCTTGTCCTTAGGATCCATGAAACACCGAATCTCGATATGTCGATGGCCCTTTCCTTTCAGGAGTTTCCCTGAAGGCCTAGATTGTTACCACATGACCCCTCAAGATGGACGGTCCTGGTCGTTTCACGATTTCATGATTTGCGACACCTGATGACAGAAATCCTCTATCAACTTCAAACCCCCGTAGCTGATATGCCAATAGTTTCCTTGATGTTCACCATGTTTCCAAACAAGTAGACGACTGTGATATTTTCGATATTTTGTGATTTGCGATGTCGAGATTTCATGTATCAGGGTTTTGGAGAGCAGTCTCCTTCGCTCGTCCAACTCCCGATTCTCGATTTTGTGATGGGATAAGATCAACAACTCATGATATTTCACGATCCAACGGTCCAGAATAGCTCATGATCTCACGATTCACGAATTCTCACGATAGTCTTCTGACCTTTACACATTGTGAGTCAGCGAAATGCTGAGATCTTGCCACGTGTCATTTTATGAACGGTCCAGATGATGTCAGGATTTCATGACTTCTCAAGACAAACTTTCTCCTGTGCGCTCCAGAGGACTAAACCTCGTGCACTTTCTTGCTGATCCAATGGTTGTCAGTCCTTTGCGCAAGATCTGACAACTAAAATTATTTCGTCTTTTCTGCACTCTCTTCATCCCTTCTTAACTGGTTTCCCGCTCTGGATCCGTTTGCAGGATGAATCTTACGGCCTCAATGGCTATTCTTTGCACATGAGATGCGTTCTTTGCTCCCGTGGAAGAAAGATTCATGAATCTTTCAAAGATTTGAAAGAAATACATAGATTCTTTGAAGCTTGGTGTTGTCTACTGCAATCTTTAACAGATTTGAGCGATTTCCAAAGTGCTTTAAATGATGCTACCTTCTGCAGCAATCTTTCACAAATTTGAATGAATTCCATGAAATCTTCAACATTTCTGCCTTCTGAAGCTCTTTTTCATGAATTCTTTGATGATTCTTGAAAATTACAAGAATCTTTAAAGTTTCTTCTTCTGCACTCTCTTTTTCTTTCTCATGTTTCTGTTCCTTGAAACTTTCGAGTGTAGTATGCTCTACGACCTTGCATGAGCTTCTTACGCTGATCTTTTAAGCGTATGAGAGGACAGATTCCTCGTGGAAGTTTCCTACGAGGATCTTTCGAGAGTATGACGGACAACTCTCCAAGCCTTGTGAAAAGTATGTGTCAAAATGCTCTCAAGGTCCATGAAGCTTTGCGCTATTTGAGGATCATGTTGCTCTCCAACCTGTGTGAAGAGGCTTACTGCTAAAGCTTTGATACCATGATAAATTGTGAAGCAAGAAATGCAAAGAGAAAGAATAGAACATAAATCAGTATATTAGAATATATGAAGAAGTGAAGTACTATGCAAAGGGAAATAACTCAGCTAAATAGGCTCAAGCAAATCAAGAATTGAAAGTACAGCTGGCCAGGACAGCTGGCAATGTACAGTCAGTCTGTTGAGGTTACATTATATTTAACAAAATATGACGAGAAGAGAACCAGAGTTCTCAGTAGTGATGGAGGAGACATTAGCTGCATTTTTTAGTTTTAGATATTCGGCGAAGTGGTAGAGGTCATTGAAACCTTCGCTCTATTCTCGGGTTGGAGATATGTGAGACCCTAAAGGTTGTGGGTGCTACTGTTCATGTTGTGGATGTGACGCTATGGAGGATTTTCCCAGATCTACCTAGAATTTCCCCCTTTAAGTCCAACGTAGCGAAGGGCTGTTGGAAGAGGATCTATGCCTAGTCTTTGTGTGAAGCATTGTTTGCCTACACAGAAGAGAGGAAGCATGGATCCACAAATGAAGCCTCGATGTATAAAAGAAAGGTCATCCGTAGGATCTTAGATTGATAGGGTTCAAAAAGGAGGTCGTCAAGAAGAATCCATAAGAGATGTGCCCGATTCATCGAAGCTTGAAGAGCCATGGAGATCATGAACCTAGATCTTTCGAGGCATGTAGAGAAAAAAATCCACAACATATGTGAAGAGGAGAAACACAAGTGATGTTTTCTGTGGAGGAGGAGCAAAGAGATCGACAATATCCATGTTTGTTTTCTTAAAGGATTGGCGTAGCGCCCTATTAAATAGTGAATCGAAAGAGATCCATGAGTCTTGCATAGAGGTGTAGTGTTCTGTGTTTTTTGCAGGGCCTAAAAGGACAGTATTAGAGTTGTTAAGAACTGGGATCACATGGATCCTTGAAGTCAAAGTTCCATAATCACCTGCATGGAAGAGGTTTTTGGTGGTGCTCTCATGGTAGGTGAACATGCTCAAGAAGAAAGGCATCGAAAGCCAACAAATTTGTTAATATTGCGTGTTGGGTAGAGGTCATGGAGCCATCTATATCAAGTGGCTACTTATTGTCCAAATAAAGCCAGGTGAGTGATGAAAGAAGGAATTTTTGCAAGCAGTGTGGATCAATGTTATGGTTGGTTGATCTGACCTGCCCAATCCTTGTCCATCCTTTCGTTTTGACTATTGAAATGGATCTCCTTCCCCACCTGAGAAGACACATATAATATCTGATTTCAAGCCCGTGTGGGTTGATGTTACAGAAAAACTATGGGATAATATGTATCCTCGGTATCCGAAGGAGGCAGAATCCTGTTTCAAGTCTGTGATAATATTTTTCAAGAACCTTTGCCATATTTTCCAGAGTGGAAATGGAGGAGATGGAAAGAAATTGGTTAAGATATGAACGCTATCGTAAAGCGAGGTGAATGCTCAGGCCAAGCTACTTCCGAAAGGCTACGAGTTGTGACTGGAAGGGCAGTGTTGTGTGGAGAGAGTCATTGAACTCTGTAGTGTGTGGAGGATCTGTGCAGAGCCAAGAAGAGAAAGAAAAGGCATATGTGTTGTTCTATGTTCCTCTTGCATCTGGGAAGGAGCAGTAGGCTCCAACTATGGTGGTGTTGCTGCTAGTAAATGGCAGTAATTATAGTAATGGTAATAGTAAAGTTACTATGTGAAAATTTATTATTTTTTTGCGGGGGGAAGTTGTAATTTAATTTCATGTAATTGGGAATATGGTTGTAATACCTTGATAAGTGTTAGGCGAAAATATTGTCGTTTAATTCCATTGTAGTAATTGCCCAACCATTTAATTTGTCAATCCGATGTTCGTAGGATTACGAAACACATGCACTATATATGCAGGATTAGGCACCTAACTTCTAATCTAAGAAAATTCAATCAAATCCTAACTCTTTCATTTCACTTAATAAGACTCAATTGTTGTAGGAAAGAAAACACTAGCTCCCTTTCAGGAGGTCCTCTCAAGATGTTTCACAAAACCTATCAACAATCAAGATCATCAAGTAAACACTCATGCATTGAAAATAAATACACTTAAAAGG
>SNQJ01S0000538.1:111771-126382 GCA_010110895.2 Picea sitchensis
TTTTTATAACAATTAATGGACATATGCTTGTAATAGAGGAAGCCATGCACGACTCATGTCGATAAAAATTAATCTAATCATGCCCAGGTTGAACGAAGTCAGGTATCCAGTCCGTTCTCGGGAATTTGTTTCCCTTATCTGTATCTAGGAATGCTCCAAAATAGACCTCTTCACAGAGATTCCCTCCTTAGAAAGGTTTACCAGGAACCTGGAAAAAGGGCGTAAATGTGCAAGCCTTAACAACCCTGTGCGAAGAGGAATGACCCTCTTGAAATCCCGAAGTAGCAGTGTAAGGATAAGTATTGATCAATGGATGAGATCACGTCGGGGAATCTGTGGTCATTCACAACCATTAGATCGAAGGAATGAATGAGGGCGTAAATTGCCTTAACCATTTTTCCTCTATCTTCATGAGTAGCGAGGAGATCTGAATCATAGAACCCCAGATTCCATGAGAACATCTGGACCATTGGTTTATCCATGTCCAAAGAGTAGTGTGAAAGAGCATGGCATCGGGACCAATCTGAACTGTCATATCTTAGCTAGGACACCCGACATACATTAGATCTATAGGGAGATAAATGAGGGTTAAGCCCTCATGAATAAGACCTCTCTACCTCGGAGGTTCGCGAGGTAAGAGCCCAAAAGTTGGACGCTCCAAGTCACGAGAGGCGAGGCTACGAGAGGATCTGAGTTGTCCATCCGAGGAGGACAGGTGGTAGAGATCCAGGGATCTCGTGAGCTCGGGGCTCATGGGGTAGAAGTCCAAAAGTTGTACGCTCCAAGTCGCGAGTGGCCAAGCCACGAGAGGATCTGAGTCGTCCATCCGAGGAGGACAAGTGGCAGAGATCCATGGATCTCGTGAGCTCGGGGCTCATGGGGTAGAAGTCGAAAGTTGGATGCTCCAAGTTGCGAGCGATGAAGTGGCAAGAGGCTGTGAGTCATCCATCTGGGGAGGACAGGTGGCGGAGATCGAGAAGATCTCACGAACTTGGGAGTTCGCAAGGTGAACGCCCAAGTATTTGGTATTAAAAGTCACAAGACATGAGCTCGCGAAGCAGCGAAGTGGCGAAAGGCTGTGAACCGTCCATCTGGGGAGGTCAGGTGGTAGACATTGAGAATATCTCGCAAACTCAGGAGCTCGCAGGGTGAATGCCCAAGTATTTGGTGTTAAAAGTCACGAGACACGAGGTCACGAAGCAGCGAAGTGGCGAAAGGCTGTGAACCGTCCATCTGGGGAGGATAGGTGGCAAAGATCGAGAAGATCTCGTGAACTCGGGAGTTCGCAGGGTGAGAGCCCAAGTATTGTGTATTCAAAGTCATGGGGACGCAAGAGGCGAGAAGGTAATAACCGTTGGATTCGGATCACGGGAAGACCGTTGGATCCGCACGTGGGATCATGTATCGGAGCCTCGCGAGAAAAGACCCGATAATTTGGCCACGGGAATCATGAGGTTGCGAGTAGCGAAATCCCTCAGGGAAAAGTCAGCAAGTTGACTGACCATCGGGTCTCGGGGATCCGAGAACCCAATGTTCAACCTTTGAACTCGCGAAGTCACGAGTTCTGATTCCCCGATAAATCAAGGAAGGGGGAATCGCGTGAGAAAACTATGGAAGCAGATTTCTCGATAGGGAAATAGAAGAACCTTGGAGTTCTTCGGGCGAGAAGAAGAAGACCCCGTGAGCAGACATACCCATGGTTGGTGCACCTGTGTCAGGTGGGACGTAAGACCACGGTTATGTACAGAGAATCGGGTAGGTACATAGAAGACCTGTGATCCGGGGATTGTCATTTTGCTGCTACAAGCTCCAGGGAGTCTCATTACTAAGAAAAAAATGAAAAGTTTTGATTGATGGTAGCGGGCGTGTTACACCTCACTTTTTGAAGCTTGATTCGCTTCATTGTTACAAAATCTCGCAGTTCTGAAGTTGTAACCCAGACATTATAAAGCAGTTTCCCAGCTTTTACTTTTTGAGCATTCATGGCAGCTTATGCTCTGGTATTAACAAATCACCATTGCAATAATCTGTTGTGAAGTATACACAGATGATGGGCCTCTTCTACCTGGCTCGTCCCCTTCTGAAGAACAATCTTGGCACTTGTTACTTTCACTATCAAATTGTGGCCAGAAGTTCTCGATCAAAGCTGATTCATCTTGGTAAACATGGGCTTCCTCAAATTCGTATTGGGATTAGAATTAGGAGATGACATTGTCTCTCTCTCACTCCTCAACATGTAACCCTTAAAAACAATTCCTGAATCAACAACGAAAAAAGAATCACAGAATGGAATCGAACTTGAGAAAACAAAAATGAGCATGCATACAGGATCGAATGGTGTGGGAAACAAGTGAGCTGCATCCCTAAGATTTACAGGTGGGCGGAATGGATCAAAGATCTATGACCTCCTTAATCAGGTACTTAGAAACTGAAGCAATAGGAGCAAGCAATACACAGACGGATCTTAGGAATTGAGGAGTAAATTGTGGCTTTGAATGGGATGACGTATGTGATTTCATGGATTGAAAACTTATTCTTCCGCAAAAATAACTATTTGATATCCCTTGAATTCACACGCATCTTCTAAAATTTGAATCTAAAGGTGCACACATATTCAAGTTTTTTTTATCCGTTCACATCAGATATAATCTGTGATAAGATCGAATCCTAATATCTTCTCTAGGATACCTATACAAATATAGGAAAATGGATATCCAAGGCAATGATTTTGGTATCTGCGCATGCTGGGATCTAATTGTTTTTCAGGTAAGATGAGGTGGCTTCGCAACAAACCCGACCTATTCTTAGGCTGACTAGGAAGACGAATTCATTTAGTTCTTTGCAATATAGTTATCTCCCTCCATGTCTATATAGATTCACGATTTTATGTTTTGACAGTGGCAGCATGCTTTCACAACTCTCATAACATCCTTGCGAACATATTTTTATTTTCACGCAGGTTCTTTCAGTTGGGGAGTAGCTCTCTAACGGGACTAAAGGTGCACCATATTTCGTTTATGTTCTTGTATGATTCTATATGCGCGTAACCACAAACAGTCTATAACAAGTCGCAAGCTTTGTTGTCTTCGCTGGAATAGCTTTGAGCATTGCAGTCACAAGAGTAGATGCAGTTGTCTGCGAATTGGAATTTGGAATCGAAATCTCGAGACTGTAGCGTCTATGCAATTTCAACGCTAATTATTGCTATATAACAAAAAATGGCTAGATTGAAACAAGCAAAAGATGAAGCTGAGAGGGAAATTGCTTCTTATCAGGCATAGAGGGAAGCTAAATTTTGGAAGAAGGTCTCAGAGACTAGTGGTGATTCGGGATCCAATGTTAAGCGACTTGAGGAGGAAACAGAAACAAAGATTGAGCACTGGTTATGAATGTTGGGCTTTGTCCAAAATCTCTCCAACCCTATTTTTATTTTATTTATTATTTTAATTTTATTTTTTTTGGTAAAAATTTTGTTTTTATTTTGTATTATTCCTAGATTAAATAAAATACAAACCTACTATATAAAAAACTAAACCTTAATTTCTATCCTTTTTTATTTTTATTCCTACAAAAATAATCCTAATTTAAATTAAATCATTTACTGTTTTGTCTTCTTCTTCTTTTTTAATTTTTAATTTTTATTAATATTTTTCTTTATTATTCTTAAATTAATTAAATAGAAAAAACAATTCAAATTCACATGAAATTAAAGAAAATAGATTTATAGAAAATGGAGGTAAAATGAATTGCAAATTGAAGATGAAATCGATTAGGCATGTTTGCAAACATTGATTTATTCATTTCTGAAAATGATTTTAGATATACGACAATTTTTTATCCTTGCGATCGCACTAAGCGTGGAGGAGAGCATACTTATTGAAAGAAAATAACGAAAACTGATATGTTTTATTCTTTTGAACCTACCTACACTACTTCTAATTGGAAGTTAGAAATTGATTAAGTGTAGTCAAAGATCCAATGTAACCATGAGCGTAATAGTAATAAGAATATGTTCAATGTGAGTTTCACAAATGATGATCGAAAATATACATAAACGTGAGAAATTAAGTGTCGAAACTGTAAATTAACAAAATAAAAAGAAAAACTAAATGGATCTAACCTGGTACCTGCTTGAAACCATCGTTCGATGATGCTTTTGTAGGCATAGTTTTCACTCCTCAGATCGTGTCGCAACTCCTTGTTGTCCTCCTCGATCTCCTTCTCGCATGATTTTTCGTCATCATATGTATAGAGTTCCTTCTATGTTGTTTCGGCGTTTGTTGTTGGAGGAGGAATTAAGCCTTCGACTGCTGTCAAGATATCCTCTTTGTGAGAAGAGGAGATCTTGAATTTTGCAAGTATCTGAGTGAGTTGTTCCAGGCTTACACTCATAGTTAAACCATATTGAAAAGGGGTTCTTACTCACCCAAATAAAAAATAATAGAAAAAATGAAAATTACACTTGCGAAAATTTAAACTAATCTTGCAGAAATTGAAATTTACACCCTACATGTCCTTACTCGTATGTCACCTCAGAGTTAGGATCATGTCTAATCACACTTGCATGAATTGAAATGAAGAAAAACTAATACCTCAATCCATTGTGCTTCCCTGGCAACGGTGCCAAAAAGTTAGGCGAAAATATTGTCGTTTAATTCCGTTGTAGTAATTGCCCAACCATTTAATTTGTCAATCCGAGGTTCGTAGGATTACAAAGCACATGCACTATATATGCAGTATTAGGCACCTAACTTCTAATCTAAGAAAATTCAATCAAATCCTAACTCTTTCATTTCACTTAATAAGACTTAGTTGTTGTAGGAAAGAAAACACTAGCTCCCTTTTAGGAGGTCCTCTCAAGATGTTTTACAAAACCTATCAACAATCAAGATCATCAAGTAAACGCTCATGCATTGAAAATAAATACACTTAAAAGGGCTTAGTTTTTGTAGGCATGAAAATACTATCTCCTTTCAGGAGGTCTTCTCAGAATGTTTCAAATAACCTATCAACAATCAAGATCATCAAGATAATTCTAATAAAAGCAATAAAGTGTATAAACCTATTCAAAGTAAGAAGAAAATGCTACTATGATCTATTTGGAGTGAGCTCAATTCTCCCAAGAACAATGTAACGCATAAACTAAAGCATTCTAAATCTAAACTAGAGAATGGAAACTGATGTGAAAAGAAAGCTTGATTCTTATTTCATCATAAGTTGGATACAATGCTCCAAGAGTCCTCTCTTGAAATGGAGGAGGCACTCCTATTTATACAAAAATTTAAGATAACATAGATCCACAAATCTCTCTTATATCCACAAATGTCTCATTTGGTTACAACCATGTGCTCACACCTATCAAGTGATATCTCTAAAAATCCTCTCACAAATCTCTCTTTCATGATTAATCTCCATCCAAGATACTTGAGTAGATCTCCAAATCTTTATCAAATCTTAAAAGGGTTGAACATGGAATTCGAATTTGAGGCTTGATGGTCAAATTTGACTTGGTTGGAGTCTTCAAATACACCTGTAAACATCATGAAACTCATTCCACTTCCATATATAGGTGTAAACATGTCATTTTTCCAATATTTAATCATAAATTCACTCAAAAACACTAAAATAGATGCATTGGAAAATAATATGTCTAAAACCCATGTAATCATGAAAATGGTTTAATGTAAGGGTATGAGAAAGAAAAATATGGTTAAAAGTGAAGTGAAAGTGAATTGAAAGTGAAGTGAAAGGTTGGTAAAAAGATGGTACTTTGGCGACCCAACAATAGGCATGCGTACCCCTGTTTTTCAACCGGTAAAGTCTAGATGTAGAATTAGGTGATAGGGGTGGGTTTCAGGTTATGTTTGTTTCTCGTGGTTTGATGTCCATGACATTACATGTAATAAAGCCTGCTTAAAAGATAGTTGTAACTCCATTATAAATGGGCCTGGAGATGAGCAGTGAATGCTTATTGGGCTGCCTTCACTAGATTTTGGTCAAGGGGATGTTCATCTTAAGGTTGAGCTAGGACTCCATTGAAATTTGTCTAGAGGTGAGCTTGTATCAAGCTCTCTTGCTGGATTTGTCTTCTTTTGGTGAAGGTCTCTAATAAAAAGTTTGAGGTGAATCACTGAAGGTGCTCATGATAGCGACAGGAGAGTTGTTTGCAAAGCTCAAGTAATTATTGTATGGCCTGGATCTAGATGAGGAAATTGTACAAGATGTTGATTCCTTCATGGTGAGCCAATATTTACAAGAAGTGAATGTAACCATTGTGTTTATGGTACTCACTATCTTGGTGTTTAGATTGTTGACGATATGCTTGTAGCAAGCAATAGCATGGTTATGATCAATAGATTGGCTCAGTTGACTTGGACATTTCGAGATGAAGGGTCTAGGAGCAACAAAACAATCCTGAGCATAGGAATTAAGAGAGATGGGATTGATGGTAAGTTTTGGGTTATCACAACTTGAGTATATGGTAACGATACTCATGAAATTTTGTATGAATGATGTGAAACTGGTCAAATATTTTTTGGCTTTCCATTATAAGTTTTCTTCAGGTTTGTGTCCAAGAGATGAAGAAGAAAAAGGTTATATGTCTCGTGTATGGTATTCTAGTAGAAATATTGATGATTACAATGAAAGGATGAGATATTTCATGTGAAGTTGGTGTTTTCAGTGGTCACATGACAAATCTAGGTGGAGCAGTGAAATGGGTGTTTTGGTTTTGGAAGCACTAGTATAAGCTATCTTTAGCTTGCAAGAAGGTGATGAATGGACAATGGCATGGCATCGGGTAAATTGTTTTCAAGGTGGAGATTGTTGGAAAGTGACAACTAATTGACCTAAATTGGTTTAGTTGGTTCACAGTGGTTTCTCCAACTAGATATTGTTGAAACTACTCAGCAAATATAGGGCCAATATTAAATGTATTCAGTTTTGTATAACTGAAGGAGTTGTATAAATATCAATGCCTTAGAGGCATTTGATGAGTAAGGGATTAGAGCCCTCTCCTCGGCTACCCAGTTGCCTAACGCTGGATGTAATCTCCTAGTTCCTGATAATAGAAAGAGTTTGCCATTGTCCCGTGGATGTTTTCCTTTGGAGTTAGAGTGTTTTAGCACGTAAATATTTTGTCTATTGTGTGATTGAATCTGTTGTGTATATGTCGGTTTCTTCTGTGTGTTAGATCTTGGTGGAATTATAGCCCAAAAAATAACTCATAGTCCAAGATCTCAAGGACTTGGCGCTTAAAAATTTAATTTCCACATCTCCAAAAACTATAGCATTCTGATTTCACTAGTTGTACATTGTGTGTTAAGTAGATATACCTTTTTAGTTATACACTTAAACATTTAATTTCCAACTAGTGAAGTTTGTAACCCTTCGTGATCCTCTAACTTGAGTCTTTGTATAATTTCCCGACTAGTTAAAATGATACGCTCCACTTGGACAAAACCTTGCAAGAATTACTTAAATTATAGTTGGCTTAATTCTATAAGATTGTACAAATTTTAAACAATCATAATCTGATATCTTGATCCTAATATCATTATTGTAATCGATTATTTACCTTATGTCTTTTGTATTAATAATAAGAATCTAAAGATTAAACCTTAGAACTAATTGTCGCTACTATGTTATATGATATTGTAGAAATGTGCAATAAAGTTGTATTAGTGATAAAAGAATGAAGGAATGGAATCCTTGATGGTATTAGGTAATTAATGTTATTGATGTTAGAAATTGTGTTCTAGAATAATATATGATTATGTTAAGTATCATGAAAATATAGTGTTAATTACCAGAGCTACTTCTTGTTACAATATGGTTCGCTTGGAAATGTCACAGACGAGATGTCTCCTGAAGTTGCCCTACCGCTGATCAGATTTCGACTGCAAAAGTGGAAAAGGAACCAGATGTCGATGTCACTGCAGTCGATTTACAACAGACTGCATAAGAGAAAAAGGAAATAGAACTACTTATGGCTCGAAAATCCCCTGAAGTAGGCACATTGTCTATAGAGACTAGAGAAGCACGCGCCCGCCCTTGTTAGATCTAAAATCGGTAGAAGATGGGGAAAAGGACGTAGAGCTACTACTGGATCGAAGTCCCCTCTTTGATGTCTTAGGACTTACAGGGATCCAAAGTCGTTTCCTCCACAACATTCTAGATTCTTGGATCTGGATGAGCCACTGAGAAGCGTTGCTTCTAGGAGAAAGCTTCATAGTAGAAGTTTCCCTTAGACTCTCCTCCAGCTCCAAGAATCTTGTTCCAGAAACTATTATGAGCTCTTGGGATTTCACTTTCAGAGAATGATGATACTGGTTTCAGTGATCCTAACCTGCTACCATAGGATCGTAATCCCCTTGCTGATGGTTGAACGAGACCTGTGATCCTAATCGTCCCTCTTTGGTTTTCTAGTTTTCCAGACCGATTGAGACTAAGTGAAGTTCATCGTTCAGTTGACCAGGACTGCATCTCTTCGACTTCCTCTAGCTCCCCTCCAACCCTTCTATTTCTTGGAGCCCACACCATTTCCTCGTCATGGAAAATCACATTGACCTGTCCTGGGCAGATGATTATAATATTTGGGCCCAATATAACCTCTTTCAGAGCGATGAGACCTATAAATTCCTCCTTCATTGTTCCCTACCTCCTTCAAACATCTCTCCCCCCACGATCGAACCACCCTCCTCTGTGAAAACTGTTTCTCCTTCCCCCATTTTCTCCACTTTTTCTACACAACCCCCTCCACCTGGGCCTGAAATACCCCTGAAGACCTCTTCACATTGCCCTTCTCGATCACCCATCCCACACGGAGGTGCAGGACACAATAGACAAGCTGGAGCATTGGGCCGATCAAATCAAAATAAAAAAAGATGGAAGGTGAAACAAACTACATTGGTCTGCTCTCTTGGGCAAGAACTAGGTAAGGATAGGGTCACCAGCCTTGCTAAGCGAGCGCTAGTAGAAAGGTTATACTACTTGAAGATGCATAAAAATTGCCTTGATCATTGGGCTCAGGACTGTTGGAAACCAATCCTTGGTTACAGTCCAAGAATTAGCCAACTATCTAATCAATGGCTCATCTTCCACTTCCTCTCTGAAAAAGATTTACAGCAGATACTTTTGACCCCCTGGATCTTGGACAGAGGAGTACTCATGCTAAAGAGGTGGACTCCAGGTTTCCATCCTTTTAAAATCTCCTTTAAAAAAAGATGGCTCTGGATGATTATGCCAAATTTTCCATTAGAACTGTGGACACCACCTATCCTTGAGACGGTTGCTAATACTGCAGGAAAGTTCATATTTTTTGACAAGCGCTCCCTCAACTGGCCAAATAAAAGGAAATGTTGGGTCTTAGTCTAATTTGACACTGATATTGGTCTGCCAGAATCCCTTGAAGTCAGAGTGGGTGAACATCCATTCATACAGGTCCTTGATTATTGGAGAGAACCTTTCAGATGTCACCTCTGTTGGCAAGCGAGACACTTAAAAAATAACTGCTCTTCCTCCAAAGTCACCCAACAAATTTCCTCCCTGAGACACAATGAACCTTCCCCCTCTCTCCCCCAGGTTCAAGACTCCTTCTCCTTCCTCATTAATATGCGATACCTCTTCCCTACCCTCTTTCACAAACTTTCGGAGGATGAACACAGACACCTCAAAGATAATGAAGCCTAGGTTAGGGAAATCTTTGAAGTTTTCTGGTGTTTTCTTATGGACAAATTGGAACCCTCCCTTCCCCTTCTGTCACCCTCTCCCACCTCCACCACCACACCCCTTTGTTCCCCACAACACATACCAAATTACAATTCCGCACCTTCCCTCGATCCTACCCAACATTCAAACATCCCATCCACCCAAACCCCTCCTTAGACAACACTAACTCCCTCTTCTCCTGGAACTTCCACCAAGACACCCACTCCCACCACTCTTTCAATCCTTCCACTCTCTCTTGTTCCCCTTGATATTACACTTTCCTCCACCCCACTCCCACCCGATCGATCAAATGTCACTATCAGAAAAAACCGGTCTAGATTCCCTAAAAATCCCCCAGGCTCTGTAGAGGGAGGACTCGCTGGCCTCCCTTCTTCAGTCACGGCTCCTCCAATTGACCTCTCTACTGATTGTGGTCCAATCTTTTCTACTTCAGCAGCACTTAGAGCAGCCTTGCCGATCAACCCTATTACTTAATGATCATCCTTTCTTTAAATCTTCATGGGTTTTGAAGCCCCACCAAGCTAGCTTCCCTCAAAAGGTTATTCACTAAGAACAAACCGGACGTTGTTTTTTTACAAGAAACTCTGGTCAGCAGTGACAAGGCAAAATCTCTTTTCTTGAAATGTCTCCCACACTGGGATGTTGTTGTAGTAGACTCCATAGGTCATTCTGGAGGCTTGCTTACATGCTAGAACTCGAATGTTTTTTATTTCCAAGCCTTTGGCATCTCGTAAGGGATTTTCATTAAAGGTAAGCTTATTTTCTCTTCTACTTCCTTCAAACTCTTAAACTATTATGCCCCTTTTAGCAATCGAGAGGCCTTTTGGAAAAAACTCTTTGACTCTAGAATCCTACATGAGGAAAACCTCATATTGGGTGGTGATCTAAACTTCACCCTTTCCACTCAAGAAGTGGGGGGTACTTCTGCAAGGATTGACCAAAAGGCCAATTTTTTTTATTCTTTTTTCCATAGAGAAGGGCTCATTGACCTCCAACCTTCGATCCTTTCTCCCACCTGGAGGAACAACAGAACAAGGGTCAATGGTATTTCCAAAAGACTTGACAGGTTCCTGATAGATTCAAAGTTGATAAACGATCGTCTTCACTTCAGATCCTGGGTTGAGCCATCTACAATCTCAGATCACCATCTGATTTGTCTCTCAGTTGAAGGCCCCCAATGAGTTACAACATCTCCTTTTAAGTTCAATTGCTCGTGGATAGGTGATCCGAGTTTTAATTTTCTTGTCAAAAAAACTTGGGCAGGAATGAGGGACAAGTCGAAAACATTGACAATCCTACTACTCATAGAGAAACTTAAATATATGAAACATAAAGTTATATTCTGGCAGGTAAAAAAATAGCAGGATATGAAGGCTAACTTGGTACAGGTGGAGGAACAGATAGCAACCCTTTTTCACAAAACTCCATCTCATATCTTTAATGCAGAGGATATAAACCTCCTACAGGAACTGACCCAAAAGAAAAATAAAATACTAGCACATGAAGAAACTACATGGCGACTCCGTAGCAGGGCGATATGGATGGAAAAGGGAGATAAGAATACAATTTTTTTCCAAAAATACACTTTACAGAGGCACAACCACAATACTATTTGGGATCTGATAGATGATGATGGTAATGCAGCCATAACCGACTGGGGGTTACACTCGATGGATTTCCAACATTTCAAAACACAATACCAAGCTTCTCAGTCATAAAATATAGACATCCAGTATGAGGTTTTACAGTTAGTCCCATGATTCTTCACTAAGTCAGAAAAACAGAATCTCGGGAAACCCATCACTCTCGAGGAGCTAAAAGACACTATTCACAAAATTCCCAAGGACAAAATCCCTAGTCCAGAAGGATGGACCCAGGAACTTTTTCAACATTTTTTTGAGATTATGGGAATGTATATGCTTAATGCGGTTGAAGAATCATGCCTGGAGCACTAAATGCTACATTCTTCACGCTAATTCCAAAATCTAGTAAACCTGTCAACTTTAATGATTTCTGACCCATTGGATTATGCAATTTCATGTATAAAGTAATCTCAAAAACCATAGCCAACCACTTAAAAGACACTTTCGCTAAGTGTATCTCTTCCGAACAGTTTGGGTTTTTAAAGGATCGACTAATTTTCGATGCAGTGGGTATTACCCAGGAAAGTCTACACTCAGCCAATTTAAAAACACTGAACGTGGTGGTCCTAAAACTCGATCTGAAAATAGCTTATGATAGTGTAAGTTGGCAATATCTATTTTTTTTATTGGACCAGATAGGACATGATAGATTAAATAAATGTTGGATTATGGGATGCTTAACCTCGGTCAATATGGTAGTGCTGGTGAATGGCACTCCAACAAACTTTTTTCGCTGCCAACGGTGACTTTGACAAGGTTGTCCATTGTCACCAATGCTTTTCCTTCTTGTAATCGAGGCACTCAGTAGAATGATCAACCAAGCAGTTGAAACAAGTAATTTCAAAGGACTTAAAGTAGCTTCTAGCATCCATATTTCACATTTATTATTTGTGGACGAAATCCTCATCCTGGGTGCTAGCAACATTCACTTCTAGAAAACACTGAAAATTCTCCTAACAAATTTCTGTTTAGCAACAAGACTCTCCATCAACACTCATAAATATAGATTTATAGCACAAAATTTAGATCCACTTTTAAAGAGATTTCTCATTGATGATTACAAAATTCAGGTAGACAGTCTAGACCAAGTGTTAAAGTATCTCGGTTTTTTCCTGAAACCAAACTGTTATAGAATTGGCGACTGGTTGTGGCTCATCAAAAAAATAGAGAAGAAGATCAACAGCTAGACTTTTCGATGACTGTCCCTAAGAGGCCGACTCACTCTAGTAACTTCAATCCTACAAAGTATCCCATTCTTTTGGCTTAGTCTGGCAAAAGCTCCGAAGTCTATCCTCCATCGTATTCAACTATTGATTAGCAGATTTATGTGGAAAGGAGGAAAAAAAACCTATGGTTATCACCTAGCTAACTGGAAAATCTTAGCTAAGCCAAAAGAAGCTGGTGGTTGGGGCATAAAACACTTGGAATGGTTTTCTCTTGCACTGGAAGTCAAAACCTGTTGGAGAGGTCTATTCGGCAACAATCTTTGGAATAAGGTCATCACCAGGAAATATCTAAAAGGTAATGACTCAACTTTTTGGCTGCACAGGGATGTGCACCACACAAAGACGTCCTCCATTATATGGCAGAATTTGATTCTAGCTTTACCAAAAATCAAGCGATGGATGTCTTGGAAGGTTGGCACAGGACAACACATCATCCTTGGGAGAGATCCTTACATTGGATGTGAGGACAATGTCCAACTTTCAAACGCGCTCTTACAACACTTACATAGTCTAGGCATTTATAGCTTAGTGCAAGCCAAAAACAAAGCCACAACTGAACCACCATAGAGCTGGATAAGCACTAGTTCTTTGGGTTTAAATATAGAACTCAGCCAAGAATGGGACGCTTACACTAAGAAATTAATTCTTAGTGGCATTCGACTCAACAACGAAAAAGATTTTCTTCTTTGGTCATGGAACTGATCCACAGGAATAATCACGGCTAGCTCTGCATATTACTGTATCCTTTACACCTTCAACTGTAATGACGGGCAATGGTGGCACAAAATTATTTGGTTGGTGAAGGAAGCAGTCAAAATCATATGCTTCCTGTGGCTATGCTTAGAAGATCGAATACTTACAGGTATCAACTATCAAAAACGTGGAGGAATTGATCCTTCAGTCTGCACTTTATGTCTTAAGGTAGAAGAGTCAGTCACACATCGTTTTGTGGACTGCCAGATTAGACAAATGATTTGGGGTCAAATACTCACTTTCTTGAGAATTGAATTTGAGTGGAACAAGGTTACCATCGAATAAAACCTCAAATTTTGGTTCCTCAAATTGCCAAATCATAAACACATTCCCCTTCTCCTTATGTGGGAAATTTGGAAATTTAGAAACAGAATTCTATTTGACAATCTTGCCAAGAATGTTCGAGGACTACCAAAAAATTCTCACCTCTTTACAAGAACATCTACCTAAAGAGGAAGCAAATAAAACAGACATACTACTTAACCCGACCTACTTCAACCATAACCCCATTGGCTTCTTTGATGGGACAGCTTCAATAGACAATTGTGGTATAGCTATTTACTTAAAAGTCACTCCTGGACACAACATCCAAGCACATTTTGCTAGAGGCACATGGAACAATATGAAAGCTGACTTGCTGGGATTATGGGTACTTCGTTATCTTGCCACTCATTTCTCTATCAAGAAATTAATGGTGGTAGGGGACTCTCAGGTTACTATAGACTGGATTAGTGACAAAGTGAAACTAGAGATAATTTACCTTAGCCATTGGAAGGATAAGATTAGCAACTTAAAGCAAGGTTTTGAAACCTTAAACTTTATGCACATTCACAAACAATTCAACAAAATAGCTGACAGCCTATCCAAGAAAGCTCTAAAAGATGAACGAGGGTGGCTTTATTTTGAAGAGTTTTTTAATGGAACTATAGATAGAGAAGACAAACTACATATCCTATAAGGTGACAAAAATAAGAAATATTATAAGGGAAAAAAAAGGGAAAAGACAAACATTGTACTCTCAGGATTTAGCTGAACAAAACATGACTTTTCTACACTTGGAATTTTCTACACTTGGAAATCCGTTTATTGTAATCAGAGGTTTCATTTGATTATATAAGAATAACAATGGAACTGTTTTTTTCGTGTGAAAAACAATAAAAAAAATGGTTCACTTGGAAAATTTAAGATGAAAATAGGTCTCTAGAAATATGGTAGGTTCTTTAATATAAAAGAATTAATTCGATATTTACCATATATATA
>SNQJ01S0000538.1:126392-137654 GCA_010110895.2 Picea sitchensis
TTTGATTATTATTATTTTGAAATGAGATGCAAAATGAGAAAAGAATTTAATTAATTAATATCACCAAATGATTTCATGAAAATGAGAAACCAACCAAGATATTATTTGATGAAGTATTGAACACATTATTCAAAATAGTCAAACTTGTTAATGAGCAAAAGAATGAACACATAATCATACTTTAAACGAAAGTAAACATTTGATAAAAATTAACGTTTTTGTTTGAATTGAGATTTTTATGCTCGTTTCTAACTTTTGACATATACTCTTGTAATAAATGTCCCATACTATAGTGAATGTATTAAGTTTGTCTCAAAGCAAGCCAAGGTATGGAACTATTTGAAAAGGTTGATTCTGTGGCTCATTATAATTATTAAGATTCTAATAGGGGCCCATTAAATTTTGTAAAAATATAGGGGGAGTTATTGGGGCCCAACAAATGGTGACTTATTAGATGAAGCAATTATCTTTGATCTGGTAATATTTCATCTTAGAAATAAAATAATAAGACTTGAAAAATGATTTAAGCACCCTGAAATAAATTCACTCTGAGACCATATAGTATTAGGATAAGCTCAATGTTATAACCAGACAATAGAATTTTCTTTTGCAGGGGATTATAACCTGAAATAATGTCTTAACCAAAGAGTCATGATGTATGTAAAAGAACTTCAATACCATTGACAGATCCACTGCTGCCAGCAGGCATCCATAGCCTCGATAGGGATGTCATTTAACCCACTTAAATTCTTTAATCCCATCCAATAGTTGTATCCACATGATGTATACTTCCATAAAAACTAATTTAAAAACATATACCTGCTACCTCTCGACCCAACATTACTTCATTGCCAGTAGTCCTGTTCAGTACCCCGACAAAGTTGTCTTGGTATCATGTGTGCATCTACCCACTGCCAGCGAGCCTGTTCAGTATGGCGACAGGTTTACACACACTTCCCACACTTAAGTGATTCCAACCCTCTTATGACATTTTTAAATTATAATACAATTATAGATTTCTTGATGACAAAGAGAGTGGGGTGATACTGGAGGTTAATTGCAATATAGGTAAATAGTTGACCATGTTATTATTTTCTTTCAAAGATGAAAGTTTTATCATGGTTTAGAGATTTTATATTTCATTTAAGAAATCATCTAGAGAATGGAGAAGCACTTAAAAATGATTCCTTAAGAATATGGATGGCGTAAGAAGTTTAAAGATCATCGTAATTCTCAAAGATTTAAACCATATCTCTGGTGTAATACTCTAGAAAAGAGAATTTGAGGACAAAATGAGAGTGACAATTGACTTAAAAATCAATTGTCTGAGCTATATCTTAATATCAGGACCTCTTTAAACTATTTCAATTTGCTTGAAAAACACAAGTCTTAAAATAAATGTTTCCTTCGATAATAATTCTTTGATCTGAAATATATTGATTCAAAAAGAAAGATAAGAAGAAAACTCATTCAAAATAATCAAAGAAAACAAAAACACACAACAAACCAAATCAAATTTTATTAATGGGATTCAAAATCAGAAGTACACAAAATCAAAACAACAAAAGACAACTTTTTAGGAAATGATTTTGGAAAAAGATAAACTTGAGTTTTTGTATCCACTATCATCTCACTGTAAAATAAAGGAAGAACTAAATCATATAAAATATCATGTGCGGACAAGTTCTTTTCTTAAGATAGTGATGCATAAGGTGTTACTTTGACTAAGCATTATTATTAAAAATAAAAGAGACTAAAAATAGGAAAATCCTCATTAAGATGAGTGCAGTCCTACTCATGGCACCTTGGGTCAGGGTTGAATTGATAGTTCAAATTTACTTATCTCTTTACTTTCCATTTAAAATTTTCATGATGATACTACGTTTTTGAAAAGAAATATTCAATGAAAGGAAGAGAGCAAAAGATTTAAATTGGACTTCCCTGACAACATTCATATTACGGTTCTCTTGGTGTGCACGCTTGTGTTCATAACTTCATTATTACAAAGAGAAAAACTGAGAAATAAAACTAAAATAAAACCTACTCTAACTACTAAACAAATAAAAAATACTAAGTGAAGTCATGCTTCCAATGTAGCCATCAGAGTAACTCCAATCCTGCAATGGAAACAAGATCAAATATTACTAATAAGAATGGTAGTATATCAAAAAATAACAAAAATATATTATACTTACCTTTATTATCATCATTTAAAAAAAAAACAAGCATAACCTTACCACTCCCTTGAACATTCTTTTTGTATGAATCCTCCAACCATTCTGCAATTTTGTCATTATATGGGTCACAAAAATATGAAAAAATGAGATTGTGAAGCTTGTGAGAGTTATGGTGACTTGACATAACCATCAGCCTAGACCGAAGTGCCCCATCCTCCCGACAACTTTCCTTTCATTCCATATTTTCTCCATCTAAAGAATGTAAAATGAGTGGGTTAAAGTTACCTCATTGATCTCTTAATAAAGTGAAGATAATCTTATCATTCCCTGGAAACTTTTCGAGATATGAATACTCCAGCCAATCTACAATCCTATCATAATACATGCAATTACTAACATGAGATTGTTCAAAAGAATTCACATACAAAAAATATTCTTGATGAGAATAAAGTATTAGACTATCAAGGAAAGAATCTTGTAGAAAGGTTGGATCAAGATGGCAAGAACTTATCGTGATTCTCGATTGGAAAAGAAATGTCTCATTCTCTTTAAACTTTCCATTGATCGTAAATACTTCAAGATTAACTATTTGAGGTGGACTAAATGGAACGACCAACATTTTTTAATAATCATCATTGGTAATAATATTTGGCCTATTATACTTTTCAACCTCAAATAATTGATCATGGAAAAATCTAGATTCTTCTTTAATCACAAATTGAGATGAATCAATGGAAGATGCAATTTGAGACTCTTTCAAATCATTTCTTGATTTACCCATGGATAATTGATGAGAATAAGAATTGATATGTTCATGGGTAGAATTATTTTCCTCTTTATCTTCTATTCGGTAATCTCTTTGTACCTGAATATATAATGTTGAATTCTCTCCAAGGAAATATGGAACATGCAATTGCACAACATTAGGATAAAAAATATCGGGGTACAAGGAATAATATTTAGAAGAATTGAGGAGACGAAATGCATCTCTTGAAATGATAGATATATACATTTCGAAATATGGTTTTGTTCCCTCTCCTTGTATAAACTGATCAACCTTTGTTGTATTATCTTTTAAAGAATACAAGATAGTTTCTAAGAGACAATTTGGTTCATTATGTAAGGGAAAATTTGAGAGCAAATCACTAGAGATAGAAGGTTGATTAATAGTCTACCTAATGATTTTGTCTCACACTGATTAATCATGGATTTGTTCAACTAAACTAGGGGAAGATTTATTGTCCACATAATTATCAACTTCACATTCAACCTCTTTTACTTTAGAAACTATTATAAAATCTATGAGAGTGGGACAACTATCATCTTTTAATGTAAAGCTTCCTTCTTGTACAGGAGGAGACATTATTTGCAAAGAATGATTAGATGTGACAATTGCATTATGTGGCTCATGATTTTCCAGAACGAAAGAAGTCGACAAAAATTGTGGTGCTTCAAAATATTCATGAAAATTTGAACCATCTTGAGATTGAGTGTTAGTGCTCAATTCAGATTGGTTAAATATTAATTGATCTTGCTTGTTTGAGAGAGAAACGAGATATTCAAACCATTCATTAATAAGCGACATTTCTTTCAAAGGGAATCTAATACCAACATAAATGAACCTAATTGCAAAATCATTGAATGATTCCCCATTTTATTTCCTTAAGCAACTTAATTCTTCACTTAATTCATCATAATCGTAGTTGCTAAAATATGATAAAAACTTAAATACAAACTCAGACAAAGAATGAATACAATTAGCCCGAAAAGATTCAAACCAAACCTTAACCTGACCTTGGAAAGTGAGAGAAAACAATCTGCATGTAACATTAGAATCGATGATCTTATGTCTTAAACACTTATAAAAAAGATTAGAAATATGGTCTACATAGATGCGTTCCCTTCACCATCAAAGGTGAGTTCTGAAAAGAGATTTCTATCTTGTTGGAAATAATTGGTAGTGAGACATTAAAATCATGTTCAGACATAGTGATTTGGGCAGAAGCCATTAAGAATTTGAAGAAATTGACTCCAAATAGTTAGTCTGCCTTGTAATGCATTATAAGATGATACATAAGAAGGATTTATAAATATGCAATTATGAAAAGCTGAGGGGTGAAACATTTAATCATTAAATCGACCTCGGCCCTCCTTCTAACATCATTTGTTGATGGGCGAAATTGATCGCTCGTCAACTGGAAGAGCGAGTCTGGTCCAGGGTTGTCAAAATAACCCAAACCATTTGGGATAACTTGTTCTGACAGGTTCAATGGCTTTGTTGGCCAATCTAAAAGTCCTAGAAGAAACAAAATAAATAATTAAAAGAGATGAAATAACTAACTAATTACTAAACACTATATATATATGTACATATGTTCTAATGTAACTGTAGTAGTTGTATTTAAGAAGAAGATATGCGAGTCTCATTTATTTACATGATTTACAAGATGCAAGTTTTAATCAAAACTTACGAAAATCAAAGGAAAAATGATTGCTTCTAGGAAGCAGATAAAGAAAACACATAAAAATATTTATTGTTTCTCTTTTATAAGTTTAAAGAATCTTGCAAAAAAATTTAATGAAACATGAATATGTGGATAGTCAAAGATGAACCATACATTCTAGTTTTAATGATATGTAAATGACAGAAAAATACAAACAAGATATCCTATTAGTGAATTAGTGATGTGTATCTGAGAATCTGCATGAGTGATGAACATCCAACTGCCATGTCTAAGAGAGAAATCTGTAGTGAACCTTATGTTTTGTAACGAACCGCCTCGTTACGACAACCATTCTAGTAACAGGTGCAATTTTTTTTTTTGTTTTTTTTTTTTTTGTTTTTAAGGTGTGTGCACGCGTGTAGAAGCATCAACACCCTTGAATATACTTCACCCCTTGACAACAACAAGACGCAACAACGATGGTCATCACAAGAAGACTAAAGGCACACGACGAGTAACTGCAAACAATATACGACCATAGGCATAAGGTGCACTACGCAAACATTTAGCGACAAAAGTAAATTGAGGATAAGCATAATAAACTAATAATGACCCTTTTTATTTTAAGAATCATGAACCAACAACAACTAATAATAGACTGTTGTCCTGTTTGTTGTGTAAAGAGTTAGCATTGTTCCTGAACTAAAAAGGAATTTTCGTTACTGAAACAACGCAATAACTTAGTCGATGAAAAGTCATAATAAATTGAAAATCAATGGGAAACGTGGGTGGATCCACCACTATCCCTCACTGTAGAATTAGGAACTCAGCCAACTTAACAGTGTAATAATTGTTAGATAAAAATTAGTAATTAAAGACGCCCCCCCTGTAGGACCCTTACCACTAAATTAGGCACAACAATTTATAGAATTTACTAGATGGAACCCGTTCATTCATGGGGAAAATCGCTGGGAAAACCTTGTCCCCTGGCAGCTCGCTGTCCATAACAGGTGTTGGGAAACGTAGAGCATAAACACTCCATCAACTCAAGTGAGGAACGCGCAAGGAGGTGTGACTTTGATGGCGAGGATAACCAGAAATTCGACTCTTAACTATGAGGAGCCGGGCCATTCGACCCCACCAGGAAGAAGCGCATGCAACGCCTCATGACATAGGTCCAGACAGAGCACGAACCAGTGCTGGTCCTACCATTCCACTCAGACGCAGAGAGTTATGACCCTGACGCAGAGATCAACGCCCAAACGCCAGGACAAAAATTTAACCAACAAAGGCTGAGATATGCCACGGACGCAGGCAAGTTGTAGAGTACGTGAGGGCTATGCCCCAGTTCAACCCAACTACACCACGAAATTTGTGAACACCAAATCAAATTTCATTACCGAATATAAAAATTTCTTTACATAAAAATTTACCACAGAGATCTGGTCTTAAGTGCATGGCAGTCGACTGGAACCAAATATGCCTCAACAACCCGTAGGATCAATCTAATCGGATAGAATCATCAGGAAAAATGGCGAATCACCAGTTTAGTGTGTTCCCTTTTTGGTTTAAAAAAAAACACATCCAAGGGCCACGGAAATGTGTGTGCCCGGACAGCTATGGAGGAAGGTGGAACTGCTTGGGTGTTCACTCTACCAAGGTCTCAGATAAGCTAGGTCGGACTCAGAATCTAAATCTAAAATTCCAGGATATGATTGACATAGGACCAATCAGTCTTGAAACTCAGGCATAAAACAAACTCCGAACAGAAACACACTACAGTCACATAAACTCTAATCAATAACACGCATTACAGTCATGTGGACTCTCAACAAAAAAAAACACATTACAGTCCAATAAAAGAGAATTGACCTCTCATAAACTACCTTACGTAAATCCTATCCTGAGGATTCCATTTCTTAAATTACAACATACCAATTTTAAACAAATGCGTTTTAGACATGCCACTACAAATAAAAATCAGACATGCTTCATCTAGATCAAATTTGGATATTGAGGTCCGTCACAAAATCAACAGGGTAGGGGAATCTGATTTCCTGGGTCCGAATCCACATGCATTCAGAAGTAAAAACGCCTACAGAACTATTGATACCTCCTACACAATCTATCAACATACGAGCGTACCTTTTTCCTTTTCACCGCCTTGATTGTTGTCCACACCTCGTTTGGTGTCCCGCGCTCCTAACCGCTCCTGCTTTCCGACCGTGAAAAGATCACCAGTACCTCCCAACCAAACACTAGGGGTACTCTGCTTCCCCCTTAGCCCCTCGAGCCGCAAAGGGGACACACAAGAACCAGAGATAAAACTAGCTTCTCAGCTTGCCTCCACGGCTGAGCTACCACAACAACACAGCTGAGATAAACCCAACTCCTCACAAGCAATCCCTCAAGCCACAATTCGGCAGCGTGACATTACGCTAACCCTTCCTCCCTTTTCTTCCTTCCTTTCCCTTTCTTTTATAGAAAAATTGAGACCCACCTCTTTCCTAATCATTAATTAATTAATTTTTAATGACAAACCTCTAAACAATCTCCACCGTCCAAGTGTCACTCATCCCTAGGGTTCTCCCAAAATTAATTTMTTTTTACAAATTAAAAGACTCAATTCCCTCACTCCCCCAAAAATCGCTCCTTAATTTACTCCTAATTTACTCCTTAATTTACTCCTTAATTTACTCCTTATCTACTCCTTAATTTAATTCTCTCTTGTTATTTTTATTTTTGAACCCAAAAGATAAATGCGGTTTTTAATCATTTCAATATATTTTTAAATTCCTAGATTTTATACTTCCCCACTTTAATAAATTTTATTTCTTTTTTATCATTTAAAAGCCATGGGTTTCACTTTATTTAATTCCCTCATTACTTTACCCCCTTTACTTTTAAGAAGACTTTAATTAACACCTAGGAGAGTTTTAGTTTATGCCCTAGGTTTATTCTTCTAGAATCTTTTCTTAGGGCTTGTCAAATTTAACTTAGAGATGTTTTAATATAGTTTTGATTTGAACAAGGCAACAATTTAATTAGGGGAGTCGTTTTAAGAATTTTATCAGGCGTTAAGGTCTTAGGGTCATCTAGGTTGTCTCATCATCATCATCCATGCGACGTGCCCATCAGGATGCACTACGTGCTCCAAGGGTGTCACTCACCTCGTTTTCTTACGTTGCGCGATGTGCCCTTCAGGATGCACCACGTGCTCCAAGGGTGCCACTCGTTGACTTGTATTTCTTTGCGCGACGTGCCCTTCAAGATGCACCACGTGCTCTAAGGGTGCCACTCGCCTCGTTTGCTTCTATTGCGCGACATGCCCTTCAGGATGCACCACGTGCTCCAAGGGTGCCACTCGCTGACTTGTATTTCTTTGCGCGACGTGCCCTTCAGGATGCACCACGTGATCCAAGGGTGCCACTCGCTGACTTGACGGATTGGTAGACTTTATAACCCCTGGAGTCAACACTCCGCCAGGTGAACTTGTGGGAGACTAAGGGCTCTAAGGAATAAGGCCCCCACCTTATTGCGCGCTCCTTAGAATCATCGTGAGCGATTGTCGCAGTCTTCCCTCACGACATCGTGGATCCTCTCGAACTAGGTAATCGTTAACCTACAGTTTGAGCCACGACGGGAGTGCTAGTAGGCTGTGGCAGGGCTGCTGTCCACACCTCTCCCTCAATCTCTCTGGAACTCGTGTGTGGCCCCTTTACTCCATATGTGAGTCTTGGTCGGCAAGGTATCGTCAGCTTGCATCATCAACCATCATGTCAGATGATGTCAACAACATATCATAAAATCAATAGCATATCATCAAAACAAAACTCAATCCGGATTCCAAGGGAGTTCCACCGATGCCTCTGCATCCTCAAGGTTCGAAACCCTGCACACTCAATGAAACTGAGTCAACAACACCTGTCTACACCAAAGTAGTAAAAACATCATGTCATATAACTTAACGCATCACAATGAAGAAAAAAGTTTCATCATCATAAAAATCCAGATCACTTGCGAGCAAGTGTCCTCAAAGAGTAAGTTTGGTAAGTGCGCTAGAGAGGGATGTTACATGTTTGTTCTAAATAAATTCAGAACATGTATTGGTAACTCTGGGTTTTAATGACAGAAAAGGAAACACAAACATAAACCTGTGATCTCATAATTATACATGATTACATCAAGATAAATCTGGAAGCAATCTATGCATTTTATCATTCAATTCAAAACTTCAAGATAAATCCCATTATTTAAATTGAAGATATAATTACAACATTTGTATTTTGATGAAGCAAATGATAGATGATATTTATAATATAAACCTCCTATGCATCACAGATCATTTAATCTAAAGATATCAGACCTGCAAATGTAACAGGATTAAAAAAACATAAATAACAACATTATAAACAAAAGGATAAAGCCAAAATGCATATATGTGATTCTATTAAGTTTTTGGAATCACTTGTGCATTCTATAGTCCTGGAATCATTTTTTTGGGTAATAAACTTTAAATATTGGAAAAATTTAATACATAAATTATAATAATTAACCATGTATTGATAAAAAAGACTAAATCTATTTAAATCAATGCATAATCAATTATCCAAAGAATATGAAGATATTATAATGAAAATAAAACCATTTTACTCACAGGACAAAATCCATTAAGCAACTTGGAATTCCATATTCTTCTTTGAAAATACTCGTCCATTCTCCCAAAGATTCCAACAATCTATTATTCCATTTGAAAAGAAATAAAAAGTTTACAAAAGAAATAATACACAAAAGAGAAAGGATTAAAATACTCCTCTCCAATTCTTTGATCTCCTATGCCTCTGAACTTTCTCATATATTTAATATTTATACAATGAATGAACAGTCTGGGCATCACTATTAATTTTTGCCACCTGAAATTTTCCTCATAAAAAGACATCAATATCTTTCAAATCATGCATTTTTGGGGGAAAATCTCTACGCGAAAGGTAAATGGGTCCATTTTGGTTCTGGGTTTTCAATCGTTTGTTCAAATTCCTCACGTTTTGGCTATAATCAGTTATCCAAAATCGATTATCTGATCTTGATGCCTTTCGAAATTTTATCTGTTGTTGCTCATAAAATTATTAGTAGCAATCCAAAATTATCTTTGGATCAATCATATTGAACGTATTTGGATAATAAAATCAAACCATGATAGATCCGTATCAAATATTTGATAATAGAAATCGGTGAAACAAAAAGAAACCTAAATTAATAACCTAAAAATTGTGAATAAAACAAAATCTAGAAAAATAAAAAATGAATTTAAACTAACTATAACTTATAAACAAATATCGTTTATAATTTTCTTTAAAATATGATCTAGAAGCTTCAAGGTAATGGAGAAAAAATATTAATTTTGATTTTTTACAAAATCAAACAAATGGTAGATAATTCTTTGATTATTATTATTTTGAAATGAGATGGAAAATGAAAAAATAATTTAATTAATTAATATGACCAAATGATTTCATGAAAATGAGAAACCAACCAATATATTATTTGATGAAGTATTGACCACATTATTCAAAATAGGAAAACTTGCTCATGAGCAAAGGAATGAACACATAATCATACTTTAAATGAAAGCAAACATTTGATAAAAATTAACGTTTTTGTTTAAATTGAGATTTTTATGCTCGTTTTAAACTTTTGACATATACTATTGTAATAAATGTCTCATACTATAGTGAATGTATTAAGTTTGTCTCAAAGAAAGACAATTTATGGAACTATTTGAAAAGGTTGATTCTGTAGATCATTATAATTATTAAGATTCTAATAGGGGCCCATTAAATTTTGAAAAAATATAGGGGGAGTTGTTGGGGCCCAACACATATCGACGAATGTGAATGAATGAGTTAAATTTGAACATCTGTGGAATCATCCGATCAAGGGTCAATGATGCAAACCCACTGTCGGATACAAGGAGGCCTTCCATTAAGGCATGCAGGTCCCAAGGTACTAACTGGTTTCTAAGTCTAGTTCCTCGATAATGTGTTGAAGACGAGAGGAATAGAATCATCGAAGGAGGACCTTGATGTATCCCCCATCAACGACATGAAATAGACACATAGATGTAATTGGTGTATTAAATGAACGTAGACTGACATGGGTATTGAAACAAGATATTTGTGATGGTTGAATCTTGAGGAAGATACTTCCCTTGAACACTAAGGCATGACAGTAGAACCATGACATGGACCAAAAATTGATGATGCAATGGATGTTGTGACTTTCGTAAAGTGACCTAAAGGAGTAAAAGAAACTCAGAGGATTGGCTCAGTGCAAAGGTTCAACATATTAAAATGCATGCAAAGACAAAGTGTCGTGTTCAAGGGTGACCATAAGAGTTACTGGTAGTGTTCTCAAAAAACTGCTTAGCTTACTTCTTTCCATTTTTCCCCCATCCAGATAGATGAGTACCTCTTTTTAATTTAATGAGCTCAAGGAGGGTGTAAGGTAGCTAGAGAGGTAGTAGGGGGGCCTAGAGGGCCTATAGTGATAATAGTGGAGGTCATTCAATGTAAGGTGGACTAGGTCCACTATATTATTAAATAAGGCCCACTATGGTAGTTAGATATAATAAATGTAAGAGG
>SNQJ01S0000538.1:138816-177193 GCA_010110895.2 Picea sitchensis
TGGTAGTTAGATATAATAAATGTAAGAGGACTTCTTAGAAGGTTCTACTTCTAGAAGATTCCTCCTCTAGAATGTTCTTAGGTAATGGTAACACTATATAAAGGGGCTCAAGCAATGTAATGAGACATGAAGAGAAATATTGTATTGTGGAGCGGTAGCTCAATAGGAGGTAGCCCCCTCGAAGAGGCAAGTGAACAGGAGAGGATCCCTTCTGTAATAGGATCCATTGTATGGTGTTGCCCTACCTCAAGGGTTTGATATAATAAAGTGGTGTTTTTATTCTATATTGCTCTTTGGATCTATTGTGTATTCAGTATTTGTGGTGATTATATTGGTAGATCTATTCAGGTTCTTAACAGAGGGTAACACATGCTCGATATGAATCACCTTCAGTAAGTCTCTCTTTCTTTGTTTAATGAACTGGAAGAACTAAGGGTTCGATCCCATATGGGCCCTTCAATGTATGATTGTTTAACGATTCCAAAGAAGGTAAACTTGGTGATTTTTCATATTTAGAGAGTCTGAAAAGATTTTAAAGATGACTCCAATGTTGTCCTCTTTCGTAATGTTAACCTGACGAGGCCTAAAAAGAGATAAATTATCACTAGAAAGATGCTCTTTCAAACCTTTTAATGAGTGGGAAAGGAAGCAATATCACTCAACAATCTTGTCATGATTAGAGAGTCTGAAAAGAGCTCAAAGACGACGCCAGGGGGTTCCTTTTTCGTATATCCATGCAGGTCCGAAAAAGAGATAAAAGTTTACTCGGTTGCATTCTCATGTATTTATGAGCATGAGAAAGAACACATATTAATATCGGTATGCCCCTAGTTTGAAAGATGGGGGATTAAATCCAGAATGATCATCAAAGGCTTGACACATGCCCTCCAAGCTTCTATTCATTCGTCGATGTTGAGGTTGTCACCAATTTATCTATTAGAGGGAGAAAGAGGATAAGACAGGATGAAATGAAGGCTCAAGAGAGGCGATTATTTCATTTTTTAACGAGCTTGACACAAAAAAATAACTATGTTCAGGGCTTTGGGTTCAATCCTCAGATTGTTGTTTCATTTTTTAACGAGCTTTCTACAGAGAGGAAAACTATGCTCAAGGCTTATGTTTCATTTTTTAACGAGCTTGCTACAAAGAAGAGAAACTGTGCTCATGACCTTTGTTTCATTTTTTAACAAGATTTCCTCATAGATAAAAACTATGCTCATGGACTCTTCTTGATCATGGCTTCCAAGAGAATAGCGCTATGGAAGAACACCATGTCAAGGGACAAAACTCGATCATGGCTTCCAAGAGATTTTCACTTGATGGAAGAAAATCACTCTGTATGGAACACATGTCGAGGGTCACGAAAGGGGTAAGGAGATCAGGCTCCAATAGCCCCACTGAAGAGATCACCATGTCAACTATTGGATCCAAATCATTAGAAGTTGAAGGCATGGCAGATGATGGAAGATCAACATCAGGAGGGGAGATAGACTATATATCTGCATGAATTTCTTCACAAGGGGGAAGAAAAGAGGATCGATGATGGTTATCATCCCGAGGTAGCTCATCAATGCTCAACATTTCCTTAATAGATTGATCAGAAGAAAAAATTGGGGAAATGTAGTCGATCGTAGATGACAAATAAATTAACTATGATGGCATCAAGTAACTGTCGTGTGCTAATAGATGTTGGTCATCTAACGAGTGAGAAGAAGATTGGATAGAAATGTATGAGGTTTCAGCTGAACTAAGTGGCACGGTGTCACCTAGTGCATTGAATTCCAATGGACTAGGTACAATCTAAGGGTCAGATGATTCCAAAGATTGATAAGCCGCGGTCAAAATCATATTGATGGTGGCAATATGATGTGTAGTCGGTGGAAGTGGTGTAGGGAAGGTACCCTTGAGGCTAGAATATTTCAGTAAACCAACACAAATGCTTTCATACGTGATCTTGTGGTTTCCCAAGAAAGGAATATTGTTGGTAGCGGGAGAACGAGCATCGACTGTGCAGAAATCTAACTAATCAACAGTGACAATTTTTCCCTGATGAGGAAATTGTACACATCGAAAGACCAATGAGGAAACAACAATCATAGCATAAAACCGACTTCTTTCAATTAACAAGTTGTAATCGAGGGGAGCAATGACCACCTTGACATCAAAAGTGATAGTTTTTCCACCTAATTGGATGGGCAGGGACTGTAAAGGCCCATGGGGATGGAAACCTCGCTCGTAGAAGGTGTGTAACATTGTTGGAGATTTTTTAAGTGTGGGTGACTTTAAACCTTTCCAACACACTAAAGACATGACACAAGTTGAGGCTCCCTCATTTAGAATAGTTCGGTGGATTTGTTGATTGTGAACAATAACATAACCTTGGAAAGAAAGTTGGTGGGAGAGTCGAGACGCATAATTTTCCAGGTTAAACATGATATGGTTGGATGACTCAGGATCAACAGCGCCAATAGCAGCCAAGAGAGTTTTGCATTTACTGGGGCAGTGTTATAGAACTTCTAATGCAGACATAACACATGGTGCTTGAGCCAAATCTTCAACAATCTTATAGTTTTGGGCGACACGTGAACTAGGATTAAAGGTATCTTTGTTGATAGTTCTCTTAGGATGGCATAATATAGAGTCAAATGTAGTTTTCTCAATCTGAAGTGGTCCAGATGGAGGATTAACCAATGGAGGACTAACAGAGGATGGCGATGGATCCGATAAAGTACCAATACCATTAATGTTTTTTCCTTTGTCAGGATTACCTGGTGTGTCGTATGCCTTAGAGAGAGTGTTCAAATTAATCCCATTAAACATATAAATATGTGCACTCATTGAGGCCTCATCATGAGGATGGCTAGAACTGCCCCAAAGAGAGGGGGTTTGAGCAACCATGGATTGCTGATGTGGAAAAGGTTGAGTAAGAACAATAGGTTGTGAATTTCCCTGAAAAATTTTGGCCACTTCATTGTGATGTGGACAGTCTCGAGTGTAGTGATCGTCACCACAAATGATACATGGGAATTTCAATTTCCGTTGTGAATGTTTTTCGATAGTAGGTGTTTGAGCTTGATTTTTTGGTTTTTCATTGTTATTAATATTTTTTAATTTATTTTTAGTCTTATTTTTACCTTCGGATTTTTGTGAAGGGGTAGATTGAACTGCATTCACCTTAGATACCTGAGTTTGGGGGGAGGTAGAGGAGATTGTGGTCGATTGGGAAGTAGAGTGATTTTTTACGGAACTAATAACACTTTCCACATGAGATGAGGATGACGGCTTGGATGGATTGGTATTAGCTCGAGAAACGTTCAGAAGAAAATCATACAAAGTACAAGATTGTGAATAAATTAAATCTAAGTACTGAGCTTGAGCAATGGTTTCATCCTTGGTGACCGCGCCACCCACAGAGACATCGTGAGATATCAGGGTTAAAAGTGATTTAGTAAACCATTCTGCCAATAATATGTCAGGAATGATTACCTTGATCATCCTTCATCATCGTCTCCATCGATGAATATGGTCAAAGATATGCATGGAGTCAGTTTGACGAAGGGAGGTCAAGAGTTTAGTACCTGTCTCGTAGTGAATAAGTAGTTGAAAGTGTGTGAGGAAAGACATGGCAAGGGAATTGAAATCATGAAAAGTAGCATGTGGTAGTTCAATATACCACTTTGTTGCTGAGCCTATAAGTGTTTGATGGAAAAGACACAGATGTATAGAATCATCCATGAGAGAGTTTGATGAACACCACAAATGGAAAGTCATCACATGGTTATTTGGATCTTCTCCAGATTTTCCGTCAAATTTTGGAATATCAGAAGGAAGTTTAGCTGGAATAATTGGCCAAACCAGTGAATGAAAAATAGGATCATTAGTTAACTGAGACAAGTCTAGGAGATCCAAAGTTGCAAGGAAAGGTAGTTGTCGATTAATTTGTGGATGATATTGGTGTGGCATAGGAACACCAGTAGGACCATAAACTGGGTTAGGTGGATAGTTATAACCAGTAGGTCCTCCTACATACGGTTGTTGCTGATCAAGATAAACATGATTCAATGATGGCTGAGAAAAATTTTCATAACTCGGTGGGTTCTTAGCATTATAAGCCAGGTGATTTGCTTTCCCAAAAAGAGGATGAACATTATGCCCTTGAGGAGGGTAGGGAGTAGATCCTAGAGGCGGATGCACATTAGACCCATGGGGAGGATAAGGTTGTTGTCCTTGAGGACTCCAGTTGGTGTTTGGGATGTCGCCCAGATAAGGTTGTCCATAAGATAGTCCAAAAGGAACAGGATTTGATACTCCTCCTCATGGGTCATGATATGATTCCCCCCCAACATGGGGTTGGGTAAATGTGCCTTTAGAAGATACTCCCCAGGATTGTGAAGGGTTTCCAATAGACGAAGGTTTCCCACCTTCCAGTGGTGGATTAACGATTGGGGTATGACTAGAAAATTGAGTTTTCCCTCCAGGAAGAACATGAAAAGAGAGTTTTCCTCTAGGACAGGTAGGCCCTCCATAGGATGGTGGTCTTCCAGGAGGTATAGTTCCACTAGATGGTGGTTTTAATCTAGTCGGTTGTATTTGGTTGGCAAGGGTCTGCATTCTCAAGTGAAAATATGTCCCAACAGGATCGTGCAGAACATGTGGAGCTCTAGAGTGAAAGTTCATAAAAGCGGGGGTAGCAATTGAAGTGCTTTGGGAATGAGTAGAGGTTATGAGTTCAAAATTAGGATAGAATTGTCTTGATGCAACAGTAGGGTTAATGACCTGATCGATGGGATGATTCATAGTTTGACTAGATGGTCCACTTTCAACAGGAGGGTCATGAGGATTAAAGGGTTGTTGAAAGGACTCAAAATACTCATAGAGATCGCGTCCTGATGAAGTCATCCATACAAAACGAGAAGGTGTGGGATTTGTATCTACTGTAGTGGTAGGAAAAACATGAGTCCTATACTCATCACCAAAGGTTGGTTCTATGGATCCCATATATGTTTCGGTAAAAGCTCTCTCAGGTAACTGTGGGACCTCTTCGTCTATGATGTTCCCAAGGGAGTCTAAACAAAGCAAAAGTGGTTCAAGAGGGGTTACTGACACAGATATAGTGCAAGCAATGGGATTTTGAACCATAACCAAAGCTCCTTCTGAGTTATCTAACGGAGCAGCAACAACACTTCCAACGTCAGATTGATTTTCTACCTTTCCATGGTAGTTGTCTTCGGGAGGGTTAGGAGGTAAGGGTTGGTAGCCTTCAAGAGGCATCCCTTGCATCTTACATGATCGATGAAGACCTTTATCATCTGTAGGGTCAATTTTGGAGAATAACAGTACACCCTAAAAATCTAGGGTCAACTAACAAAAAGAAACAGCATACGCTAATAAAATCTAGGAATCAAAACCAAGCAAACAAAACTTCACTCAATGATCATACTAGTTGGTGATGAAATCCAACGTTACATGATCAAGTCAAAAAGGGGCTAGGATATGGTGGAATATTTACAACGTTGACCTGCTTAATGGACTTTCACCTTGGTGCAAGCTTCCACGCAGTAATTGTGGATTTTCCCTCCAAGGAGCCTAAGTGAGTTTGACCAATGTCTATCATAGGTACAGTGAGACTTCCCTTCACTGCTACCTCATGTAAGTACCTAAAGATTATGTAAACTATGGACACCAACTCCCAGTCAGCACTTCGTTGGGTACAGTCGACAGTCCGATCTGAATGTATGGGTAGGATAACAAGTCTGAGATCAACTCGAGAGGCTCCCACACATATTCATGGGTGTACCTTCAAGTGACCCCCAATATACGATCCGACCACTAAAAATAGTTGAACCAAGGAGCATGGATGATTTTAGGGGCTAAATTTTGGTCATGGGCTAATTTTCCATGGTTTTTCCAAAAATGAGATTCGCTATTTTAAAAATGATTCGCCCAAATTCTATAGAATAAAATTATTTTACCTTAAAAATCGCCAAAATTTTATAAAAACTATATAAAATACTTAGAAATTTGAATATTTTTACAAAAATATCGCCAAACATTTATAGTTGACATATGAAGAAATGGTAAGATTCGCTAAGGCTTCTACATTTTAAAATAAATTTTCATCCTTAAAATCATCCCTACCAAGGAGGGATAATCTCCGTAACTCACTCGAATGTGACCTCGTGTGTAACCCCTATGTGAGAGGGGGATCCCAGAAAGCCTATATGACAATTGGATTTGGCTCTCCCTATCTTAGGATGTTAATGTCCATTTTGAAAACTTTGGAGAGTTGTACTCATAGCCTAATCCAAATTTATAATCCTAGTCTAATGTTGGTGGAAGATCCTAAAAAAAAAAAATGTTCTAGATAAATTTTAATTAGCGTTGATTTTACGGTTGTTCTTTACTCAAAGGGTGTATGACAATGAAATTGATGGTATGATGACTCAATTCTCAAAAATGCACAAGAAGATTATAAGCAATCCTTTCTTTCGATGAATGGCTATTTAAGGGAAAGAGAGAAAGTTGTTTTCACTATCAAACACTAATATGTAATGTTCTCAATCAATTTGTTTCTCACTCAAAACCGATGCAATGCTAAAAATTTCAGAAATTCCTTCTAATATCCAAACCAATCACTAAAATATGTCATTTTGATTATAAGTGAATGATAATCAAATTCAATACTTCTAAATTTTAATCAGACTTCAAGTTTAAACAATCAGAAGAAAACTTCACACAAAACAAAAAATACACTCTCGTCGTGAAATAAACAACAAGGACAAAGATAACCAAATTGCAAACAAGAACCAAAAACCTCAAACAAAAGAGAAATGATGGAAATTTGACCTCAAAGATCAAATGAAAATTTCACAGACCTTTGGATTTCCTCACAAAAGTTTTCACTCAATCGGATAAAGGAGAAGAAAACAACCAGTTAACTCTAGGTCAACAAAGACAAAGAGTGGATTCAAGGCAAGGAAAGAGGATGTCAAAATCCCAAACAAAAGAGGGTGAATCCTCAAAAATAAGGGTGTTTGAAAGCCAATATCAAGATGGACTGAGAGTATGGGACCCTGAGCAAATGCCAAAACCCAGAAATAGCTTAAGAAGATGAAAATTCTGGAGAATTTCTCACAAAAATGGGCTAGCACTCTGGTGTAAGGAGCACCATAGAATTCCAGCACTTTGTGTAAGGCTACAGGGGAGTACTAGCACTCTTAAAGCAAGAGGAGGGGAGCGCTCTTCTCCAAAAACTCATAAAAAAGTCCAGAAATTCAAAAAATCAATGAAATTCAGTCAATTAGGGTGATTCTGGTGACATAATGAGGCAATCAAACAAATCTAAGAATAAAAAATACAATGTGGAGAAGATCAAATCAGTGGGCAAAGGGCCAAAAAAAGATTTGGGAATGGAAATAAAAATCAAAGCTCCTCCCCAGTGGAGTCACCAATTTTCGTTGTAGGTGAATCCCCTTGCAGACAAGTGGATTCCCTCTTGGCTTATAGATTCCTAAGGCCAAGACAGAAAAGTGCTTAACATGGACACTGAATTCCTTTTATATCTAATCAAGCTAATGAATGAAAGAGAAGGAGAAATATATGTACCTTATTAGCGACGTCTGTCCTTGCAAATTCCTAGATGAGCTTCGATCTTGGGCTCCCTTATAGGTCCTACAAAACAAACAAAGATACAATGGACTTCCTACTCCACTGATATTAGCTCAATCATAGATCCACCAAATGTAGAGAAAATCATATGGAACAAGCATAAGATTGAAAGAAACAAGCCAATCATTGATTGTATTAATGAGAACAAGTAAAAGCACTTACAATCCTTTGAATGAAGGTGTAGCAGCCTCTTCTAGTTCTCCTTGTCCAACCCCTTTGATCAATCAATCTCCACTAATTGAATTTGATGACATCTCACTCATGGGATCATAAGTTTGATGTAATTCTCAATTGTGAGTGTGTCTTTCACCTTGAGAAGGCCTCCTTATATAACCTTGGAAAGGTCCGACTACTTGAGATATCTTTGAGATAAGTTGAGGATCTTCCCTAAAATCATGCCTTGACCATCTATTCGAATCCAACTACCTTTATGAATTGAGGGATTCTTCCATTATTTTCCTTATCAAACCCATAATTTTCTAAAAAGAGAGTAGCGCTCCCCCATAAGGGTGCACAGGGCGCTCAAGCACTCCCCCAAAGAGGCTTAGGGAGTGTCAGCACTCCCTGACAATGGGTAGAAGAGCGCTCCTCTCCAAAATTCATTTTTGAGTGGCTTTTCCAATGGTAAAAGGCTTGTACTTCTTGTCAAGGGATTTCTCTTCTTCCAAACTAACCTTTGAGGTGTCTTAAGTGTCTTTATGATGTCGTTAGAGGCACGACATATGCAATATGGTAGTATGATGTTTATGACACTTGCAACACTTGTGGTCAAGATGCGACACTTGTGGACAAAATGCAACACTTACAACACTCATGATGACGACACTTGTGACATTATCGAAGTGAATAATTTTGAGGTGTAACACACTCTCCCCAATTTGCACAAGTAGTTTCTATTTTTATTTTATTTTAAATCCATTTTCCCCCATAATCCCCAATGTGTTCTTATTTTTCCTCTTATTTGTCTCTTAGTTCCCCAATCCCTCATTTTTTTTATGTCCCCTAACTAGAGTTTAGATTGAATTGAATTAGGTGTCTTCTTTTAGTTAGTATTAGTGGTATATTGACTCAAGATGGTACTCTATGTGAACAACCTATTCTCTCATGTTTTATTTTCTTTTTATTTATAAATATTTGTTATTATTTTCATGCACAGATGTGCATTTACCCAAGTTTCTTCTTATTTATTCATTCAATTAAATTGCTAGTCTTATTGTTTTATTCCCTTTTTATGGTTTACTTAAACAAACCTCTTTAGACTTAGACTCTTTGTTATTTTCTTTTTTTTAAATTAATAATCATTTGCATGCTCTTTATAACAACATCTAGGTATTTTATTTTTATTTTCTAATCCTTTTATATTTTTATTGCTCACATTTTATTATGCAACATTCCCTTCAAGACACACCTTCATGGTCCAAGGGTGTCACTTGCCTTTCACTAGTTTGGAAGTTTGTATGACACTTGGATTCAACACTCCAATTGGTTGACCTTGCAAGAGACTAAGGGTTCACTAAGGAATAAGTATTTTGCCTTATTGCATGCCCTCTAGAATTCTTCATGAAAGACTATCTCACTATTCCCTCACAACATTGTGGACCTCTCAAACTAGGTAATCGTTAAGCTATAGTTTGGTTCAAGGAGAGAGTGATAGAATGCTATGAAAGGGATTCTTCCACACCTCTCCCTCAATCATTTAGTTTCTATGTATGACCCCTTTACTCCTTATGTGATTCGGATTAGAAAGAGTCATCGAGCCTACATCCACTGAATATCAATAATCCATATACATACATCCATACTGTAATCATCATATATACATGTAAATCAATACTCAAAATTCAAACAAAATAAAAGTCCACTCCCTAACTCAATACAGATTCCAAGGAATTTCATCAATACCATCGACATCATCAACCTATCATGCATCCTGCACACTCAGGGAAACTCATGAATAATACATGTCGATAGATACATTCATCTAGAATTGAACATATAATCAAAATGAAATCATAATATAACTCATAAGAAAATCATAACAATTTTTTATCACAACAGGATCACTTTCTTGCAAGTGTTCTCAAAGAATATTTTAGTGTAAATGTTCATGGTGGAATTGATTGTTACACAAAATCATAATTCTTATTTTCATTTTTAGTCATATGAATTGATTCAGAAAAAATTTCTAATATTTGATTAGAATCTTCTTCCAAGTCAGTCACTTCATTTTCTTGTGGCCATATGGGAATGGGTGGGTGGGAAGCAACATTGAAATGATCAAAAAAAAAATATGAATGCACTCTAGTTATGAACGTTTCTGCAAATGACTCTTCTAACACATCCCAACTGGTAATAGAGTTAGGTAGTAATGAACCATACCATTCAATAGTATCCCCAGACAGAGTTTGTAGAAATAATTGACCTGTAACATTGTTTTGAATGAGAATGAAAACATCACATGTAATTTTCAAATTAAACAAATGTTGCTCTGCATATTTTGAAATATTTCCAAAGAATCTAGAAATTTTTTCCATAGGAATATTGGAAATTTGAATATCTACTTCTAGTAGATTGAAAGGAGTTCTATGAAATTGCCTACTTCCTTGGAATTTTTTTCCTTTTGTTGAGTCTTGTAAATCCATTGATGATATTGGTGGAGAATCTAAAGAAGCATCCTCACATGAAAGAAACTCCTCAGAGGAGTCATAATCTAATTCTTATTGAAATTTTTGAATCCTTTCAATGTAATTTCATGGACTTTTAATGGAATCATCAGGGAGTTCATTCTCCCAAATATTTTGTTCTTCTTGATTCTCCTTGACGTTATTCAAAAATTTCTTAATAATCTTTTTATAAGCCACGTGCATCTAGAGCAAGAAAAAATATTATTGAATCTTCTTTTCAAAACTTTTAACCCTGGAGACTTTTCTTCCTTAGTCTGATATGAAGCAGGGCCTCAAATGTCTTGAAAATAAATGGATCCCAAATATGGTCGCCAAAAATTTTAATGTTAGATTAGATTAAGATCAAAACAACAACCTGACGAGGATATGAATCCCCCTGCATTTTTATATATGTGGTACTCCTCTTTGGCTAAAATATATATCTTGAATATCTTGGATCTGGGAGAAGGCTAGACAACAAACCCCATATATTTATTTCTTGGATTTACCCATGAGATTGTTCTTTAACAACCTAATGTCATCTTCAAGTGCAGCAAGAAATATTTTAACAATAGAAATACTGAAGGGAGGCTTCAATATCAGAATATCTATTTTCTAAGCATCATATATACAAGCTTCTAAATCACATACAAATACATCCATATCTTCTTCATGAGAAATAGAAGAAAATGGTTTTGATCATTCAAAGAATTTTAAAATATTATAATGGTTATAACAAAAGATAATTTGATAAGAATACTTGAAACATCTTACCCTTAGGAATCCCAAGATCTAAAACATCTTTGAAGTCATGCCCTGAAGTAATTTTTTGTGGAGTTTTATTCATGAAATATATATTCAACAATACACAAAATATCTAACAGTCATATACATGTTTGTGAATAATCCATGATCATATAAGAAAATTATTTGAAGAATACAAGAAGAACACTAGAAATTCAACCTTGTGTTCAATTCAAAATTTAAATCATAAAGATTTGAGAAAATGGTTTAGAAGAAGAAAAAGATTTGAGAATACGAAGAATTTTTTTCATTTGTCATAAGTTTTGCTACATATTAATGTTTTCACCTTCTTCTTATCCTCTTCCTCTTTCCTTTTTGATTCTGGAACCCTTGATGATGCCCTTTGTTTTCTTTTAAAAACCAGTTCTAACTACTTGAGTAGATAGGGATTTTCTTCTCTTGAAGAGATCACTTAAATTAATGACTTAATTAAGTCACATTAATTAATTTACATAATTGATAGTTGTATCTTGAAATGGGTCCTTTTCAATCTTTAATAAAAAAAATTAAATAAACTTTTATTTTCAAAAATTTACTTAATTTCATTTTAAAGGGGGACTGTGTTTTAGTTTTTTGGATAAAATATCCAACTTTTCAGCCATGGAAAATAATTTATATGTGATTTTACTTGTATTTGACTTCCAACAAGTCCTCTTAGGAACAATTTCATCTCCTTGATCTCAATATATTACCTCTTGAAGTCAAAGCATCAAACAAATTTATCAATAAAGCATAAAACTTTGCTGACTTTTCTTTAAATTTTTTAGAAACTTATGGAAATGTTTAGCTCTCAAATACCTATCCCATCATCTTTCTCATTGAAATACCTTTCCAACGAGGTAAATTTTGTGCAATTTCGACTCTGAGAACTCAAGATATGGCCATCAAAATATTAAGACTAAGTAGTCGTTCATTGATTTTGACGGGGAAATTTGGGCCCTTGGATTGAATTTCTCACTCCTTTGTTAAAATTTCAACTTTTCCTCATAATTCTTATCCCACATGCATGGGATTGTTGAATTATTTAGTGTATATAATAAATAATGTGATATACACTTGGTAAGAATTAAAAGAAAAATATGGAGAATTATAGATCGACCCCTTAGGAAAATGATTAAATAATTAATATTTTGACCAAAGTCATCCTCCACCCACACCCAATCAATGCCCAGTGGCATGACAAGTCAACATTATGAATGAGCCATTAAAATGTTGCCATGTGTATTCACATGATAGGTAAAAAATATGCCACATGTAACCAATAATAATATTCCATCTGTCTCCAATAATTAAGTGCCATGTGTCATCTATCCATAGGTAGCCATGTGTAGCGCTCTCATTGAATTCCATGTGTAATAAATAGAAATCTTCCATGAGTTAAGGAATAATTGGTTGTGATGTGGAACCTTCTCATTGGTTAATGGTAAATATTAGAATAATTTAATAAAAGTTAAGTGTTGTGAAAATGTGAACGAGAGAAGTTAAGGAAATGGTAGTATAGAAGGGAGGGGATTTGTTGGTGGCAGAGGTTAGGGAGTGATGTAGGGTGAGGTAATGAGGGGTAAAATGCAGGAAGTGGGAAAGGGTTCGTTGGGATATCTTGAGCATACGAGCTCGTATTTTGAATCCAAAAAATGCATAACGAAGTTGAGACTAACGGTTGTGCAACGAAATTTTTATCATTCAAAAAATTTCTTTTTTGATATCAATTTATTTTATTATTCCATGAGAGGAAAGATAGGGGTGACCAATTTTTGGCAAACAATGCGTTATAACAATTTGCCAAAAATATGCTAAAAATAATTATTAATGGTGTGAGAGTCTCTACATCAATACCATATATACATGGGATATCTTTAAACTCATAACATAAATGAATATGGGTCACATAATGATATGTCTCCCAATAACTAAAATCATAGAATACATTTTGTCTTCTCTTCTCCATCTTGTTGCAGGATTGGTGGTGGTTCATTTCCTCGTCTGTATCATGTTCAATCTGCAACACATGGATCTAAAAGTACTTTGCACCATTAACTCAAGAATTGTCTCCAACTTGTAGCTTAGAAATGAGTATAATAGGATATTGAATTAATATCCTATCACAACTTGTCCACAAACAAGTCATTACTCATAAGTAAATGAAAAATACACATTTCTCCCAATTTTAATCATATATCTAATTGAAATATTAAATAAATGCAATGGAATACACCTTATGCCGAAATTATGCTTTTGGGAACAAAAAGGATAAATATGGGGTTATGGGTAAGTAAAAACATGTGTAAAGGATGACAAAAAATAACAATTACAACACTCGTCAATAGGTTAATTAAAAGTACATTCAAAAGGCTTGTCCTATTTGTCATTTGAATTGTAATTGTAGGGAAATATAAGTACCCTGAACAAAAAGGAAAGGACATTGAGGAGGCTTGTCTTATTTGTCATGGGAATTGTAGTTGTTGGGAAACTTATAGGTACCCTGAACAGAAAATAAAGGAAACTGAGGAGGCTTGTCCCATTTCTCATGTGAATTGTAATGGCAAGGAATAATTTTGTCCAAATGATCACATGAAGGTAATTGGTTTGTATTTATTTAGATGTATGATTTAATTCATGCAAATATGTGATAAAAATATATTTTTTTCTTTGTTTGGGCATGTCGTTTCGAAGGAAACAAATAATACCAAGAATATAATCCATCTAAGGCACCTACTATATATTGTTCTCCCTATGTTCAATCAAATTCAGACTAAAAGGTTATTGGAATAGATGGTGGTGGCTAAGATTCGATGTAAATGAATCAATGTATTTTTGAAAAAAGTGAGTCATATTATCGCTTTTTACTTCTAGAATTTAAGAATTATGTTGTAATTTTACTTTTAATCAAGAGTAACATCAATCAAATAACTTCCAAGGGCCAAAAATCATTCTGAATAAATGATTTTCTTGGTATGTAGATTTCAAATCATTGATTTATCAAATGAAATAAAAATAAAATAGTAATACACATATGTTTTTTGTTCATTAACCTATCAAAAGAAATATAAATGAATATTAATACACACATGTTTTAATTAGAAAAGACAAACAAATTCACATTCACATTAAAAAAAATACTCACATAGTTGTAGGGTAACATTATCCTAGACACAAACCTTCAATAAGTGAACAACAAATTACAAAATAAAATACTCACATGCTATTCTTACACTCAAATAATAGCTTGAAAAAAATTATCATTCTAGATACCAACTAATAGAGATTTCATGGATCTCACCCTATCTAAACCGTAGAATAAATCTATCTGACCATATGAAAGAAAGAAACCTAATTCAAAAACTAGCTACCATCATGTTTACTTTATGAAATTGATAAACAAAGCGTGGAATTTCCATAAGTGTCACCATAGCATTAAAAGAAACGTCTTTCTCAAACCAAGCCATGTATGCACAAAATCTCAAGCACAAGACAGAAATGATGCAAGCCAACCACAATCTACCCATAAAGGGAAATCTATCTACATAAAGGGAAATCTATCTACATGCTCATAAAGATATGCCAATCAACTTATTGAACCAAGTACGATACAACACCTCTTACACCAATGAAAATGAATTATAATTTTCCTTGTTAATTGATAAGAAAAAACATTTGTCATGGATCACAGACAATTTCTCTACTAGTATAAGCAGATAGAAAGGAAAAAAAAAGAGACAACATTTTTCACCAATTGGTTTCATCTTAACAAACCTCAAAGGTTATGAGAATTAATCTCTTGTCTTTTACTCCTCTAAATTGCTTCTAGGTAGCCCCCGCCATTTATGCTTCCCTGTAGCAACCTTGACCATGTATGCTTCCTTGCACGTAACTTTCATTATCAGTGATCTTACTGTATAAATGTCTTATTTGACCTCAACATTGGCTTTTAATGACTTACAAACAAGTAAAAGCATATTCGAGCAAGATTTATTAGGCATATTCCAGCTAGTGTTATGCAACTTTGGGTTCAAGAATGAGGAGGTCCAATTTCATTGCATTCTCTAAATGACATGTGATGGAGACCAGGAGTGTTCTCAAATATACGTACAATCACCTGAAAAACTGACAACTATATAGATTAAATTATGGTCATCCTGCAACAAGCATTTCGCCTATAAACCTTAGGTGTCATTACAGTAATAACACGTTGTTGTGGAAACACAACAACACTTTCTATGGAAATCGGATCCCTAACCATTCCATGTGGTTAGGAATAATGTATCGTTCCGCACTGGTGTCGTTATGAGAATAAAAAAATTCCAAATTAGCCCGACATTTCAACGATTTTAAATTACATATTGTTGTGATATTATTTTGTGAATGTATGTGGCTTTGTCAATTCTCCACTATGTAATCTCTAATGATCTTAGTGTTCTTTTCGACCACAAGGTCCATATACTTCTTCTTAATCGTGAAAAATTCACATTTCCTAAGATAATGACTATTTCAATGTATGAGATCCCCTTGTTTGTGGGACAAGGGACCTCCCTCCACTCAACGATTTGACTGGTAAAGTCTCCTGAGGTATACATACCCTACCCCCTTTTGGATTTGAACTTATGACCTCTTAAGAGGAAACACATGTTCCTAACCATTAGGCCCACTCAAGCTGTATTATATGTAATAATATTAACATTTAATAACTAAGACTTTTATTTTTCTTTATATTTACCAATCAAATTTATTTATTTCCTTTATGCAATAAATCTTTTATTTTAATTTAAAATGAAATATTAATAAGTCTCCACACAAAAGTAAATATGGAAAATATATTTATTATATGTCTTTGACATGATATATTGAAGTCAATTCAATTAAAATTAAATTTGCATTACTCATTTAAACTAGAGCATTGGTTTTAAAATTGAACTTTAAAATTTCTTCAATATTTTTTTTTAAATTAAATAAAAAAAATATTTGTTTATTATTTTATTGGTAGTATTTGAGATATAATTAATTTTTACTTGAAAATAAATTATTTCACATAAAATAATTTCAAAAAATTAAAAATAAAAATATTCAACTTTTTTTTTGTTATTGATGACCAATAAAATATAGTCATGTCTTTTGTCCCTTAGTAACAATACTTGACTTATCATACCAATAAACAGACTTATAATAAATATTTTTTTTAGAATTTTTACAAAATCATTATGAACATAGAGCATATAAAACGAAGTATGTTTAGTCATTTTAACTTAGCTTGTATGTTCATTGATATAAAAAAATATAATTTACTTGGTTTACTTAGTCTTTGTTTGTTTAAAAGAATATTTGGTGTTGATATTCTTTAATGAGAACTAAAATCTTCAGAGAAATAGGGTTAAGTGGGAATTTTAAGGGATACATTTATCGACATCAATTGGGTCTCAAGTTTGAGAAACTAAGTTAAGCATTATTATCAAATGATATAGTTTTTTCAATGTAGTAATATATTCTTTACCTATAAGTATTATTATCAAATGATATAATTTTTTTAATGTAGTAATATATTTTCTACCTTTACCGAAATTTAAAATAACAAGATTTATGTAGTAGTAATTCCTTGTATAATATAACTTAAGAATTTTTTTGTTATATTATAGTTTATTTTCATGTTATATGAGTTTAATAATAAGATGTTTATTAATTGTTTTGAGGTGTAGGACAGTCGGTAACAGAGTATGTTGTTAAGGTATTCCGTGATGTTAAAGTTATTGGTTCGAAACCTATGGGGACAAAAAATCTAGCCATAATTTTTCTTCAAATATTTATAATGCATTGGTTATTTATTAGACAACATAACTCTACTTTATATATGAGATGATACTAAAAATCTATTCCATTTAAAAGTATTAAAATGTAGGTGTATGATTTGATAATAGGAATTATTGACATTTGAACATATAGTGATATGCTTGTATGGATGGGTAAGAATAAGTTGAAAACCTTAACAAAATGTTGTGTGATGTTTGAGAGTATAGAAAATTACTTATAAGTTGGGAATCACAGAACTAATTTGTCTTTCATAAATTTTAACAATAAATTAATTAAATATTTAATTATTAATTTTTTATAAAATTTATTATTGGTAAAAAAAAAATTATTTATTTTTTAAATATTAAGACATAAATTAATTAAATATTTAATTATTAATTTTTTATAAAATTTATTATTGGTAAAAAAAAAAAAAAATTATTTTTTAAATATTAAGACTTAATGAAAATATAAAGATATACTATATGTGAATATGTCGGGCTAACTTATATGATAATTTTAACTTCATAAGTAGTAATAATAATAAATATATAAAAAATGATTTGTGAACATATTAATTATAATAATATTTCTTTATATAATTAATATAATATTTTTAAACAATTATTAAATATAAAATAATATTTTAATATGAATTGATATATTGTATCTATATTTATAATTAAACAATAACTATTAAATATTTATATATTAATATTATGTTTATTTTTAAATAAAAAAATGCTTTAATTTAAGCATACCTAACCTCATAACATGGTTAGGAAGTGCTTGTCATTAATTTCAATCACTATTTAATTGCAAGCATTGTTTATCATGAGCAAGAATGTTTAGGTGAGTGGTATTAAGGAATTTTTTTTTTTTTTTTTTAAATGTTTTATAACAATCTGTGACATTGAAAGTCACCCTTCATTTTCTCATTCATCCTTTACTTTTGATATTTATATTTAATGGGTTAGTTTTGGCAACATAGATCATGACTTGTAGGGATGGATACAAATGCATTCTTCTCAATGTAGATGGTGGAGCTCGCATTTTCCTCCACATTTTTCTACAAGTTATTGTTGTATGTGAGATCAAATAAAATATAATATAATACTTTTATTACATCTTCATACTTTTGAAATGTTTCCTTAACATTCATTAAGGAACAATTCAAATGAGTTTAGTCTACAATGGTGGTTTTGGGCCCATGGTATTGTGCCCACGGTATTTTTCTACCTTCTTCTATGAGACAAAAAAAGACAACAAGAGTTGACATGAAGCTTAATGTATGGATCTTGCTAATAAAGAAAAATTATTGATCCTTTCCTTGCATTTTTTCCTAGAACATTGTTGGGTTTTCCATGTAAAGGTATTTTGTTCTTGTAAAATTAGTGGTGTTTTATTCTGGTTTATTTCTTCAATTTTTATTATTCTTGGTGTTTTTATCATGACATATGTTCAAGTTTATTATTGATTGTTGTTTATTTTCTAACAAGTAGTATTAGAGATAAGTTTTTGTTGAGATTTTATGTGTGAAGGGTTCATTTACATGTGTTTGCAATGGAGTCGATAATAAATATTGAAAAGATTAATGAGGTAAAATTCACCACAAGGAGGTCAAAAATATAAGATATACTGACGTTAAAATATTTTCAATTGTCGATTGAGGGAAAATCAAAGAAATCATCATCGATGACCAATGAAGATGGGGAGAACTGAGATCAAAAGACAATTTTCATTGTCTGATAGTATTTGACACAGAGGGTATAATTCCATGTTTCGCAATAAAAGATAGTCGAATCATTATGGAAAAAGATTCATGATTTATATGAATGAGACACAACAAAGAATTTGTTTTTTGATGAAGAGGTTGTTTAACCTCAAAATGAGGGAAGGGAGTCCAATATATGAACATTTAAATGAGTTGTAGATGGTGTCGAACCAACTCACTTCATTGAACATTGTATTTGATGATGAGATATAAGATGTCCTACGCTTGAGCTCAATTCCTAATAGTTTTTATATTTGGTCATCACCATAAGTAATGTGACACCAAAAGATAAATTGTGTTTTGAATATGTTTCTAATAGTTTATTAAATGAAGAGATGTGCAGGAAATCTATGGAAGAGGAAATATAAAATATGGAGGAATTAACCTTTGGTGTCCATGAAAGGAAACCAAATAGAAAGAAATCAATGAAATCCATCTTTAGAGTGATGCAGGAGCATCTCTCCACATCAACAATGCACTAGCCAGCCAACACATTCAGTGCGCATTAATGGAGAAAGGGAGAGGCGTAGCACTCTGAATTTTAAAATTTGAAATGTAATAAATGGTTGTAAGGATGATAAATTCCAGACCACGCCTTTGTACAGGCAGTGGTTAGGGTTTCCTTAAATGGTTACCTATAGCAGGTCTAGGTTGTAGTCAGGCCTAGACATTCACTTATGGAATGAAGTCGTAGAGGTATCGAGTCACTCTGTGATAGTGATAGCTTAGAGATGGTGATGAGGATAAGTTCATGGGAGTCATCGTTTTTGTTAAAAGGGAATGTTAGGACTCAGAGTAGAGATTTAGAAGAGGAGGAGATATTGGTTAGAGAGGTCTGGGTATAGAGGCCTTAGGAGGTCTTAGAAGTTCTGAGAGAACTTGATAGAACTAAGACTTGTTATGGTCCAGTCTTTGTAAGCATTGTATAGATATATAGAGATTAATAGAAAAGCAGATTTTCCTGCATATTGTGTGCTTGGTGTTTATATGTTTTTATGCATTTCATGTTTTAAATGCATAATTGGTGAGGCATTGCATAAGTTTCAATTTCTTCCCGTCTTGGAGTTTTCGAGTGTAAGGAGTGCACATAGTCTACAAGGTGTGCGTTGACAGAGGTGAGACAACCTTAGGAAAGTTCAAGAGGGATAACATTGAACCTTCATCTATAGAAGTGCAAGGAATTGCATAGTAAGAACTCTTTATCAAGTTTGGGAGGAATAGAGTTGTTGAACACTCTATCGGCTCAACAAGGTGTGCTTGAGCAGAAAGTTGCCAGGCAGGCACTTTCACCTCTTCGAAAGGGTTGAAGAGATAGAGATATTTTGAGGTCTGAGCAATTGAAGCTCAAGGAGGAGACCAAAATCATGGAAGAAGTGCACAGAGCCCAAAAGTGATCAAGTTTCAAAGGAACAATAAGGGAGAATGCCAGGTGGGTGTAAGGAGTTTTCTTTTCAAGAAAAATTCTCGAATCTGAATTATTCAAGATTCTTGAATGCAAGGTGTGCACAGGAGTAAATATCTGAAAGGACGAAGCTCAGAAGGGATAGAAACTTTGGAAAGGTCAAAGAGAAGCATCGAAGGTCGAGACCTTCAAACACGAAAACCTTCCTAGGGAAAGAAGAAGTCCAAGCTCATGAGGAGCAACAACTACCATCAGATCAGCAGGAGAGACGAGATCTGGATTGTCGAAGTGCACATCCAGACAGCGTAGGAGAACTTCGTAGGAGATTAGCCGACAACCGTAAGATCTCACGCAAAGGGGCGATAGCCATCAGATCCATCAAAAGGCCCCTGAGGTTTAACCATTGTATAAGCAGAGGAGAGAGGACTCAGAAAAGTCCCAAAAACACATTGTAATAATCCATCGTCAGGAAGACATGCGGTGGAGATCCACGTATTTAGTGGAATCAGGTATCGAGGGACCAGAGGAGGATTCTTTATACTTTGCGAAATGTGAATTCGTGAAAGTAATTAGGTTTATCTATTGTGGAAGTACAGGTGTCAAAGATCTAGAAACCATCGGGGTTTAGGACTTCGGGAAAGCAGAGGAGAAGGTAAGCGCGACGATTCACGATCATTGAAGTCATGAAATCACTCCAGCCATTGGATCTGGAGTGATAGGTTGTAGAGATCTGGAAGCTGTGGGGAGTTTGGTCACCAGGAGTTGGGAGGTGAATACTTTCCAAAAAAACCCAAAACAAAATGGTTGGGATTTAATCTTGGTCATTAATCAAGTGGAGGATCTAGACCGTAGATCCGGATGTTATCGGGTCTCTAGATTTCAGGAATCTAAAACAGAAAGGAGGAGTACTGCATCATGATTCCCCAAATTGTGAAAGCTGAAGTTCTCAAAGGAGTTGATCAAAGGGTTATGGAGAGTGGTCATATGGGGAGGACCACAAAAGGAGGTAGTGCTCACTAGGATATTTTTGGGATTTCGGGAATTCAGATACCGAGTTTTCAAGAGGAAGGATTGGATGCGTTCCAATCTCGCGAAATGCGTCATGCATAAAGGGTTGGCCCCAGGTCATAGGAAAGGGTCACATGGAAGAAAGTTGAAGGGAAGAGCCAGAGCCATATTAAGCCCTTTTTGGCATTTCAAGATACGGGAGCTCGAAGGAAGGAGGAATCGTGAGATGTGAAGTCCCAACTCACAAAACTGCAAAACGATCATGGTCATCGATCAAGGAGGATGCATGATCATTAGATATGGTCTGGAGAAGGATCAAGATTCAGGGTTTCAGGGATTGGAGTGTTGGGTTTACATTGCACCTACACCCACGAAATCACGAAATGTGAAATAATCTTTGGGGTGTAGGCCATGTTCATAGCATCGTGGTCGCATGAAGGAAGGGTCGCATGCCGGATATAGGGGAGGAGCTAGGTATGGAGCTAGGGCCCATTTCAGGGTTCGACATTTCAGAGGACAGGGAGCTGAGGAGAGATCCCATGCAGAAATCTTGAAATGCTTGAGGCATGCAGCCTAAAGACTTGGGTCATAGCCCATGGTCATGAGAGAGGAAGGGACTAATAGAGAAAGGTGCCAATGCCAAACTTGGTGTTGGTTCATAATAGAGAAGGGCGCCAAAACGTGGGGCGTGCGTGTAGGTTTAGACAAGTCCTACACAGGGAGAAAAAGGGACCTGTGAATTTGTTCAAGAGGTTCCAACAGGGAACCAGAGAGCCATTTCAGCTCGTGGAGGTAGAAAGATCCAGTGACTGGGAGGTCGTGGACCCTGCTGAGGTAGGGGGTCTGCATCAGGTGGTATCAGAGCCACTTTCTGTATGTAGATTTCAGGTAGAGGGAGGCAGAGTGAATAAATAAAACACTCTGATATGCACCATCACTTGGTATCAGAGCGAGAAATTTTGTTTGAAGATTTCATACAAAAGAGGAGGAAGACAAAGTGTTGATTCTCTGTGGTAATTGTTTGCATGTGTGCAATAGTCAATAGACAACACGGTGAGATATAAAGGGATATGGAGATGCTATCAGACATAGAGTGATCCATAGGCTTGCGAGGAGGGAAAGTGGAAGATGGAGATGGCTACTAAAGGCCATGAGCGTGGTGGAAGGGGAGACCACCAGCATAAAAGAAAAGAAAAAATTGATGAGGAACTCGCTGAGATAAGAGCGAGAATGGAACAACTAACATTGAGGATTCAATAGGAGGCAAAGGTACACTGGAGGTACGAATGGCCTCTGAACAAGAAATCCAAACGGCCTGTTCGAAAGTTTCTAGCTAGAAAACAACAACAAGAGTTGAAGAAGTGGCCAAGGTATGCTGAAAACCTCAGTGACATAGAAGAAGAACGGATTTGCATCTGTAAGCCAGAAATTGGAGAAACCCTTGATGATGAGGAAGGGAGATCAGTTTCAGATCTCCTAAATTTCCAGGAGGGAAGAAGTGAACTTTCAAATTGCTAGGTGGGAAATGGAAGGATATCGGTGGATGATCTCATAGACTGCCAGGAGGGCAGTGATGGAAGTTCAAATTGCCAAGTGGGAAATGAGATCAGGTCAGTTGATCTCATATACTGCCAGGTGGGCAGAAATGGACTTTCGAGTTGCCATGAGAGAAATGGAAAGGGATCAGTATAAGGTCTTGCATACTGCCAGGAGGGCAGTGAGGAAAGTTTGAATTTCCAGGTGGGGAATGAGATGGGACCAATCGATCTCATAGACTGCCAGGTGAGCAATAGAAAATTCCTAGGATGCCATGTGGGAATGGGGGAAGAGACGAGGCTATGTGAAAGTCTCATGAACTCAGAGGAGAGTTTCGATCAGCAAGGAGTGATGATAGGAGAGGGCCAAAAATACATTCTGATCATTGGGGGAATTGAAATGTTCCTACCAAGCAAACCAGTTGGGGCAGGAGAATGTGTTGCAGATGAAGCAACAGACGAAGGATAGATAGAAGATACTATCAAAGAGGATAACATGGAGCATAAACTCATGTTTTCCCCAGGAGAAGAAGATGAGCATTCAAAATAATGGCTCAAAATTTTCATCCAGGAAGCTGAACAGGAGACAACTATAGCATTGTAAGCTATAGAAGCAGAAGAAGAAAAGGAGGGATCAAATAACACAGAGTTTGTTGATTTGTATCAAGAATTGGAAGCCCTGGAGAGAAGGGTAATGGTGCAAATCTTGCACATACAACATGCCAAGTTGGAAGAAGGTAGAGGAACATACCAGCCTAGGGTGAAGATGGAAGAAGTTGGAAGTATGCCAGTAGGAGAAATGGTAGCAGCAAAACTGTCAGGGGAAGGAGCTAAGCAACATCTCAATGGTAAGACTGCAAAACTAGAATCTGTAGCAGAGTGGCTTCTTAGTGCCATAAAGGGAGATAAAAATAGTAGGGGAGATCAGATAGATCTTCCCATTCATAAGGAGGAGGTAATGTAGCCAAGAACACTGCATGAGGAGAGCTAACCACTAGAGTAGTTGGATGAGGTACTTGAGAAGATAAGAAGGTTGATGTTGAGGTCATCAAAAGAAGCAGTCAACGAGGAGAAGTTGAGCAGAGGAGAGCCTACCATAGCAGCAAGGAAGAAGAAAAAGTAGCAGCAACAACAACAACATAGTTGGAAAGGAGCAAGAAGACAGCTCCAAGGCAAAATTTGGGATCCACGTGGCTTTCAATACTGGAGAAGGGGAAATCATGCGCAAGAGCTCACGATTTTTCCAATAGAGGAGTATGATGTAGGAGCATCTCTCCACATCAACAGTGTGATATCTAGCCAACACATTCACCGTGCATTAACAGAGAAAGGGAGAGGCACAACCCTCTCAATTTTAAAATTTGAAATGTAATAAATGGTTGTAAGGCTGATAAATGCTAGACCATGCCTTTGTACAAGTAGTGGTTAGGGTTGCCTTAAATGGTTACCTGTATCAGGTTTAGGTCATAGTCTGGCCTGGAAATTCATTTATGGAATGAAGTCGTAGAGGTATGGAGTCGCTATGTGATAGTGATAGCTCAGAGACGGTGATGAGGATAAGCTCATGGGAGCCCTCATTTTTGTTAAAAGGGAATGTTAGGACTCAGAGTAAAGAGTTAGAAGAGGAGGAGATCTTGGTTAGAGAGGTCTGGGTATAGAGGCCTTATGAGGTCTTAGAAGTTCTGAGAGAACTTGATAGAATTGAGACTTGTTACAGTCCAGTCTTTGTAAGCATTGTATAGATACATAGAGATTAATAGAAAAAGAAGATTTTCCTACATACCGTGTGCTTGGTTTTTATATGTTTTTATGCATTTCATGTTTTAAATGCATAACTGGTGAAGCATTTCATAAGTTTCAATTTCTTCCCGTCTTGGAGTTTCTGAGTGCAAGGAGTGCATATAGTCTGCAAGGTGTGCACTGACATAGGTGAGACAACCTCGGGAAAGTTCAAGAGGGATAACATTGAACCTTCATCTATAGAAGTGCAAGGAAGTGCACAGTAAGAACTCTTTATCGAGTTCAGGAGGAACAGATTTGTTGAACACTCTCTCGGCTCAGTAAGGCGTGCTTGAGTAGAAACTTGCCAATAGGGCACTTTCGTCTCTTCGAAAGGGAGGAAGAGATAGAGATATTTTAAGGTCTGAGAAGCTGAATCTCAAGGAGGAGATTGAATGTGTGCAAGGAGTGCACAGAGCCTAGAAGTGGCTAAGTTTCGAAAGAGCAACAAGGGAGAATGCCAGGTGGGCGTAAGGAGTTTTATTTTCAAGAAAAATTCTCGAATCTGAGTTATTCGAGATTCTCGAACGCAATGTGTGCACAGAAGTAAATATCCGAGAGGAAATAGCTCAGAAGATATAGAACCTTTGGAAAGGTCCAAGAGAAGCATAGAAGGCTAATACCTTCAAATGTAGAAACCTTCCTAGAGAAAGAAGAATTGCAAGCTCAGGAGGAGCAATAGCTACCGCCAGGTCAGCGGGAGAGACGAGATCTGGACCGTTGGAATGCACGTCCAGACAATGTAGGAGAAGTTCGCAAGAGATTAGCCGAAAATCATCGGTCTTGTGCAAAGGGGCGATAGCCATTAGATCCATGAGAAGGTGCCCAAGGTTTAACCCTCGTATAAGCAGAGGAGAGAGGACTCAACAAAGTCTCGAAAACACATCATGAGCATCCATCATTAGGAGGACATGCAATGGAGATCCACGTATTTCATGGAATCGGGTATTGAAGGACCGGAGGAGGATTCTTTAGACTTCATGAAACATAAAGTCGTGAAACGCGAAGTTGAAAAAGGAATTGGGGCCATATATTGTGGAAGGATAGGTGTCGAAGATCCAAAAACCATCAGGGTTTAGGACTTTGGGAAAGTAAACGAGAAGGTAAGTGTGAGGATTTGTGATCACTGAAGTCATGAAATCACTCCATCCATTGGATCTGGGGTGACACGTGGAAGAGATATGGAAGTCTCCGGGAGTTCGGTCACCAGGATTTGGGAGGTGAAGACTCCACTAAAACCCCCGAAAGAAAATCGTCGATATTTAATCTTAGTCATTGATCAAGTGGAGGATATGGACCATAGATCTAGATGTTATCGGGTCTCTGGGTTTTGGGGATATGAAAGAGAAAGGAGGATTATTGCATCGAGATTCCTTGAATTGTTAAAGCCTAAGTGCTCGGAGGAGTTGATCCCAGGGTTATGGAGAGTGGTCATATTGGGAGGACCACAAACAGAGCTAGTTCTCACTAGGCTCTTTTCGGGATTCCAGGAATTCAGATATTGGGTTTTCGAGGAGGAAGAATTGGACACGTTCCAATATTATGAAACATGATGTGCCTAAAGGGTTGGCCCTAGTTCATAGGATAGGGTCATGTGGATGAAAATCGAAGGGAAGAGCCAGAGCTCGATTAATCCCTTTTCATCATTTCGAGATCTGGGAGCTCAAAGGAAGGAAGATTCATGAGACATGAAGTCCTCATGAAATCTTGAAACAATCATAGTCATCGATTGAGGAGCACATATGACTGTTAGATATGGTTTGGAGAAGGATTGGGATTCGGGGTTTTGGGGATTGGAGTGTTGGGTTTACATAGCACCCACACCCACAAAATCACAAAATGTGAAATAATCTTTGGGGTGTAGGGCATGTTCATAGAGTCATGGTCACATGAAGGAAGGGTCACATGTTGGAGATAGGTGAGGATCTAGTTATGGAGCTAGGCCACATTTCGGGGTTCGAAATTTCAAAGGACAAGGAGCCGGGCAGAACTCGCACCCAGAAATCGTGAAATGCAAGAAGCATGCAGCCTAAAGCCTTGGGTCATGAGAGAGGAAGGGGATAATAGAGAAAGGTGTCAATTCCAAACTGGGTGTTGGCTCATAACAGAGAAGGCCGCCAAAAGGTGGGGCGTGCATGCAGGTTTAGCCAACGCCTGCACGAGGACAAAAAGGGACCTGTGAATTTGTTCAAGAGGTTCCAACAGGGAACTAGCGAGCCATTTCGGCTCATGGAGGTAGAACGATCCAGTGATCTGTAGGTCATGGACCCTGCTGAGGTAGGGGGTCTGCATCATAGAGGCAGGTCAAAGTCTACGTGTGCAAGAATAACCTATTACCATTTCAAAAAACCTTTCCATTTTGTAACACATTGAAATATATTAAAAAGGGATAAAAAGGAGAAAAAAGTATCCCATCAACAAGAATATTGAAGAAATTGTTTTTGTTTCATCATATGGTGAGGTATTAACCATTATTTGTTGTGAATATGCATGCCTTTATACTTCGAGTCATGATAGTGATTGGATTTTAGATTTTAATCCTTCTTGACATGCTACCTCAAACAAAGAAAAATTTGTTTCTTCTAACTCTAGTAATATGTCTAAGGTTCGCTTGGTTAATCAAGTTCTTTGTAATATTGAAGGAGTAGAAGATTTTTTAATAAAGAAAAAAGGTAGATGTAGTTTATTTATTTGGTAGGTCATCCATGTACTAGAGATTGGAATGAATTTGGTTTCACCTAGCAAGCTATATGATGATGACTTCCATATAGTGTTTGGAAAGGTGGTTTGGAAAATTGTGAAGAGTTCATTGATTGTTGCAAAGGGGAATAAAACAGGCACTCCCTAGACATTAAAATGAAAATTGCAGAAATAAGATATTATTATTGTTACAAAAGAAGAGAGTACACCATATTCAAGGCCCAAAAGACTCGGGCACATGACTAAAAGAAGCCTGGAAATCCTTGCTAAGAAAAACCTTTTTCCGGGGATAAAAGGTATAGAATTTGAATTTTGCAAACATTATATAATGGGTAGAAAGAAAATGGTATCATTTTTAAGGGTATAATGGGTAGAAATAAAATGGTATAATTTTTAAGGGGAGGTCCTAAAAGGGATACAAAAATATTATGTTTGGTACATTCTGATGTTTGTGTCCCAATTAATATAAGATCACCAGGATTGTTTGCTTATTTTTCTACTTTTAATAGTGATGTGTCAAAAAAGGTGTGGGATTTCCCTATTAAGATCAAAGATCACATTTTAGACACTTTTCACAAATTTCATATGCTTGTCAAAAAAAAAACTAAAAAATTATTAAGATGTATTAGAACAGATAATGGTGGGGAGTATTCCTCCAAAGATTTTGAGGAATATTCTACTAAATATGGTATAAATCATGTAATAGTTGAGGGAATGAATCTGAAAATAATGGAGAAAAGATTTAAAGAAAGGATAGTGGTGAAAGAATTTAGGTTTAGCTAAATATTTTTTGTCATAGGTTGTTTATACAACCTGATACTTAATAAATTTCTCTCCCACAACCTCATTGGATGGTGGAATTCCTGAAAAGGTATGGACTAGTAAGGATGATGTTACACTCATTTGAAAATTTTTAATTCTAAAGAAAGTGTGCATATTCTTAAAGAAAAAAGGTTCAATTTGGATTAAAATTCATTGCAATTCATTTTCTTAGGATACGATGATAATGTTGAATTTTCTGATTTTCATATATTATAATTATTTTCTTATGATTTAAATGCTACTATTATCATAGAATAATTACACACTGAAAATATCAAAAAGACATAGCAAACTTGATGAGAGGTTATTGTAAGTAAATATTATATGAGATAATATATTACAATTGAGGGCCCTGATATATATACTTGCGAGGATTTCCCTTTCATTTAATGGACATGTCTTTTCCATTATTGTTTGTTCCTTAATTAATTTATGATTAATTATTAATTATTGATTATTTATATTTATACTTTATATTATAAATATATTATTTATATATTATATTTATGTCAATGATTATTTGATCACATGCTCGTCTAGTTAATATATACCACTCGATCGTGGAGAAGGCAAGGTGAGAGCACCTTGATTCTATCCACTCTTCATTAGGAGAAATACTACACCTGGTCCATTCACCATTAGCAAAGCCCTGTGAGTGAATGAGTCATTTACCTTGGTCAAATCAGCATGACAAATATGGGATAATTCCTTCCTAATGATTCTAACTAGAGAAACATCAACACTCCCTCTCAATAAGGGAGACATTTTGCATCACACCAAGATTGTATTTGAAGTATACAAACTTTGTCTTAGACAAAGGCTTGGTCAAAATGTCCACAATTTACTCATCTATGAATATGTATTAGAGATTTACTGCTCCCTTCTATACCATGTCTTATATGAAATGATATTTGATCTCAATATGCTTTGATCTGTCATGAAATACTGGATTTTTCAAAAACTTGCCACATATTTCATGATGCAGGAGCATCCACACCTCATCAAGCGAGCCAACGCGTGGAGCAAAGAAGATAGCTGGACAGCGCCAACACTGAATTTTGAAACACCTGATATTTGTTGCACCAAGCATTAATGAGCTAATGTAATGAAGTGCACTTGTATTGTATTATAGATAGGAAGGTATTTATTAGTTTTAATGTTGTTAGATAGGAAATTATTATAGATTTTATAGCTTCAAATCTCGAGAGGGAAAACGGAATATAGGCACCCTCCTTTGTATTATTGTATCATTCTTGCATCTAGAAAAGAGGAGCAGAGCAGAGAACTTGTGCAGAACACCCATGTACAGATTGAATTAATAGAAGAGAGTCTGTGATTCAATTCCATGGTTTGTGTTGTCTCTCTGTGTTGATATTATGCTTATGGATGTTTTGTTTTCTTGTATGCATTTACTTTTGAGTATGTTGTGCATGTGATTTCAGAGGTTTACTGAAGTCTGTGAGAGGAGAGTAAGTTTCAATTGTTTCTCTGTTTGAGCCAGAAGATTCCTGCATAGAGTGCAGTTGAATTCCTTCGCATAGAGTGCGTTGAGGAGGATCTACAGTTAAACTCTTATTCTCATCTACCCAGGAGTTGAATTGGGTTGTTCGAGTCATGCAGAGGAAGTGCAGGTCGAACTTGAATCTTTCAGCCACTAGTTTGAGCGAAGGAAGGCAGGACTGCTGGTGTCAAGAGGGCACAGAGTCTGGGCGAGTTCAACACTTGAGAGTGTTTGAAGGTCGAACGCAAGTAGTTTGCGCAAAAGTCCCTGAAGAAGTCAGAGTTGACAAAGCTCAGGAGGGATAGTTCCTTCTCGTTACAGTGGGAACAAACCTAGAAGAAGTTCCAACCAGGAAGGAGCTTTGAAGTGGAGAAGATATTCAAGGCGGAGAATCAATGGACTGGATTCGCGGAGGAGAATCGCGAAATCTCGAGGATCGTTGGATCATGGAGAAGCTGCGTGGGTGTTAAACCAGAGGCGCAGGAGGAACCAGGAGCTGTCGCGTATCGGCATATCGGGCTTCGGCATTTGATGAGGCAAGAGTTTCGTGCTTGCTGAAATCGCGAGTAGAGATTTTTTGAAATTACGAGGGCCGTTGATTTCCAGGGGGACACATGTCGAGAGATCCCAGTATATCGGGGTTCAGCATTCGACGATTGATGAAGTATGGCGCAGACTCTTTGAAATCGCGAGTCGCGATTTCCCAAGTTAATCGGAACCGTTGGTTTGTCACGGGACAGGTGGCACGCGATCTCGGGAGGTCAGGATTCAGCGTTCAAGGTTTTCAATAGTAAGAAACATTTGCATCATGGATTCGCAATCTGCGAAATCCCAAAGTGATGTGGCTGCATGGGACCCGAAGGCGCTAGTGGAGTACAGGTGGCGCTATATCGGGGAATCCGCATATCGGCGTTCGGGGGTTTGAGTTTCAAAGCGTCGACATTGCAAACAACGATTTCCCGATAGGGAAATCCCCGATATACGGAACCGTTGACCGTTGACTATCGGAACTCGGGGTTCGGAGTTTCGATTTGCATGAGGTTGTGAATCAAGTTTCGTGATACCACGAAACCCGACTTCCCAAGGAGCGAAAGGGAGATCATTGAAGAGGTAACTGTGGATAGAGAACTCCGAGAGGAGTGGAAGAGTTCTTTAACTCTTTGGGCCGAGTGTAAAGGAAGGTCCTGGTGAGAGCAGGTTCTGACCGTAAGGGTTGCTGCAATTGCTCCAAGTGGTATCAGAGAAGGGATATTTTTTCTTTCTGTAGCAAAGACAGAAGACACCATGCCACCCAAAAGAGAAAGGCAATCGCCTGATCATGAAGACAGGGATGCTCGAAGAAGAGGAAGACCAGCAGGAAATGCTGAGATGGAACGACAGATGAGAGATCTCCATGCCAGGCTTGAGGATATGGAGACCACCCAAAGGCGTGGAGTCGGCGCTGGAGCGTTCAGTGATTCCAAGGTAGAAGAGGAAGCTGGATAGAAGGCAGAAGAGGTCTCAGCAGAAGATGCATCAACAGAGAGGTTGATCATAACCATTGCCAGAATGAGCTCGAAGACCAAGATGGACATTCCCGTATATGAGGGGAGTCTAAATGCAAAAGAGTTGTTGGATTGGATCCAAGCACTCGACACCTACTTCAATTACGAAGATGTCGAAGAGGACAAGAAGGTGAGGCATGATGTCACGAAGCTGAAAGGACATGCAACCTTATGGTGGGATGAGTTGCAGGGTGACAGGCGCTGTAAAGGAAAACATAATATTAAGAGCTAGGATTGGATGATTGCTAAGATGAAAGCGAAATTCATCCCGAGGGACTACCAGATCACTCTGTTCAGGTGAATGCAGAACCTGAGACAGAAAATGATGACAGTGAAGGAGTACACCGAGGAGTTCTACAGGCTCAACATTCAAGTTGTTCATCGAGAGAGTGATGATGAGAAGGTGGCAAGATACCTGAATGGGTTGAGGTATGACATTCAGGATGAGCTAAGCATGCTGACCATCCAGACAGTTGAGGATGCGTACTAGATGGCTCTAAAAGCTGAGGAGAAGCTGAGCCGCAAGTAGGGACAGCGACGGTGAGGCAGGAGCTAGCCCCGAGGCAAGGCAGTTGCCTAAGATAGAACTCAGAAGCCCAAGGAGGAATGGAATAGGCCTCAGGGAAAAGGTGAAAGAGGTGGAACCTCATAGCAGAGGCAGCAATATGTTGAGCTAAGGAGGCAGCAAGATGATCAGCAAGGAGGATATGCTAATGCAATTGCATTTCCTCATACCTGAGGTAGAGGAAGAGGCCAAGGAGGAGTTATCACATGTTTTACGTTTGGTAAAGACGGACATAAAGCCGTGGATTGTCTAGATAGGAAGATGGACAGAGGAAAAGCTCACGTTGCAGAGGCACAGAGGTGTGATGTGGAAGATGAAGACACTGGAAGTGGGAAGTCACTGACAGTGCACAAAGTTCTCTTGAAACCTGAGAAAGAGGTGGAGGACACAGCGCAAAGATGCAGACTGTTCCGGACCATGTGCAAGACCAAGGGTTGGAAATGCAAGGCCATAGTGGACAGCAGAAGCACTGATAATCTCGTTTCGACCGAGATGGTGGAGAAATTGGAGCTGGAGACAACCAATCACCCGAGTCCATACAAAGTGTCATGGCTGCAGAAAGGACACCAGGTATGTGCTACGAAACAATGCTTGGTTAAATTTAAAATGGGTGAATATAAGGATGAAATCCTGTGTGATGTCATTCCCATGGATGTCTGTCATGTATTATTGGGTAGACCATGGCAGTATGATAGAAATGTTGTTCATGATGGGAGGATGAACACATACACCTTGGAGAAGGATGGGAGATCACATACATTGCTTCCGGTAAAGGACAAAGAAGTGAAGCCGGAAGTGAGCAGCACAATACTTCTCATGAGTGGGAAAGAACTTCTCACGGAGATGGAGAAGAATGAAGATCCACAATTCTTTGTTGTCAGGAAGCCGAGAATTGTCCTGGCAAGCACAAGAGTGGATGATTTTCCAGATGAGATTCAGGAACTATTAGGAGAGTTCGCTGATATCATCGTGGATGAAATACCTCGTTTGTTGCCACCGATGAGGAGTGTGAGTCACCATATTGACCTCATACCCGGAGCAAGTTTACCAAACAAGGCAACATATAGATTGACACCTCAGGAGAACGAGGAGGTCAAAAGGCAGGTACAGGATCTGCTAGACAAAGGACATGTGAGGGAGAGTCTTAGTCCATGTGTTGTTCCGATAGTACTAAGTCCGAAGAAAGATGGAGGCTAGAGGATGTGTATAGACTCCAGAGGGATCAATAAAATCACCATCAGGTACAGATTTCCACTGTCGAGAATGGACGATCTGATGGATTGCCTGAGTGGGGCAAATTATTTTTCGAAGATTGATCTGAAGAGCGGATATCATCAGATCTGGATGAGAGAGGGTGATGAATGGAAGACAGCGTTCAAGACAAATGAGGGTTTGTATGAATGGTTGGTCATGCCATTTGGCTTGACAAATGCACCGAGCACTTTTATGAGGCTGATGAATGAAGTCCTGCGGGAATTCATTGGCAAATTTGTGGTCGTGTATCTGGATGATATACTGATTTTCAGTAAGACCAAGGCTGAGCATTTAAAGCATTTGGCTACAGTGATGAGAAGACTGCAGCAAGAGAAGCTGTTTATTAATTTGAAGAAGTGTTCATTTATGCAGACAGAACTCATTTATTTGGGTTTTGTGATTTCGGAGAACGATTTGAAGATGGATCCTGAGAAGGTTGAAGTAATCAGGAATTGGCCATCACCGAGAAATGTTTTCGAAGTAATAAGTTTCCATGGATTGGCTAGTTTCTACAGGAAATTTATTCAGAATTTCAATGGAATTAGCGCCGCGATGATGGACACAGTGAAGAAGCGGCATAAGACTTTTCACTGGACAACTGAGGCTGAAAGGAGCTTCAATCTGTTGAAGCGAAAGATAACAGAGCAACCAATTCTTTTGTTGCCTGATTTTCAGAAAACATTCCAGGTGAAGTGTGATGCCAGTGGGTATGCTGTTGGAGGGGTCTTGAGTCAGGATGACAGACATGTAGCATATTTCAGCAAGAAATTGGATGATGCCAAGATGAAATACTCCACGTATGACAAGGATTTCTATGCCATCATACAGGCATTGAAAAAATGGAGGCATTACTTGATACCCAAGGAGTTCGTTTTGTACAGTGACAATCACGCATTGCAGTTTGTAAGTCAGCAGGAGAAGTTGAACCAGAAGCATGCAAAGTGGATGGAATACATGCAAAATTTCATATTTGTCATCAAGCACATTTCGGGGACTGCTAACAAAGTAGATGACGCTTTGAGCAGAAAATGTTTATTGCTTCAGGAATTCAGGGTCAAGACCTTGGGTTTTGAAAACCTGAAAGAAATGTATGCAGGTGATGCAGACTTTGCCGAAGCCTATGAAGCAGCTGAGAACCCAGTTCTCAGGGATCGAAGTCCATGGCTGGAATATATAATCCAAGAAGGATTGTTGTTCAGGGGCAATCAATTGTGCATACCAAATTTCTCCATGAGGGAGAATTTGGTGCGGGAAAAACACAGTGGTGGATTAGCAGGTCATTTTGGACATGAAAAAACATTCACCAAGCTGAGTGAATCGTATTATTGGTCGGGCATGCGCGTTGATGTCAAATGATTTGTTGACAGATGCAGGATATGTCAACATGCGAACGGCCGAAAACAGAACATAGGTTTTTATCAACCGTTGCGCATACCTGAGAGGCCGTGGGAGGTAATCAGTATGGATTTTGTGTTGGGATTACCGAGGACACATCGAGGATTTGATTCCATCTTCGTGGTGGTAGACAGGTTCTCAAAAATGGAACATTTCATTCCGTGTCATAAGACTAGCGATGCAACCCACATCGCAAATTTATTTTTCAAAGAAATCATTAGGTTGCATGGATTGCCGAGAAGCATAGTCTCGGATTGGGATACGAAATTCATAGGTCACTTTTGGAGGACGTTATGGAAGAATCTGGGAACTGACTTAGCATTTAGTTCAGCTTATCATCCGTAGATAAATGGACAAACAGAGGTGGTCAACAGAAGTCTGGGGGATCTATTGAGAATCTTGGTGGCAGAGCACCACAGCAGTTGGGACCAGATATTACCACAGGCTGAGTTTGCGTACAACGATTCAGTGAATCGAAGTACAGGTAAGAGCCTGTTTCAAATTTTGTATGGGACACAGCCGAGAGGAGTTTCTGAGCTCAGGGAGTCAGAACAGGCTGAGACTAGCAGCGCGAGAGCTGAAGAGTTCGCGGAGGCGATGCAGGAACTTCACAGTCAGGTGAAGCAGCAGCTGTAGAAGGCGAATCAGGAGTATAAGCGCAGAGAAGATCAGAGAAAGAGGCAGCTTCAGTTTGAAGTTGGAGATATGGTTCTGGTGCACCTGAGGAAGGAAAGGTTCCCAATGGGAACATACAATAAGCTCAAGATGAAGAAGATCGGGCCATGCAGAGTCCTGAGGAAGTTCGGAGAGAATGCATATGAGCTTGAGTTGCCGGAGGGCGTTGAGATATCTCTGATTTTTAACATTTCGGATTTATACCCCTACAGGGCTGGAGAAGCAAACACTGGAACTGAGGAACTAGTGGTCCAGTGATAGAAGCAATTGCCAGTTGCACTGAAGCCTCAGATGGAATGCATACTGGATAAAAGAATAGGTAGGAAGACCAGGCGAAAGCAGTATTTTGAATACCTGGTAAAGTGGAAGAATCACCTAGTGGAGGACGCCAGCTGGGAGACAGAGGCAGTAATACAAAAGCATGGGCAGACTGTGTAGGAGCTCATGGACAGGAGCCCATGAAATTTTTTGATTTGAGGAGTATGATGCAAGAGCATCCACACCTCATCAAGCGAGCCAGCGCGTGGAGCAAAGAAGACAGCTGGACAGCGCCAACACCGAATTTTGAAACACCTGATATTTGTTGCGCCAAGCATTAATGAGCTAATGTAATGAAGCGCACTTGTATTTTATTATAGATAGGAAGGCATTTATTAGTTTTAATGTTGTTAGATAGGAAATTATTATAGATTTGATAGCTTCAAATCTCGAGAGGGCAAACGGAATATAGGCACCCTCCTTTGTATTATTTTATCATTCTTGCATCCATAAAAGAGGAGCAGAGCAGATAACTTGTGCAGAACACCCATGTACAGATTGAATTAATAGAAGAGAGTCTATGATTCAATTCCATGGTTTGTGTTGTCTCTCTGTGTTGATATTATGCTTATGGATGTTTTGTTTTCTTGTATGCATTTACTTTTGAGTATGTTGTGCATGTGATTTCAGAGGTTTACTGAAGTCTGTGAGAGGAGAGTAAGTTTCAATTGTTTCTCTGTTTGAGCCAGGAGATTTCTGCATAGAGTGCAGTTGAATTCCTTTGCATAGAGTGCGTTGAGGAGGCTCTATAGTTAAACTCTTATTCTCGTCTACCCAGGAGTTGAATTGGGTTGTTCGAGTCATGCAGAAGAAGTTCAGGTCGAACTTGAATCTTTCAGCCGCTAGTTTGAGTGAAGGAAGGAAGGACTGCTGGTGTCAGGAGTGCACAGAGTCTGGGCGAGTTCAACACTTGAGAGTGTTTGAAGGTCGAACGCAAGAAGTTTGCGCAAAAGTCCCTGAAGAATTCAGAGTTGACAAAGCTCAGGAGGGATAGTTCCTTCTCATTACAGTGGGAACAGACCTAGAAGAAGTTCCAACCAGGAAGGAGCTTTGAAGTGGAGAAGATCTTCAAGGCGGAGAATCAACGGACCGGATTTGCGTAGGAGAATTAAGAAATCTCGAGGATCGTTGGATCATGGAGAAGTTGTGCGAGTGTTAAACCAGAGGCGTAGGAGGAACTAGGAGCTATCGCATATCGACATATCGGGCTTTGGCATTTGACGAGGCAAGAGTTTCGTGCTCGTTGAAATTGTGAGTAGCGATTTCCTAAAATTACGGGGGGCGTTGATTTCCAGGGGGACACGTGTCAAGAGATCCCAGTATATCGGGGTTCGACATTCGGCGATTTACGAAGTATGGCGCAGACTCTTTGAACTTGCGAGTCACGATTTCCTGAGTTAATCGGAACCATTGGTTTGTCACGGGACAGGTGGCACGTGATCCCGGGAGGTCGGGATTCGACGTTCGGGGTTTTCAATAGTAAGAAACATTTGCATCATGGATTCGCAATCCACGAAATCCCGAAGTGACGTGGTTGTATGGGACCCGAAGGCGCTAGTGGAGTACAAGTGGCGCTATATTGGGGAATCGGCATATCGGCATTCGGGGTTTTGAGTTTCAAAGCATCCACATCGCAAACAACGATTTCCCGATAGGGAAATCCCCGATACACGGAACCGTTGACCATTGACTATCGATATTCGAGGTTCGGAGTTTTGATTTGCATGAGGTTGTGAATCAAGTTTCGCGATACCGCGAAACCCAACTTCCCGAGGAGCGAAAGGGAGATCGCCAAAGAGGTAACTGTGGGTAGAGAACTCCCGAGAGGAGTGGAAGAGTTCTTTGACTCTTCAGGCCGAGTGTAAAGGAAGGTCCTGGTGAGAGCAGGGTCCGACTGTGAGGGTTGCTGCAACTGCTCCATTTCACTACTACATTGGGTGCAAATTATGATGAAATAATACGACGGTTTAAAATTTTGTCGTATTTTTTTTGCTTTTCTTGGACTAAATATACTTTTTTTTTTTCGAGGTCCAACTGTTGGTCACTCTAGCGACCAACATTCTAGGTTGGTCATTTTAACGATGAAAGTGAGTCTCTAGAGTGACCAACCACCAGTTAGTCTCTATAGCAACCAACAATGGCACGTGTGACAATCAAACAGTCATTTACGACAAATCAATCCTATATATATCTCAGTTATGACAAATTTGCTATAGTTGCGACAATCATTTTCTACAATTACAACAATCATTCGGGTGTTCTGATGCAATGGTGTTCTGGTTTTTTATGAAATTTTGATTTCAATTCTCTTTAAAGAAGAGAAACATTGAATTGATCAGACTCTACATAGCTGAGATTTTGAATGTCAGTACTTAAAATTTTTCTATGTGATTTAGTAATTTGGTGCTATTGAACTATTTTATGGTTTATTTTCACTCCTTAAATCAGATTTTATGGTTTATTTTAACTCCTTAGAAAGATTTTATGGTTTATCCACTTTTGATAGAGTAAAACGATTACTGATTCAACTACAATCACTCTAATTTTGTTCTTATATTTCATGGAACTTCTTGAATATATAAGTATCCTTGCCTTAGTAAATTGACATTTAGGGTTTCCTCCTTGAGTTGGAAAAGAACGAAATAGAAGTGAAGAGCAGTGGCTTTTTTGTTGATATTGGGCATCAATACTCTTGTGTATCCCTAAAGCTACCCTAATTTTTATTAGGGACTTAATATTATATAGTGTGATTTTGGTTGATAATAGATCCACCTCCTCTTATTAATGTTTCATGCTTTTAGGTTTCATGCTTTGTCCCTTATTTTTTTTGAACATGCTATATAATTTTCATTACAAATATTTAAATATATACCAAATTATTTGAATAGATTTGTATATTGTACTTATAATGTTTCAATGTATTTGTTGTAATAGGTAATTACAATGTCAACTCCAGATGAGAAAAGAGAGCTTGTTATGTTAAAGCGACACATGGTGATTCATGGTGATGGGAAATGTTATTTCCCTTGTTGTGAATGCAGGGGTTTTAATGGAAGAAGGCTACCTTTAAAAATAGTTGAAAAACATTGTAGGGAGAATGGGCATGTTGAAGGGGGCAATGAATATCATCCCATGGTAAGTAATTAGTTATTATAGATCTTTAAGGGTATTATACATTAATTGTTTTTTTTT
>SNQJ01S0000538.1:177243-191782 GCA_010110895.2 Picea sitchensis
GAATATCATCCCATGGTAAGTAATTAGTTATTATAGATCTTTAAGGGTATTATACATTAATTGTTTTTTTTTAATTTATCTTTCAAAATAATATTTGTGATATACTCTAACTGTATTTTATTTCTTCCATTGTTTTTATTAAATAAAAATCATCCTAAGAATGTGATGTTGCCTAGCAGGAGACGTTTTCATAGAGATAATACTAAAGAACAAGTTGAACTTAATCATGTGGATAATGGTGATCACATTATTCCTATGGAAAATGATGATATTAATAATACAGTTGATGATGATGGGACAAATAGGTTGATCCAATTCATTTATAATTCTCCAATGGATGATGATGTCAACATGGAGGAAGACAACTTGTAGGATGATAATGATGACAATGACAAGGACAATGATGATGAATATATTTTTTATAAACCTATCCTTCAAAACGCCACTGAATCCCTATATCAAGGCACAAAAAAAAGTGTTCTCTCTCCCGTAATGTTGTTGGTCAACTTGAAGGTATCAAATGGTTTTTCAAACACATGTATGACACAGATCCTAAGGTAAGCAACATAATTTTATAGTTTTATGCAATTTTCAACTTTTGTTTTTATTTTTATTTTTAGTGTCAATTGATGTATAAGTTAAGGATGAAATATTTATAATGATTAATATAATTTTCATTATTGATTTTCTTTTTTGTATATTGTTGTTGCAGGTTGATAGGTGAATATTTCTTACCATCACCAAATATGTTACCTCGCACATACTGAGAATTATCAACCATTCTAAAATAAATTGGAATGGAATATCAAGCTATTGATGCATACCACAATGATCACATAATATATTATGGGCAATATGCATCTGAATCAAATTTCCCACAATGTCAAATCAATAGATATCGAACTGATCACTTAACAAAAAAGGTGCCTCACAAGGTTCTTCATTATATTTCCATGATTCCATGCCTGCAACGACTATTTAGATGTTGGAACATAGCACAGTTTATGGATTACCATGCATGGAATAGAAGTGAGGATGATGTTCTTTGAATGCCTATAGATGGTTTTTTATATAAAAATAACGAAGAAATATGGCCAATTTTTAAAGAAGAACCTCATAATGTTAGGATTTCATTGGCAGCCGATGGTGTAAATCCATTTGGTGAGCTCAGGTCTATCTACTCGATGTGGCATGTTTTTGTTATAAACAATAGCCTTCCTCCTTGGAAGTCAATAAAGAGAGAGAACACAATGTTGGCAATGATTGTTCTAGGTATATTTTTATAATGATATTGTTTTTTTAATGTTTAACAGTTCATTTGTCTTGTTCATTGCACAATTTCATATATGTATACAAGGTGTAGTAATTATGTGTATTTTTTAATCATTTAGGTATGTACCAAGTGAAATATATGAATGTATATATTGAGCCTCTTATCGATGAGTTGTTAAAGTTTTGGGATGACATCACTATGTATGACATCTCTAGACCAATAGGTCAAAGAGAATTTCAATTCCATGGGATTCTTACATGGACAATTCACGATGCACCAGTACTAACACATTTTTATGGTATGTAACACACTATTGCACTTAAATAAGTTAGATGTTGATGATATTATAATGTTTGTTTTTTAAATAATTGCTTGTTATATAACTAATGCTGACATTGATGTGTATCTTTTAGGTCTACAAACAAAGGGTAAATTTTCATGTCCAGTTTGTGGTCCTAGGATGAGATCTCGTCGTTCAAGAAGTTTAGGAAAGGAGGTGTTTGATGAACATAGGCACTTTCTCCCTAAGAACCATAGGTATCGAAATATCGATAAACATCTTTTCAATGATAAAGAGAAGAGTGGGATAAAACCATGAAGAATGACACCACACCTATGGAAGTTGGAATATAACAGATCAAATCGTCAATGTAAGTGAATCTTCATCATCGTATGAAATATATTACATTTTTTAATTGTGTTGAATTCTCATGTCTACTGTGTATAATCTAACAATTATTGTGTTAATTTCATTTATGTAACATATAGTTGGTCATGAAGGAATTGATCTGCTTCCACGAGGAATGAAAATTTTCCCCAAACAATTCAGTAGGTTTCCCTACTATGAGCAACTATAAATAACTCATTTCTTCGACACAATGCATATCGGGAAGAACATAATAGAAATGTTTTGAATAATCTTAGATGGATGTCGTGACAAATAAAAAATTTCTAAAATTTGTAGTGACATTCAAGAAGCCAATCATGCAATGCTAAATATTATTGATTTAAATAGGACTAATGGAGTCTATCAAAATATCCTCCCATGGTTAATTAAAGAAGATGAAAGCAATGTTGTAAAAGAGCTCATTCGAAAAATTAGATTTCCAACAGGATTTGCTTCAAACATCAAGAATATATTAACAAAGAAAGGTGTATTTGGTGGGTTAAAAACTCATGACTGGCATACCTTCATCAAGTTAATTTATTTTGTATATTTGTTATGTATTGGTAAGAATCGATGTAATATTTTTAAATTTTGTAAATATATTGTTAATATGAAATCAGAGATTTATTAATGTGCCATTGTTTTGTTACAGTATCTGCTACCTCTATCTTTTCCCGACAGCTTTGACAACAACGTAAAAGAATTTATATACAACCTTGGAAAATACATGAGGTAAATAACGACAGATGAATTACATATTATTATTTATATATAATAAAAATGTTGTAGAAGTTGTTGATGACATGTGTTTTACTTGTAATATTCATGTATACAATATTGTCTTTGTTGAAATATATTTTGTTCTCGTAACATTTGTAGGTGGTTGTCATCTAAAGAAATCCATAAGGAAGATATAAAACATTGGAAGAGATAAATTCCTCGTTTAATGTGTGCAATGCAAAAGTATCTATCTCCAACATTTTTCAATGTGCAAGAACACTACCTCATACACCAAGTCGAAGAGATTGAAATGTGTGGACCTGTACACACAAGGTCAATGTGGATGGTGGAGAGACACTTGAAGTCATGAAAGGATTTAGTTAGAAAAAGAGCATGTACTGAAGGTTACATGGTGGAGGGGTGTATGGTATATCAAACATTAATGTATATTAGTGATTATCTTCCTGATTTAGGGAGGAAAATTAATATGCATTGCATTGGGGTGTCAATAACGTCAAAATATCTGAAGTGGAGGTCTTGGTCGGGAATGGTAAAATGAGGAAAGTGAAAGGTATTATATTATTTGATTTTTATCTATATTGTATTTATTCAATTTATATTATACCTCCATCAATTATTATTATTCATTATTCTTACTAATTTATATTTTTTTCAGTGTAGTTGGTCGAGTGTGGGATGCACTACATTTATACATTGATAACAATCTTGATTGGATGAAGCTATGGATAGAACAATGTGAACAATGTCATGGTAGGTTATCATGGGAAGGGGTGGCTACATTAATTAAAAGAGCTCATCATAATGAAGATCACAATCTTACGCAGAGGGAGTTTGAATTAGCATATGGTTTAAAAGATAAACAGGTAAGCATATAAAATTTTACCCGCACTTTATGTTATTATACAAAATGTTAATGTATTATTTTTTAATATTTATTAAGTTTAAATACATTTATTAATTATGAATTTATTTTGTACTTGTCAGGAATATTGCAGTTGAAGCACCAAAAAGCTATGTGGTATAATGGTCGAATATTTTGCATCAAAAGGGTGGATGACAGGAAGAAAAGTATTGATTCAAGGATAACTGCGGTGTTTCAAGTCACTAATGTTTCTTCTAGAAGTGACAAACATCCAAGACTAACAAAAAATTGATATTATGGATATCTGGATGATATAATCAAGTGTGACTTCAAATCCTTCAAGATAATTCTGTTTGAGGTCAAATGGTATCGTTTACGGATAAATGAACGTGATCCTGAAAGAAATGTTATTCAGTGTGACAATGGTTTTACGATGGTTAATACAAAGGACATTTGAGTCGTGTCTAGAAATTTATGTTCTTCCAAGCCAATGTGAGTAGGTATTCTATTGCGACGTTCCCAGTAAACTAGGTTGGTCGTTTGTTGTTATATATGATCCAAGAGGAAGGCCTGTAAAGTATAATGTACCAGAAGAAGATGATATTCAAGAACTAGAAGGTGATACAGAGGAACATGAGGAGGTAGACCGTGTATCATCAGATGATGAAGTTGAAGAAGTTGATCGACCATATGATGTAGATGATAATTTTCTCGATGACACTATATTTGATGATGATATTATGGAAAATTATGACAATATTGATGATGATGTTGATATGGCCAATCCATTTGACAATGATTATGAAATACCAGATGATGATACAAAATATGATGAGTTGGATGAAGAAGAATATCAATGACATTCCTACATGTGGTGAGTCATTTGTATGTTGGTCCTTGACCAAGTTTTGAAGAGTACTTGGTCATATTTGACCACTTTTGGGACTACGACAACTTGCCAAGGATGGAGCATAATGAGAAGCAGAAAATAAGGAAGCAAGACCTATTTTGGGATCCATTTTAGGGTTTTGGGTTGATGTAATGGGAAAGGGATGTCGGCCCGTGGGTTTACCCACGTTGAGGCCCATTTTGTAATATATAAATAGGCAATATAGATAGTAAGATAGAGGAGATAGTAATGTAATATATCTGCGTGGTGTATGAATGAAAGCTTAGTGCTAGTATTTGGATCTGTGTGATCGGATGTATCTTAGAGATATTTGTGCATGAGATTAGAGAGCTAAGTGAAGATTGTTATAGTTCGATGTTGAGGAGAAAGGAAGAAGGATCTAGTGAGCTACATGGATCTTCTGTCCTGTGTGAAATAGGAATCATTGAAGCTCTATGTTGTAATTGCTTGACCAAGATAATATAAAGAAGACCTTGTGGACGTAGCCCCAGGGTGGGGGTGAACCACGGTAACTGTGTGTATGGTGCTATGTGCTTTGTTCTTACGTGTTTATCTCTCTCTTGGTTAAGTGCTTGATGTGATTGAGTAGATCTAGGTATGCTTTGTGTTGATGGTATATAAATAAATGTTAGATCTGGTACATAAGATGCTTAGTGTTGATCTCTTGAATCTAAGATATATTTTTGTGGCTAAGTACTGAATCACCCTTAGTATAAGTATTCACTGCGATGCTCTGTGCTTTCTGTGAAGTGTATTAATGATTGAATGTTAAGGAATAACTAATGCTAGGTGCACTATAAGAAAGGTAATCACAGATCGGTGTCCCAGCTAAGGTTGCATACACCTGAGTCTTGCAACCACCCCTACCTCTACCTCGGGTGAGACTTCATCTGCTTCACAAGTGTTCTCAAAAGGGAAAGTAGTTAGGGTTTTGTTGGTGTGCTCTTGATCTTTGAACCCTGGGTCTACCCCTGTGCCAACGAATGGTTTTGTTGCCGAGACTAGAATTGTGATTGTTGGGAACTGAAGAAGAAGAAGCTTTGTGTGAAATAAGCTCTATGCGTAGATCTGTTTCCCTAGTGCGTAGTGTTTTGTTTGAACTATGAAGCTTTGTGCCAAGAAAGAGGTTAGATATGAAGAGAAAGAGGTTAGATCTAAAGAAAGAGAGGTGAGATTTGAAGAAAAGAAGTTAGATCTGTGAAGAAACAGGTCATATCTACAAGAAAAAGGTAAGATATGTAACCTCTATGCTTTGATAAAGGTAAGAATAGTTAAAAGTCATAGATCTGTAAGATTTGTGCTCTATAGAAGTAAGATAAGTGAAATTCTTTTGTTTCTAAAGCATGGATCTAGGTATTTTTATAGATTCTATCCTAGCTTGAAAACTAGGGCATTATTAGATGAAAGAAAGTTTGATATGAATAGATCTGATAAGTATACTGATAGATATGTTTTACATATGCATAGAAAGAATGTATGGACTAACAAGTGGATGCAGGATCCTAGAAAAAAAAATTGTAAGCTAGCTACCACGATCCTAGTGCACAGTACAGAAGAGGTTGGGGATCATTTAAGAGAAAGAGAGGATTAACCCTCTGTTACAGTTGCAGAAGACAGGGACATCTTGCTAAGGAATTCCCTGGTAGGAGATCTAGTTTCCTCTATTGTAAGCCTATGGAGCATGAAGTATTGGATTTCCCTAGAATGATTGCTAGGCTTGAGAAGCTGAATATGGAATAAGCAAACCCTGAGGGAGATCAAGAGACCAAGATTATAGAAGAAACCGAGAAAGAATCAGAAAATATATTACTATAGATGAAAGATACCTTAAATGACCACCGACATTTTAGGTTATCAGAGATCTTCAAAGCAATGGAGAAACTCAAAGAAAGAATAAGGGACTTTGACATTGATTGTACTCTTGATGAAGAAACAAAAGTGAACATTATTCCAGAAAGAACTTGGGAAGCTATAGGAAAGCCTGTCATGACCCCTTCCCTAGGAGGAACAAGTTTCTTCAGAGGAAAGCTACTAAAAATATGTGGAAGGCTCGCCCAGATACCTATGACTGTCAATGGAACTTCGACAGAGGAAGACTTTGAGATCACTAAATTTTTTGAAGACAACACCCGATTTACCATGCTCATAGGGAAACCATGGATTGACAAAGAACAGGCTAGACGAAGAGAAGAAGCAAAATTTTTGGAACAAAAAAAACAGGAATTAAAAGACTTTATGACCAGAAGGATCGCGCACTTGATTGAAAAATAGAAGAGCAGATCATAGATATTTAATATTAGTACCTCTGATGGCGAAGCTAAGAGAACACTTGAGGATCCGTAGAAGATCAAGTTACCTATTCTTGATACAGAAGAGATATTATCAAGGAAACCTAGGAAAGATTTTCCACAGCGTGAAGTAACTAAGACCACAGAAGATAAACATCAGAATGCTAAAAGCATTAATGAGATGAAACTCATAGGGAAGAAGGCTAGGAAGTTAAAAAAGAAAAGGGCTAATAATGTAACATTACAAGAGGTTCTAGAGGACACTTTGCAGGAAGAAGAGTTGCAGAATTGGAACTTCGCCAAGATATCAGAACAACGACATAGAATATTTTTCTATGACAAAGCAATATAGCCATTGGAGCCGATATACCCATTCGACCACCACTCCGAATGAATTGAAAATAAGTTATGGGTTACCATTAGACTGTTGGACCTCACCTTAATGGATAGATAAATAATCATGGAAGTTTCATATGCGTTGAAAGCAGTCCATTGCATAGTTACTTACTTATTTCGTCGCACCATGCCTGGAAGAAACTTTTTCCAATTGAGAACTTGAGATGACATAAGAACTGCATTGTGAAATAGTGATTACTCCATCTTCACTCTCTACCTGATTACGGTATCGATAGTCCATTGACAAACTGAGACAGTGATCCTGAGATTACATGTGCGACGAGCTTAGCACAACAGAAGAATTGGTGAGAGAAGTACTTGCTAGCTTAAGGACAGAAAGAGTCATGTCGGAAAGAGGAATGTCTACTGGAGTCCAAGCCTCATTGTCGAGAGGAGTGGAAGCCTCCCCATCGACTGCTTGGGCTGGAACATCCCAAGCCAATGCAGAGGCAAGAAATAATCATAGACACAATGAAGCCAACATGAGGATAGTGCCAGCCATTCTACATGCTTACATTCCCCCTTTAAGTGGTGAGATTAATAGGGACAATGTCCCTTGATACTTTGACTACACCCTAATCATGCCATATCTACTGAAAGGAGTTCACACCTACTGCGCAGATCAAGACAAGGTTACAACGTTGAATTGTTGTGACTTCAACCTGGGAGACCATAAAGCCTACAACATGCTCACACCATCTAATTAATTGACAAATACTAAGTGCCAAAATCTGAAGATCGTCCCTCAACAAAGGATGATGAACCTTGCGCAGTCTACTTTGCTCAACATCATGAAAATACCGCACTTCAATAGAAACCAGGAGGTGACTGATTGTGTGAAATTGATGCTAGCAAGTTACCATGGAGGATACCTATGGTTGAGCCATCACATAAATGTTGATCCAGTGCTAATAAATAGTATTACTAAGCTTAACATGTAGGGACTTTATCCCCATGAGTACTACCCTGGGAAGACCGTGGACCATGCGCTTTCACAGAAGATTAAAGAGGCGTATGCCAATGTTGAAAACGATGCACGAGGTTATAAGGTCACCTCTATCGAGAGTGGAGTAGCGCACCTCACATGTCAGTTGATAGCAAGGAATCTAGTCTGTAAGACTAGACCTACGCAAGTATCAGGCTTCGTAGTGGACCTTGCCGGAAAATGCGGAGAAGGAATCCAGATGAATTAAGCAAAGTATTTGGTCAATCAGCTAGAGATTGAATGTAGAGAAGCCGAGGACTAGGGGCATGAATTCCATTTTAGGTGGCTCTTGATATTGATCACCTTTGTTCCATGGGAGCTACCGCAAGGCACAACTTTCCCAGACCTCACCCCATTCAAATCGTTAGTTGTGAAGTTCAATACCTTGTGGTACTCAATGGACATGAGCAAGAAGTGGCAGTCAAATTCCATTTTTCACAGATACTATAACCAACTAAAAGAAGCTATAGGGGGTGAACCTCACATAACCCCAAACACTTTACAAAGGTTCCGACCTTTGATAAGGTTTAGTGCGGACTGCCACTTTATCTACCTAACTCCACATGTTGATGAACACCAAGAGCAGCTTCAGTCCTATTATAAGCTCACTGAAGAAGACCTAGAATAAATCACCAAAGAATGGTCGACGGACCTCCTTGTTCCAGTAGATCCAACAAACATTTTAGATATTGACAACCGAGAAGATGTGCAGGACACACCTGGGTCCAGTAAGATAAAGAAGAAAATGAAGACAAAGGAAACAAATAATCTTGAAGAGGTTCAGGATGTAGATAGCTACTATGCGAAGACAACTTCCTTCACACCCGATCAAGAAGGTAACAATGAAGACTTAGAGGAAGTCAAGCAACAACCAAGAGACGAATTCGAAGTTTGAAAGAAGAGAAAAGGGTCACCTTCGATTTCTTCCTCTAAGAATAAATCAAAAGAGACTGTGACCAAGATGAAGACCAAGCTCAACCCCGATGACTTCAGCTTTCTCCTCATGACTTTGAATGAAGCTATAGAACAAATTACAAAAAGGAAGGAGGCCAAGCAATAGATGATGTATGACAGAATCAAAGTTGAGATCCAAGGAGTACAACGAGACCTCCAGTCTAACCATGCAGTCTCAACTGCACCTAAGCAAGAAGGAACACCTAAAGCAGGAGATGAGTCAGTTCAACTTCGCAGGGTTGCCGACCTAGTTGAAGTATGCCTTCGAAAAGAAGAAGAAGTAATAATGCAAGCCACCCAGGCCCTAAATCACACACATGAGTAAATCATACAATAGTGATAAGCTGCATAGAAAGAGAAGGAATCCATGCAAGAGAAGTATGATAAAGAATGTGCAATGATCCAGAAAGAAAAGGAGTATCTCCTCCCAAAGCAGATCAGGATCGAAGAAGCAGTCAACAGAGAATTTCGCTCTATGACTGGCGTAGAACAGAAGGCAGAAGAACCCATAGAATGTCAATTAATGAAGCTTTCCGAAGTCATTCAACAACTACAACAAAGATTACTAGAACTAGAGCTCCAAGCTATGTCGAGCACCCCGCAAGAACAGTGCGAACAATGAGAAATAACTTCCCGTGGTATAGTATAAAGGATCAAAGAACTCACTAAAGAATGCAAACAACTACGTACCAAAAGTGCAAAGATACATGAGGGCCTGACCAAGAACCCAGAATTACATAAACTGGAGTCGCATATCTAGGAGGTGAAGCAGCAGGTAGATAGACTTCAGATTCATTTGAAGGCCCTACCAACCATAGAGAAAATGAAGCGATCCCACGAGCAACATGTCGCACAGTAGAAAATTCATATGATCCAGAGCAAGGACATGGAAGTGACGCAAAAAATTAAACCTTTGAAGGATATGGCATGTTAACTATTCCTAGAGATTGAGAGCCAAAGAACAGACCTAAAATAGGTCGTGAACACATCAGAGCAACAATTAGAAGGAACAATTAGTAACACACTCATTCAATAGTTTTTCGAGAAAGAATTAGTAGAAAAGAAACATATCGAAGAAGCTCAAGTAAAGCTCGAGGCCTTTTAGGTAGAGTTACCAAGAGAAGAGTGACTTAGGATGAGTCACAGGTGAGTGCTAAGGTTCTGTTGGCCCTTGACCAAGTTTTGAAGACTACTTGGTCATATTTGACCACTTTTGGGACTGCGACAACTTTCGAAGGAAGGAGCACAACATGAAGTAGAAAATAAGGAAGAAAGACCTATTTTGGGATCCATTTTAGGGTTTTGGGTTGATGTAACGGGAAAGGGATGTCGACCCATTGGTTTACCCACGTTTAGGCCCATTTTGTAATCTATAAATAGGCAATATATATAGTAAGATAGAGGATATAGTAATGTAATACATCTGTGTGGTGTATGAATGAAAGCTTATTTCTAGTATTTGGATCTATGTGATCAGATGTATCTTAGAGAGCTCTATGCATGAGTTCGGAGAGCTAAGTGTAGATTGTTATAGTTGGATGTTGAGGAGAAAGGAAGAAGGATCTAGCGAGATGTGCGGATCTTATGTTCTGTGTGAAGTAGGGATCATTGAAGCTCTGTGTTGTAACTACTTGACCAAGATAATATAAAAAAGACTTTGTGGACGTAGCCCTAGGGTGGGAGTGAACCACAGTAACTATGTGTATGGTGCTATGTGCTTTATTCTTACGTGTTTATCCCTCTATTGGTTAAGTGCTTGATGTGATTGAGTAGATCTAGTTATGCTCCATGTTGATGGTATATGGATGAATGTTAGATCTGGTACATAAGATGCTTAGTGTTGATCTATTGAATCTAACCTATATTTCTGGGGCTAGGCACTAAATCACCCTTAGTATAAGTATTCACTATGATGCTTTGTGCTTTCTGCGAAGTGTATTAATGATTGAATGTTAAGGAATAACTAATGCTAAGTGCGTTGTAAGAAGGTAATCATAGATCGGTGTCCCAGCTAAGGTTGCATACACCTGAGTCCTACAACCACCCTTGCCTCTACCTCGGGTGAGACTTCATCTGCTTCATAGGTGTTGTCGAAAGGGTCGGTAGTTAGGGTTTTTTTAGTGCACTCTTGAGCATTGAACCCTAGGTCTACCCTTGTGCCAACATTGTACTATAGATCTCTTATGTTTTTTTTTCTTTCATGTAATCTTAATGTCATTTGTAATTATAGTTGTTGAATCTAGATAGATTGGGTATTGGGGAAATGACAATGTTCATGATGAAGATGATATTGACAATGTTGAGTTTGATGAAGAAGAAGATGAATGATATATATAGGTATGTGTTTTATATGATGATCTTTATATGTTTTTATTTTGTATAATATAGTATTTTACATGTTCTTTATTATTTAGTATTGGGTATGGGGAAATTGAGAGTGATGTGAGGGGGGGGGGGTGAATAATTAGAGCTTCCACCTTCACGTGGTTTCCCATGTTTATTAGAGAATGAACTATTATCCAAACCAAGAAAATCTCATGAAAAACAAGGTTTTTTCCTAAAAGTTTTGTTCATTTGAGCCAAATTTTGCATTTTAAGGTAAGTTGGCTCTCGATTTTTGGCATGGTAAAAGTTGACTTGACTTAAAGAAATTAGCCTGAAAGACAAGTTATAGTTCCAAGTTCCTACACCCCGAGCTAGTACCTGCACACAAAGACAAATAAGGTTAGGTATTCTTGTCATTTTGGCAAAAAGGTATAAAGGGATTTTTCATGGCACCTGCTAAAGGTGCGTGTAATTGGAAAAACTAACAAACCAAAGCTAAAAGGGATCAATACATGGATTGTCAATGAGAGGTGATCTAGCCATGGTGTGTAAGAATAGGCCTAGAACCTTCCAAATTATTATTCTCCAAATATCTTATACAAATTTTACAAGGAAATTGTACTAGGACTAGACACAGGCAACAATGACCTGTGAATGGGGCCAACTTTGAAATTTTTTCAAACTATTTATGACTGCATTGAAATTTGACATGGATAGACTATTCACATTCCTTAACGATGTGGGAGGGTTTCTGGACTCAAATTTGACTCGCACAACCACTTTCTTCCATCATCAATTCATCATGTAAAACATAAACCCTAATTTAGTGGAGTATTCGATTTGTTCCCAGTGAATGGATGCTCATTAGGTGAGAATTCCTTGCTTAAAACAGTCATTTAGTGCCCACTTGTCATGGGTTGGTCTAGTTAACGCCTCTTTTTTCCATTTAGTGCCCATCCTGACCCTTTCTTTTATTCCCAAGAGCCCCATTAGCCCCACCATGACTTTCAGTTCAAAATACACGGACTGTCAATGAGAGGTGATCTATCTGTGGTGTGTAGGAATAGGCCTAGAACCTTCAAAACTATCATTCTCCAAATATCTTATACAAAATTTACAAGGAAATTGTACTAGGACTAGACATAGGCAATAGTGACTTGTGAATGGGGCCAACGTTGAAATTTTTTCAAACTATTTTTGAATTCATTGAAATTTTACATGGATAGACTATTAACATGCCTTAATGACATGGGAGGGTTTATGGACTCAAATTTGACTCGCACACCCACTTTCTTCCATCATCAATTCATCATGTAAAACATAAACCCTAATTTAGTGGAGTATTCGATTTGTTCCCACTGAATGGATGCTCATTAGGTGAGAATTCCTTGCTTACAATAGTCATTTAGTGCCTATCTATCATGGGTTGGTCTAGTTAACACCTCTTTTTTTCCATTTGGTGCCCATGCTGACCCTTTCTTTTATTCCCAAGAGCCCCATTAGCCCCACCATGACTTTCAGTTCAAAATACATGGACTGTCAATGAGAGGTGATCTAAATGTGGTGTGTAGGAATAGGCCTAGAACCTTCAAAATTAGCATTCTCCAAATATCTTATACAAATTTTACAAGGAAATTGTACTAGAACTAGACACGGGAACAACGACCTGCGAATGGCGCCAACGTTGAAATTTTTTAAAACTATTTCTAAATGCATTGAAATTTGACATGGATATACTATTCACATGCCTTAACGATATGGGAGGGTTTCTGGACTCAAATTTGACTTGCACACCCACTTTATTCCATCATCAATTCATCATGTAAAACATAAACCCTAATTTAGTGGAGTATTCAATTTGTTCCCAGTGAATGGATGCTCATTAGGTGAGAAGTCCTTTCTTACAACAGTCATTTAGTGCCTACCTATCATGGGTTGGTCTAGTTAACACCTCTTTTTTCCATTTGGTGCCCATTAGCCCCACCATGACCTTCAGTTCAAAATTGTATGCTTCCTTCTCATCTATTTTTTTGTTATTTCCCTATGGGATCTTATTATCTTATTATCATATTACCTTATTACCTTATTATATTATTATCATATGTTCACAATTTATAGAATTAAAACAAGATTTCTCACGATAGTCTTATGTCTTTGAGGAAAATACATTAATAATACATGGCAATAGGATGGGGAAAAAATGGTAATCTAGGGGTCCATCATATTATTATATAAATCAAGGTATTGCTACCACATTTGATATGTAAAAAAAATATATAAGTGTTCCACATTTTTCTCTAGTGCCTCAAAGAGATGATACAAAATACAAGGAGGGAAACCATTAGCCTAATGATCCCATCATGGGATTGTAAAACTACTCATTTGTGATCAATTATAAAGACACCCACACATGGTTTCATGATATAGAATCCTATTACTGAGTGATGAATAGTTTACAACCCTATACATTATTAGAGATGTGGACACACACCCTACATTAGAGATAAGAAAGAAAAATGTGTGTGGACAAGGTTGGGACTACCAGTAAAAAGAAGAGAACAATAGTGAAGAGAATAGAGAAGGGAGAACATGGGACTCAATGTATAGAAATTAAGGATATAGTTGAAGATATTTCTACCACATTATTGGATATAGGGGAATCATCCCATATATAAACCCCTATCATCTGGTTCAGAAAATCACAATAGTGGTAAGAAATATAAAAATAAATAATCCAAGATCTAGGGCAAGAGCCCATGTATCCAAGAAAGAAAGAACTCAATCATCTAGTCCTACACCAAGCATGGAAGATACCTAACATATTACTAGTATGGGAATTGTTGGGACAAGTACATATGACTTACTATATATACTCAAGGAAGTGAAGGTATAAATCATGAAGTGAAGAACTATAGCTAAATACAATAGAGAAGTAGTTATCCCATTAGCACAGCGCAAGAAAGTAATTTCCAATCTATCATGAGAAAAATATCATATTTTAAAATTGAAACATATGGATATGATCAAGCAATCGAAGAATCAAAATTTAACCTTAAGAGTGTTATAAGAGAGGCAAAAACATGAGACTGAAACAAGAGTTGAAAATATTGTGATCTTTGATTGACTTGAAAATATTGT
>SNQJ01S0000538.1:195114-212251 GCA_010110895.2 Picea sitchensis
ATAACTTAACGCATCATAATGAGAGAAAAAGTTTTATCATCATAAAAATCCGGATCACTCGCGAGCAAGTGTCCTCAAATAATAAGTTTGGTAAGTGCGCCAGAGCGGGATGTTACACAACCCTAGATGCAAAAGTCTTACATGTCAAGTTATCTTTTCAATGTTTATCTTTAGCTATACTATAATATGAAGATCATTGGCCTAACATTTCCTTCTCTCTTGATGGAGTGTAGGTACAACCAAATATGTATCTATTAGACCTATCATCTAGCTCAATTGATGAAATTTCGAGAGGGACAAGAGAAAACATATCCAATGCATGTTACAAGGTGAAATCAACTAGAGGTGAAAAGGTCAGAAGAAAGTTTGGTAGGCACATGAAATTCTTTCTTGCTAAAGGAGGATCATTCTCTACTGACGATGAGAGCATAAGTGACATCGAGGTTCCCTTGAGGTACAAACACCTACTGAAATAGTGGGTACCCAAGGAACTGCCAGAGTTGGACACCGACTTTTGTGCTAATGAGAGGATGTATCACATTGCTTCTTCATCCATCCATGGCCTTGGTTTATTCTCCATGGATGACATAAAGGTAAAATATGTCAGATTAGTTGAATTGTTTGAGTATGTTGGACCATGTTACACTTATGGACTATGGTTGAGGTTGGTCTAATATATGCCTAGTATGCGGAGATACACACTCGCCACAAATTATATATTGTTGAAAGACAATAATAAAAATAAAGGAGAGACTATGTATATTGATGGAAGGCCAAAGGAATCTGGGAATATTGCAGGTCTTATAAATAGTACAACGCCTGGGATGAAAAGAAAGGAACCCAATTGTATTTTTGAGGAGCGTGAACGTAATAGGATATTCGTATGTGCGGTGAAAACAATAGCGACAGGAAAAGAGTTGTTGGTCAATTACAATCTGAATCGAGTTGACCCAGGAACGTCTTCTTTTTCTATGATACAAAACCCATTATACCCAAACTTAAAAAGGGATTACTTAATTTGTGAATGTTTCATTTGTGACGATTTGTTTTTTTATTTCTGAAATATTTTACTTTTAGGCATATTTTGCGTTCCTCTACACTTATCCCTCTAACATCAAGTGTTATTGTATCTTCACACAAGCATGGCATGACCTAAAACTTTCCATTCAACATTTACAATCTTGGGTTACCTCATTCCATCCCTCTCTTATCTTACCTATAGTTTCCCAACCATAATATCACCAATTCATGGATAGAATGAAGCATGTGCCTCTTTTTTTAACTTTGAACAAGTACAATGGCATCTACATTACATTTTATAGGGAACATTATAAATCATTTGAAAGGTTTTTATGTTATCTAAAATTGGGTGTTAGAACAGTTTTTCCTAGTTTGGGAGATATAATCACTAGAATCACCAAATCTCTATTACATGGTGACGCTACCTCTCTCTTGAGTTTCAACATGTATTTTATTTCTCCATGGGCCATGATCAATCCCCCCCTCTTGCATCTAGTCACTTTCTCTCTTATATCATTTCAAATCTTGTGGTTAAAGGAACTTATCCCTTCTGATGAAAATAGAGGTTCGAATTCCTCCAAATCTTCCATATTTGACCTTCATGAAGTTAGCCCATAATGATTCAGATTTTTATTGTACCCTTGAATCTGTTATGCACATCCTTTCTAATGGTTTGGGCTTCAAGCCATCCTTTGGCCCCATTCAAATCATCTTGGAAAAACGTTCGACCCACTTTGCCTCATTTTTTGCAACACCCAAAAGGTTCCTTTCCATTACATTCAAGGAACATGGGAATTTAACACAACATTATAGACCAAAACATTTGGTTCAAGCTGAGGATCTCAATGTAGAAATTCCACATTATTAGCTTGGAAGGACACAGATCACATGAAAGACATCCAATGCTTCTACCAACCTCCTCACCTTTCCAAGAACATAAATCAATGTTTTATATACATACCTCCATTGCAAGCCCTTATGTTGCACTAGATGTCTTGGAAATGTTCATTTGATAGAGCCAAATTATCACTTTCTCTCATGGAAACTACCTTACTAAATCCTTGTTGAATTCTCTGATTCTCGTATATGGTAGTTATTGTTTTATAATTTCAATGAAAAATTTTGTTTCATAGAAGAATCAATTCAAGAGTTTACAAGTTTATCACCATCAAAATAGACCAAGAGATATCAAAGAGTCACCTCCCCAGCCTAGCGCAACTCCCAAGAGGTAACACACAAGATATAATACCAAGAATTCAAGTTGCAACGAATTTTACACCAAATTTTACAAAATCCATTATACCCAAACCTAAAAAGGGATTACTTAATTTGTGAATGTTTCATTTGTGACGAAATTTTATTTTATTTCTAAATGTTCCATTTGCTAATTTTTGCGTGATGTTTCATTTCCAAATATTTTCTAATTTGTATGTGTGATTGTTTCATTTGATAATATTTGGCAATATTCCATTATTTCATATATTGTTTTTTCAATATTTCTTCCATGTACTAACATTATTCTTGAAATTATGCCAGACAAGTGATCGGGGAAAAGGCCCTAAGCATGGCAAAGGCATTGATCAAGGAAAAGGACGCGTTCCTAGCACTGCATTGAAATAAAATGATGAATATATAAGCGATGAAGAGATATTTGATTCTAGAGACCCCTTGCAGACAATAGAATTGTCCCTAAGAAAGGCCAATAGAGAATTCTGGGATTTGGTCGCTGTTGGGCCGAAAACTGTAAGAATTTCCAAAGGATAATTGAATTACGTGTTAATATAGCAAATTATGGGGTAAGTCATGTCATCTAATGATATCAATTTTTGGTTTTAAATTTTGTAATTTGATATATGCAATTAACACATATTTCTCATTGTAGAATTTTGAGAGATCAATGAGAGGGGAAGGGGAAGGTCTTGGTAGTAGCAGTGGGACTGCAACAACAAACATGCATGGCCACATAACCACCAGGATATTTTCCACCCCAAGTGTGTCGCATGAAACCGATTCTATGCCTTCTAGGCGTGATCCCATGCCCCCACAACACAGGCCAGATCGTGCAGGTGGTCTACATGATCATGGAACTGATCACTCTTTCATTGATTGTTACCCTAGTGCTACACGTATCCAAAGCACAGTAACAACCGAGGTAAGATTTTTGGTCGACCAGGACATGGTTCCTCTAAAAATAGTACAACTACCAAGTATTTAATATATATCTTTATAGAGATTCTTTTTATATAATTTTTTAAACAATCACATATCAATGAGATTTAAATTACTAATGATGATGATGTTTTTCAAGAAACAATGTGTTCTACAATATTTTGCATGACTATGCATTAGAAATTTTTGGGCCAACCATTCGACTATGATGGAATCGACAAGATTCCAAACTGAAAAGCCTTCTTATTTCCAGACTGGTTGGCGAGTTTGGTGACTCGTTCAATAAGCCAGAAGTCCTAAAAAGGACCAGGAAGCATTTGAAACATGTTAAAGAGGCGTATAGTAATAAATTAGTACAGGACCCCAAGTGCAAATGCCCTTTGGTTGTCCCCAAGAGGGAGTGGAAAGAAATTATTCTCAGTGAAAGATAATTAGCGATGAAAGAACAAGGAAAGAAACCACCTAGCCCTGGACGGTAAGAGGTGTTTTCAATTTACTATGATGGTCTTTTTTTTACTTTACGAGGAAAACAATCAATATCTAACATATTTCAAAATATTGTGTAGATTCGAAGACACCTCCAAGGAAACAAAGGAAAGACAAGACAAACACGGCCAACATAAACTAGGCCAAGGTGGTTACGAGAGATTGAAGGCACGGGTTGTAAGTGCCTAAACATTTTACTTTTTTTTTATCATCGTCACAAAATATGTAATTAATTGCAGCTAGTTACTAATGATTTTGATATTGCTCAATGCAGGGGGATTTGTTCAACGACCAAGCCACAGAAGACGATCTAAAGGTCAGGTTCACATAGGGTTTTTATGGCATTGTGGTGTGATGAAGAAGTTTGGGGAAATCTCCATGTGTCTCTTTGGAGGACATGGTAAATAAAATGAAATTAAAAACTTGTCGATTAGTTTTTACTCATTGATTACTTGTAATTTAAAATATATTTTTTATTCATTTAAAATGTAAAATAATGTGTGTCTTTTCCAAAATTGCAAGAAAGTAACAATTCTACCAAAGCTCCTGATGTACCCAATGAACCACATCCCGACCCCCATATTGATTCAAGCGTTGTTGTCAAAGGACCATTAAATAGTGGTATGCGCGCATTTTTATTGTTTTTCCATTTTTCAATGAGTATTAATATTTAGGGTATATTCTGTACTAAATACTTATATTATGTCATATGGTAGAGCGTGTATATGTCGATCGAGAGAAGAGATAAAAAAACATAGAAACAACAATACGTCCACCAACTACTATTTCTACTGCACCTTCTAATCCATCTATAAAACATCGTAATTAAATCTGTATTAATTAAATTTCCCTAGGAACAGTGAATAACAATATCACTTGATTTTTTTTTTTTTGTTGCAGCAGTGGATGCCCATGTGCATCCCCAACCTCCACGCTAAAATACTAGAAGTTCATCATGGCGTGAGGTGTTGAGTACTGATGATACAACACTTCAATAAGGCCCAATAACTATGGGGCATCAGTTAAATGATGATGACGACGACTTAATTTGTTCTTTCATGGATACCAAGAAGAAGAAGAAGAATAAAAACAAATGATTAGACATTTTATTATTAATATAAATCCAATATATTTCTAGTCCAATGTAATGTATTTTGTTTTCCTAAATGTCATGAATGCTATTTTCTTTCATGTTTTTTGTTTTATCACATGGCGATGAATGTTTTTTGCTTATATTTAATGTTACTGTCATTTCTAATTATAGTTGTAAAATCTAGATAAATTGGGTATGGGGGAATGAGAGTGATGTGAGAGGGGTGGAGGGGCCAAAAGAACTTCCACCTTCACGTGGATGGTCATGTTCAGTAGAGAATGATTTATTCTCGAAACGAAGAGAAGCTCCTTCAATTATTCATCTTTAGTCATTAATTTGTAGAGGTTGTTACATCTTTAATTACTATTCTGAAAAATAATCAAGTCACGTGATGAATCATAGGATGGAGAGGAGCAACATTGGAGGCAACCCATCACTCAAAGGTATGGATCTTGTTAAGGACTGATTTAAGGTGATATAATTACATATATGTTAGTCAATCTTAATATTAAATAATAATAATATAGGAAATGTGTTAAGAAAGTTAAATATTTTATGTTTTTTATATTTTTTTGGAGATTATTTTTGTTTAAATTATAATTTTGAATTGATGAAATTGTTGTTTTTAATGTAAAAATAGTTTAAATGTCTTGAAATGCATCTTTTGTCACTGGATTGTGTACAATTAACATATAATATCTGCAATTGAATCAATCTAAAATTATTAGTCTGTCCATAACAAGTTTAGAATACTAGATTAGTTTAAAATTTGACAAAGGGATCGCAAAGACAAGAACGATGAGCATCCATAATCCACACAACACATAAGCATATTTAAACAATGTTAGTATCAAACAAAGGAAAAATATTATTGTCTCAATTTGAAGACTTGCACCTCAAAACTAAATTCTAAACTATCAAAATTTTAGATAAAAGTAATACTTCATAAACCACCTCTATTTCATAATTGTTATCTATTTAAATATATTCACAACAAACGCATCCTATATACACAATATTCCCTAACTTTACCTCCTAAAATATTACCCTAAAAAGTAAACCATATTTTATCATATTTTACATAGAAAGTTGTAGCTATTGCTTTTGTTTATAGTTCACCTAAAATCATTCAATACCTACCATACATCTAATATCCTGATGTAACATTGGCATTTGTTCTTTCCTTTAGAATATCAATGTTAGGTTCTCCTGACTACCTGAAGTATGGAATGGGGTATAGTAGGAGGGGGACTTGAACTTCAACCCTATCCACTAGGATTTGTTCACCCTGAGACCTTCAATATATGAATAAACTCTATGGAGAATTTTCTTGTGTCCTAGTAGTGAGTGTGTCTCTCTTTACCATAGCCTCTATGTTAGTGTTTGTCACCTCGAATCTATATTCCTCTGTACCTCATTTATGGAGGTGTTGATGAGTTTTTTGCAACCTCCAAGTGTCTTCTCTCCAAAATTGGGTAGGCATATGGATTTACTATTAGGTGAATATGATTTTTCCATACCTTACTTGGTTTGGTCCCTTCTACTCTTATCTTCAATTCTACTATAATATCTTTAGGCTCATGTTATTTTGTAGTTTTGAACCTCATAGATTCATTCTGGAACCCATACTTAAATGCTCATATTTACACACCCCCAACATAGGGGTATGGTGACCTCAATATTTGTTGCAATGCCTAGTCGTGTAGGTAAGGTTTGCAAAGGAGATTTCTCCTTTTAGGGGTGCTATCAAAATACAATTCACAAAATTGCAGGTGTTTTGGAAATCCATCTTCATAAGAGATATGTATCATTCAATGTTAAATTTGTACCATTGATCTTTTAAGTATAAAGAATAGACCCTAGCAAGTGGTCTATGTGACAACATTTTGTAAGCTTGTTCAATAATTTCTTGTAACAACCCTAGTTGAACAAATGTGAAGGATTATTAAGTAAAAATTAATTAGGGGATTAATCGTCTTAATATGATATTAATTAAACAGGATAGGTATAATAAAACTAATTAAATAATTATTGATTAATTAATGGTTGCAATTTGATTAATGAATTGATTAATTAAACTACCTATTACATTTAAAAACATGAGTATTAAATTTAATAAATTAATAAGTTATATAGTTAAATTGAAAGGTTACGTACACAACAAGGGATAACTTATTAATTGTGGAAGGATAAGATATTAAATAAAGGGGATAAGGGGCATTAACGGGAAAAGATAAGAAGGTAATAAATGAGTTAGGTAGGGAGTAAATGAGGCAGGGAAGTCGGTGAAGGAGGGAGAAGGAAGGGAAGGAGGTTGACGGGAGGCATTCTACGGGAGGTTGGGGGATGGATTTTGGGAGCTCTGGGATTTGCAGAGAGAAGTGGAATTTTGGGAATGGGATTGAATCAGTGCACCGAGGTTGCTAGGGGTTTTGGGCACGGGGGCTAGGATATCCGTTGATATCCTAGAGCTAGGAAGTTACCTAGTTGGTAGGGAGGAACTAGGTTTTGGGCAGTGTTTTGCAGAAGCGGTCAAGGAGGCAAGCTGCAGACAAATGAAGGGTTAATAAGATCAGGTTCAGGTATTTATTTCAAATTATGCATTGTTTTAATCTCTTATGAAATTTTATTATAATTGATAAATTTGTAGGCGAATGTGCTAAATTATAGAAATTTCTTGACTTTTACTGTTATGTTGTAAATTAAATGGTTGTTTATTTGCTTCGGCCCCTACATTTGCTATCAGAGCGCCTCGTTCACAATCTGGAGCCTTAAGTCCAAATTCCCCTCCGCCTAACCTAAAAACCAAAAGCACTATTATTTTGATTATATGTAAACAAAAATAAATATAAAAGAAATACGAATTGAGAATGTAAAAAAAAAAACAAATTACGAAAGTAAAACATACAATTAGGGTTGTTACAATTGTCTCCAAAAAAAAAATTAATTAAAAACTTGCTTGACTGGGAATATGGTAAGGAGATAAATTCTTACAAGTGCATAAACCTTGGCCAGTCATTATAATTCAAATATCTGTTTTGGAAAATCTTTATAGTTTGCAAAATAAATATCTGATTCTTACAATAGCAGAAACCTTGGCTAAGCTTTATAATTCTTAAAATATTAAAAATTAATAAATATCTAATGATTTTATATTTTTTAAAAATAAATATCTAATGATTTAATGATTTTATATCTGCATACAAAAGAAATGGTCAATTTTGAATTCAAGTAGTATGATCTATAAAAAAAAAAATGGGCTTTGGCCCAATATTCATTTTGAATTGGAAAATCTTTTGGCCCAAAATTGGATAAAAATAACTGAAAATTAGCATAAAAAGTAAGGTCCTATTCTAATAAACTGCTCCTGATTAATTACATTCGTGTTGCCACCATCATAAACCGAAATAGTTTTTCGTTCATGGAAATGGGTTTCTGCCACTAAAAGGTGTCTACAATCTTTTACAAGATGCAAACCTTAATACAAACCAAAGTAACTAATCCCAAGACCTAATTTACACACTTTAGAAAGAAAATAATGAAGAAAAAAAAGCAATCTGCTTGCCTCTATACATATGTTTCTGCAAGAGCTGGAGTTGCAATTGCAGTGCGCTCCTTCCAAAAAATTGAATGAATTGCAGTGCCCTCTGCCCTCTTTCCAGAAAATTAAAAAAAAAAAGAGAGAAAAAAAAAACTATCTTGCTTCATTATAATATTAGTCTAGCACAATAATCCCATCAGATAGTAGATAATTTAATGGTATATATTTAATATTACAAAAACGCAGTATTAGCCAATTTCATAAATCAAAAAAAAAAAAAACTGTTGGAGGGCTATCACTTGCTTGCCTCTAGTTTTGACAGCAAAATCGTCTAGGCAGAGCTTCGAACCCTTCCATGTCATATCCCCCGACAAGAGGCGCCCAGATGATAGATCTGCGCTCTGTAACTGGCTTTGTGACGAGAATGTTGAGAAGGAAAAACCATGCATTGAAAACAAAAATGTAAGATAACCAAACAAAAATTTAAAGAGCCTCTACCTGATCTTTACATTTTCTATTACAATATGGTAGACAGGGAAATGTCCTTCCATCTTTTTCAGAGATGGTGAATTTTTTTTCATTCCCAAAATTTCAAAATTATTATGGTACAAAATATTTAATTCGGCTATTACATATCGATGGAAAATTTGGTATTCGATTTGGAAGAGATTGGATCTTGTATGACATATGCAATTCATGTGATATCAGACGTAATACTTTCTGTCATTCTCATATTGGATTGCCCGCATAATCCTCTGCGACTAGGTTTGTATTTTTGGGATTTTGTGCATATGAGGATTCGTGTTTGAACACGCAAGATCTGGGATGGTTTTCTGTGTCCAATTGGTTGTATATTAAAAAAAATGGCCTCAATGAGATTCCACGAAATATCTGTGCAAGATATCTCGAAATTATCTTCAATCTCATCTGTGATGGAAACCTGATTACACGCTAGGGATTTTAGTCAACTCCATCGTCATAACACCGCAGCTTGTTTTAAACGATTTCTCCATCCTTGAACTTACCAGATCGTCTCATAAATGAATGAGTTCGGCTTGCCGACGAGAGATGAGATTTTGAATTTTTTTTTGGTTTCAAAGGTTTGTTCTCTTCATGGCCGTCGGATTTCCTATAGGCATCGCTGGGATTAGAACATATTGTTTGTTTAACGGCTCTGTGGGCATCATTGTGGAGTAAGATTTAATGGGTAGGAAAGGATCGGAATATTCACAACCGAAAACAAGGTAGAGCATGCCTTCGACTTCAGTTCATTCGAGTGAAGAGGGAGAGATCACTTCCCAGATTCACGTGCTGGCCATATTCCTTTTGGTAGCAGGAGCCCTAGAGGAGGAGTTTGTCGACAAAACATCAGGATTAGGTGTTGGATACCCAGCAACATTATTCACAGCATTACTGGCTAGCTTCAGTCCAGGCTGCGACTGCTGTTGCTAGGGTCTATGGGCATATGGGTGCATGTGACCGGGAGGATACAAAGGGGGTCCGAACCTGGGAGAATTCATCATAGCATTCGCAGGAGAAACGGGATTATTATTAATCCTAGATTTAGAGTCCCTCGTATTCTCATCATCGAAGTTGGAAGGCCAAGGCATACGGCCTTGTGAGGATTCCAGGGAATAAGCATCAGAGGGCCTAAAATTAGACTGGCGAGGGCTCATTCCATGACATGCCATCATTAAATAGAAATCCGAATGATTTCACCTCAATTGACAGAAAATTTGCCAAGCGTGTGACCTCCCCGACCAAACCAGACCAGACCAAACCCATGGCCAGACCTAGCAGTAGCTGGCACAACAAAATCACAGAGTAATGCATTTGAACGGTAGAAACTTGCAGCTAAGCAAACCATGTCAAATAAAAAGATGCAAAAAAAAAATATCTAGCAAAATATGCAAGGCCGGGTAAAATATTAAGCTAACTTGAAAAGACGCAATTTGTGAGATAAAAGATTAAGAGGTAATCTACCAGAAGCGTGAGGATCGCTGCAGCCATGGCCTGCTTTCTAAACCCTTGTGATTTCAGCTCCTAAATAGCATCCCTGGCAGACTAAGAAAACGAAGGAGGCAACGAAGTAGAACGCCAAGCCGAGGAAAGAGGCCAGCTTAGGTTTTGGTATTGAGAGCCAGAGGCTGGGCACGTGGGCCTCATGCTAGAAGCTTGACCTTAAAGGCTACCAGTGAATGCCACGGATATATTTTTTATATATATAAATGTTTGGTTTTAATAAGTTGTTTAAAAGTATTAATACACCCTTTTAATAATTAAATTATCATTTTTTTTTTATTAATTTTTAGTTGTAATAATTTATTTAAAAGTAATAATAGGCTTGCATAAAATTTAAAATATATATATATATATATATATATATATAATTATGAGTTTTTATTTAAATAATTTAATAATATAGGGCTAAGTATAAATTTAAATGGAGTCCGTAAGATTTGAACCCCGAACCTCCCCACCGGTCAAGTCTTTACAAAGTTCGCCCTACCAACGCACCACACGATGTGACTTTTACAAATAATTTCACTTATGAATACTTTAATTGTCATACCCAAGACGACCCACCAAGCAAAGTGTTTTAAGAAAAACATTAACGCCAAAAGGTACATAGTGCTGGTGAACGACAAAACAGGCCTGACAGTTGGGAATAATTGTTTAGATGTCGCAGTTTAATCCTATTTAATCATTAAACGTGGTAATTATATAACGTTACAACATGTTTTTTTATGTGATTAGGTAAATGTTAAAAAGTAAACACGTTAATGGATGCCTTGATGAATGCAAGAAAGTTATGAACAATAAATCTGACCCATTGATTTTGGAGGATGACTAAGAATATGCCGTCATCTTCAATGCATAGCCATCAGATCAGGGTTTAAGGTTAAATAAGATTAAAAGATCATTGATTGTTTCCATTGTCAATAGGCATATGCCTTTCGGCGTAAATTAATAAACACAAGGTCGGAAGTCACTTTAATCAAGTTGTAAGGTAAAATTTAAAAGGTCTTAAACTAGGACAAGTGGGAAGGAGGTGGCATATACACTAGGAGAGTAAGAATAGGAAGTGGCGAGTAAGGCACAAGGATAGCGTAGCTACAGGGCAAGGGAACCAATAGTTATTTTCATAGGGGTGAAGAAATCAAGCTTAGAAACTTAACCCTAACCCTAACCTAGCCAATCCCCTAATGGAGTAATGTCTGTTTACAGACAAGTAAAGAAAACTTACGCCTAACCCTATTTCTAGTTTGAGTAGCACCAATTTGAAACATCCTGAAAATCACCCTGACAACTTTGGTGGATGCAGGTCAAAGCATACAGGATGGTCAGGACTCGAGGGAGTTGAGGTAGGGGAGTGTCGTCGCAAGCACTATCAATACCGCCAGTGCCACCACTGCCATCACCCGAACTAGCCCTCATACTGTGCTCGTTGGAAGCCATCAACGAGACTTTAAAGGGGCAACAACCGACAGGGACTGAAGTGGAACCCCCACCATCTGGAACGGGTAATCTAGAAGCATCAAGGGATTTAGGGGGAGGACCTCCACCTGAAGACATCACGTGAGAATTGCAGAAGATAAAACTTTCGGAGTTTGTCGGGGGTTGCGCTAGTGAACGCGTGGAAGCATGGTTGGAAGGCATGACAAGGTGTTTTTCCTTAAGGGACTATGCATCTAATTCAAAGGCAAAGATCGCCATTTTTCAATTAAGGGACAATGATTTGAACTAGTGGGGCAACCTGGAAAGACAACTTCACCTTACCCTAGACACAGTATCTTGGGATCTTTTCGAGGAGAGGTTTCGAAGGAAATATCTACTAGCATACTACGAGGAACAATAGGTAGGGGCATTTCATGCCTTAGTACAGGGAAATAAAACTATAGAAGAATATGAGATCAGGTTTATGGAACTGGTCAAATATGTGTCGTATATGGATAACGACCAATGACAGGCAGAGCACTTCATCTATGGATTGAACCCTAAGATAAGAGCTATGGTGCGGATGTGGAAACCGTCTTCAGTAGCGGAGGTAGTGGAAAATGCACGTTATGTGGAAGAACACATGAACTTGACTAGGTGTACAAGACTGACATTTTTGCATCACCCGGGATTCACAGGGAAGGCCCTAAGGACATTTCCTAGGGGAGGGGGCTCAAGGCCACCACCATATGGTGACAGAGTCACGCCAAGGACAGTAGCTGCAGGGATTTCAATGGCAGTGAGTGCAGCATCTCGTTCATCACCAACGGTGCAGATAGGACCACGACCATCTCAAGGAACAATGAGTAGGGGCAGGAGTTCTAGGGGAAGGAACTCATTTCAGAGACAGTCACATAACAGTGCACAGGTTCAATCTCATGTTACCTATTGGAGGTGCGAAGGACCCCATTACCAGCGTGACTACCCAGAGTTACAATCAAGGTTTGTGCATAGAGAAGGAAAGGCATCGATGGGGAGAGAAAGTAGCAACCACCATATTTACGTAGCAGTTAATAATCACTAGGCTAAACATCCATCCACCGTGGTGGAGTCATCAGGTATGCCAAATCATAACAATGTTAAGATTTTGTTTGATTCTGATGCGACAGATAGTTTCATTTCACCATCTGCATTAGAAAAGAGTGGGTTGGCAGCCTACGATCACATTGACTTTAAACAAGTCGAGATGGCTTCGGGGGAAAAAAAAGTAGTAGGACCTAGTGTTGATAATTGTATAATAGACCTGGGAGTGTGTACTACCAGGTTGAAAGTATGCATCACTGCTCTTGGGGCATATGACCTAATCATTGGAATGGATTGGTTAGCAGCTCATCGAGCTTTGGTAGATTGTTTCGCAAAGAGGGTGCTTTGTGTCGATGATGAAGGAAGACCAATAGAGATCCATGGTGTATAGAGAAAAGTGTCATTACGCTTTATATACACTATTAAGGTTAAGCGATTCTTGATACAAGGGTGTCAACTTTATGTAGTGGAAGCAGTGAATGAAAGGAAGGGACCCTCATTGGATTAGTACCCGATATTGTCAGAATTTCAGGATGTTTTTCCGAACGAGTTACCAAGGTAACCTCCTGAGAGAGAGCTTGATTTTACTATTGAGCTAAAACCTGGTGCAGAACCAATTTCCAAAACTCCGTATCATATGAAAGCGCCAGAACTTTGTGAGTTGAAAATGTCGTTGAAAGAGTTACTAGACTTAGGGATAATAAGGCCCAGTGTCTCACCTTGGAGCACACTGGTAATTTTTGTAAAGAAGAAGGACAGATCCTTACGACTGTGTATAGACTATAGGGACTTGAACTGTGCTACAGTGATGAATAGGTACCCGATGCCACGAATAGATGACCTCTTCGATCAGATGAAAGGGGCAACAGTATTCTCAAAGATCGATTTACGATCAGGGTATTATCAGTTAAGGATTAAGGAAGGTGATATCCCAAAAACTGCCTTTCGAACTCGGTTTGGACATTACGAGTTTGTTGTAGTACCTTTTTGATTGACCAATGCGCCAACAGTATTCATGAGCCTCATGAACGGCGTATTCCGGAAGTGCTTAGACCGTTTTGTACAAGTATTTTTAGATGACATCCTCATCTATTCCAAGAATGAAAGAGAACATGAGGAACGCTTACGAATAGTGTTATCCTTCCTTAGAGAGAACAAATTGTATGGGAAGCTGTCGAAGTGTTCCTTCTTCCAGAGAGAGATCCACTATTTAGGTCATATCATTTATGGCAAAGGAATCTCTGTGGACCTAGAAAAGGTAAAGGCCATTATGGAATGGCCACTACCAAAAACTGCCCATGAGGTGAGGAGCTTCATGGGGCTAGCAGGTTATTACTAGAGATTTGTAGAAGGATTCTCAAAAATAGTGAAACCCATCACCACTTTGCAACGCAAGGGGGTCAGGTATGAATGGACAAAAGAATGTGATAGTGCATTCATTGAGCTTAAGAGGTTGCTAACTAGTGCGCCAATTCTATGAGTGCCAGATATGGAAAAGGACTTCACGGTCTGCACGAATGCCTCGAAGCAAGGGTTGGGGGTCGTGCTAATGCGGGATGGAGGAGTGATAGCTTATGCATCAAGGAAGTTGAAGAAGCACGAAGAGTTATACGCGACTCATGATTTAGAGTTAGCAGCTGTAATGCTAGCTCTGAAACTTTGGAGGAACTATCTTGTGGGGTGAAACTTTGAGCTAAAAATGGACCATCAAAGTTTAAAATATCTCTTCACTCAAAGAGATATGAATGCCAGACAAAGGCGATGGAGTGAGTTTATGAGTGAGTACGATTTTTGTATATCGTACATCAAGGGAAAGGAAAATGTGGTCACAGATGCCTTGAGTAGTAGACCACATATCTTCTCCTTGGTAACCTTAAAGGTCAATCTGAGGGAACACGTGTTGACACAACTCCTAGGAGACAGTTGGTATTTAAAGGTTACTTCAAACCTCTAGAGAGGGAGGCAGTTAGACCCAAATTATGAAGGATATAGTCTGGAAACAGATGGACTGTTAAGATATCGAGGAAGGATGTATATCACTGAGAATGGGGATATTCGAAACATCATACTGAAGGAAGCCCATAGAGCACTTTATTGTGCGCATCCGGGTGTGAAGAAGATGTACACAGATATGAGGAAGCTCTTCTTTTGGGTAGGCATGAAGCACAATGTAGTCCATTTGGTCGCCAAATTCCTGGAGTGTCAACAAGTGAAAGTCGACCACCATCACCCAGCAAGCCTCCTAAAACCACATGATGTCCCTATGTCCAAGTGGAAAGTCATCTCTATGGATTTTGTTGTGGGGTTGTCGCTCACATCTCATAGACACAATGCCATTCTTGTGATAGTGGATAAGTTAACCAAGAGTGCTCATTTTATTTCGGTTAGAGACACTTATGATGCCACTGATATGACATGTGTTTTTGTAAGTGATGTTATCCGTTTGCACAGGATACCTAAGAAGATCATTTTAGATAGGGACTCCAGATTCACTTCTAGGTTTTGGACAAGTTTACAGTCATCATTGTGGACTCGGTTGAACTTAAGCACAGCTTATCATCCTGAACAGATGGGAAAACTGAGAGAGTAAATCAAGTCATGGAAGACATGCTTAGGATGTATGTAATGGATAATCAAACCTAGTGGGAGAAGTACCTACCTTTAGTAGAGTTTGCCTACAATAACAGTTATCATAGTTCCATTGGAATGCCACCCTACGAATCTTTGTATGGGAGGCCATGCAGAACGCCATTGAGTTGGGATAGATTAGAATACCAAGTAACAGTTGGGCTAGAATTGATTCAAGAAATGGAGGAACAGGTGATTCAGATTAGGCAGAGATTAAAGGAAGAATAGGATAGGCAGAAAAGTTATGCAGATGCACACAGGAGCGACCAAAGTTATGAAGTGGGAGACCAGGTTTTCATTCATATCAGGCCTAATAAGAGTACCATACAGTTCGGGAAGGGGACAAAGTTGTCACCTCGGTTTATAGGACTATTCAGGATCCAAGAGAAAATTGGACCCATTGCCTATCGTCTCGTACTGCCACCCCACTTGCATAAAACTTATAATGTATTTCATGTATTTGTTTTACGTCATTATGTTGCTGATGAATCGCATAAACTAAATTGGAAGGAATTGCAGGTATCGGACGTGGGAACCCTCACGGTAGAACCGTTATGCATATTGGACCATAGAGTTTGACAGCTCAGGAACCATCTAGTAGACCAAGTTAAGGTCCAATGGGACAAGTATAGTCCAGGATCTGCTACTTGGGAAGATGCTGAGACACTACGGTGAGACTATCCCTCACTATTTTGACCACCTCGAGAACATGTTTCTCGAAGGTGGGGTGTATGTAACACCACCTTTTGACTTAGACAACTAGGATTACCTGAGGTCTATATACTTTATTTACTAATTCACAGTGAAACTATTAAGTGATACACTTAAACTTTAAAAATTTATGAACTTTTATGAATGTTTAAATGTTATTTGATAATGATGTATATGATGCGATCTACTACGTGCATGTAAATTTTCTGAATGTTTAAATGTTATTTGATGATGATGTATATGATGCGATCTACTACGTGCATGTAAATTTTATGAATGTTTAAATATTATTGATGATGATGTATATGATGTGACACATTGTGAGAAGGAAGAAATTAATAAATGTTTAAATTCTATTAGGATGATGTTGGATATTATGCAATCTATTTGGGTAAATGATAATCTTGTGAATGGGTGTCGAAATCAAATTATGGGATATTATGAGATCTATTTCTAATTGGAAAACTTTGATGTAAATTTATCGGTATGGGGATACCAAATTGAAATGAGGATAGTATGCAATTACATGATGATAATGCATAGAAATGTATGAGTTTGTGTTATAGACTAATCTGCAGGTTATGGGCTATGAAATAGCCAAGGGATAATGATGATGAAAGTGGATATCATGACCACTAACCGAAAACATTATGGTATGAATATTGTATGTGAAATTTATATTGGTTGGATGTATTGCTATGATATGTGGATCAGTGCATGATTTCAGGTGATGAAACTGCCCAAAACCGAATAAACGATGACAAAACCTCTAGAAACACAGTGCCATTGTATATTCCATTGTAGGGTGTGGACCCTAGTACTGTTAGGAGGGGTGGAGGCATTTCCCACCATGTATCCTCCATTGTAGGGTGTGGACCCTAGTTATGATTAGGAGGGGTGGAGGCATTTCCCACCGTGTATCCTCCAAAACCTAAAGTCATGGGAGGACGGTGTTAGTTCACGCTCCC
>SNQJ01S0000538.1:212261-229067 GCA_010110895.2 Picea sitchensis
TATCATGAAATCAATAGCACATCATAAAAAAAAAACAATATCACCGTAATGAAACAACTCAAATAGCCCACTCCCTGACTCAATCTAGAGTCCAAGGGAGTTCCACCGATTCCTCTGCATCGTCAAGGTCCAAAACCCTGCACACTCAATGAAACTGAGTCAATAGCACCTGTATACAGTAATAGTAAAACATCCTGTCATCAATCATGACGCATCATCATCAAGGTTAAGTGGTTCATCATCATAAAAATCCAGATTACTTGCGAGCAAGTGTCCTCAAAGAATAAGTTTTGTCAGTGCGCTAGAGCGGGATGTTACAAACTACTAGTGTTGGCACATGTTCTAAATCATGTGATGAGTCTTCAATAAATGATTTTGATGCTACATTTTCTTCAGGATGGATAATGAACATGCCCTATGTGACATATGGTTGTATTCTTCATAATTCATTGAAAACACATAGCTGAATCAACTCATGGTGTGCTACAACTGCTTATGTTCTTGATTGGACTTGTATATCCATCCTTTGGAGTGATGAAAAAATAATTCAAGTAATTCAAGTAAAAAAGAATCAATACATATGATTAAGCATTTATCAGATTGATGAAGGCATTAAAGCCATTATTTATGTTTTTCACCCAAAAGTAATTGTCTTCATTTCTAATTGTAATTGTTTCCTTCAAAATTCGTGGCACAGGTCGGCATGTTAGCTGATGAACTGATAGAGGGTTCATACCATCAGTATCAGTCACTCCATAGACATATTTATAAAACCTTGAATCCCTGTCGCAGTAAGGATTTCCTTAATAGAAGGCCCCTCCATACAATCTACCTTTTCAGTCAATGTCAACTACCCCCAAAAAATTGGTAATCTCATCAACATCTACGCTTAAAAATGACTTCAAGAAAAAATTTGATGTTGTCTATTTAATCGTGATCCTTTAATTGATTTAAAAATTTCAATTGCTCGAAAATTTGTGAATTCCCTCGGTGGGTTGCTAATTTTACTGGTTCTAAAATTGAAATTGTATGAGCTCTCTCCCTTGGCATTATTTGTTTCACTCCTTTAGATTAGCACTTGGGCGTTGTTTGACATTTTGATAATTTTTGTTCAACTATGATGGCACTCTTCAAATTGTATGAGTTGAGTCCCTTGGAATTATTTGTTTCACTCCTTTAGACTAGCACTTGGGCATTTTTTTGACATTCTAATAATTGTTGTTCAAAATTCAATATCTTAAAGGCTGCAAAATACATCGTCTGAGATGAAAACAACAATTTGAAATATTCTTTGATGTCTTTAACTTCTTCCTTCCAAAACCAAAGTGAAAGAAACCAATGACATTCGATGAGACCACATACAGCAGGAGTTTTTGAATATGATTTAACTTTCGATTGAAATTTGTGTGCAAGAGCCAAGCAATTTTGTGTGTAACTGAGCAATCCGTGGGATATTTTTTGTGTTGTTGAGAAACATACCCCAAGTTTCTACTGTTGGATTCACTGCATTCCACACCTTCTTAGGCATATAATCATCCTCTCCTCACACACTCAATGCTCTTCTCTCTTCCTATGGGAATGGCTAATTTAAAAAAAAAAAAAACCCAACATTGGTTGCTCTAGTGACTAACATGTTTGTCGATCTAGAGACTAACATGTTCATCGCTTGCATTGCCATTTGGTCGGAAAAAACAACATTGGTCGCTCTAGCGACTAACATGTTAGTCCCTAGAGCGATGAACATGTTAGTCACTTGTATTTCCATTTGGTTGCAAACTAGGTCACTTGGTAACTCTAGCAACTAACTGATGCTCCTTTGTTTGACCTTTTTAACTTCAGGTTTGGTCGCTCTAGCGACTAATATTAGTCATTGGACGGAATAACATTCATCGGTAGTCAAACTTTTCCCTATTGTGAATAGGCTTCTTTTCTTGGTTGCTAGACCGATGAAGATCCATGTGTGGCTGCTAGACCGACGAATGGATTCCGGTGAAGAAATAAATCATCTTGGTCACAAAAATGACCCTATGCTGATGAAACTTTGTCTCTACTTCGTTGCAAAAATGTTCAAATTTAATAGTGTTTGATTACCACGGTGTATTTAGGCCATCTCTAGCTCTTGATCAAATATTCCTACAAGAAGTTTCTAAATCCACGCTGCTTCATGATTGTTACACTAGTTGTGATATACTTTGCTTCTGTTTTACTGAGTGCTAAAAAAATTTTATTCTTCCGAAACTAGGATATCATAGTTGATACTAAGCTGAAGCAACACGTCGAGGTTCTTTTTCTATCCACTACACTCCCTTCCTAGTCACAATCAGTATATCCATGAAGCCTCACTTTACCACCTAAGTCATATCTTAGACCATATCCAATTGTACCACATAGGTGCCTCAACACATGATTTTTTTCAACTCACTAGAAGTGCCTCGACTCAACCATAAATTGTCTTAGGCTTCTCACTAGAAGGTTGTCACATACCCATATAATTTTTTTTCCAACAATAATTTTTTTTTACTAAGTAAAATGTATTACACATTAATAATATGTAGTTTTCAAGGAATCCTTTTTCAAATATTACCTTTTAGTCATAATAGTTTCTATGTGCAAAATCATTAAAATTGTTTGTATTATGTGGTAGTTTATGGCATACTTCTACTTACATTGTAGATCATGTGGTAAGGTTATAATTAACATAATACACTTCCATGGTACAATTTAGATGTTGACAACCCTTGTCTATTGTTCCAAAAAGATTATTGTTATCAACCCTTTTCACAACATTTCTTTCCTATACCTAAGTTGGAGGATTAACCACTTAGTTTCTAGGCATGGTATAGAAATTGCAAGTTAATGGTGGCTTGTCTTGAGCGATCAAACATGGAGTTAGGTGGAATATTTAAATTGATGAAATAATGATATTTACATTGTATTTATGTTTTATGTGTGATGTTTATTTCATAAGTGGTTGGTAGTTTTTAATGATGGATAGATGTACCATGTGTTCCTAATTAACACATGTATTTATTCTTTTGTGCAAATCCTCCCATGACCTAAGTATGACCATCTTGGAATGAGAGCTAGGTAGTATTTCCCCGACCACCTCATGCATTTTCCAACATTCATTTCATTGTTTTGGAAATATTCCATCAAAATATGAGGGTTCCTTCTGGTTCGATTTTTCTCTACTATGGGATTGGGGTTTTCCTTCCACATACCTATACTAACTATGAATACTTCCCATTTTCATTTATTCTTCCAGCTTCACTGGGTCACTTGGGAGCTCGGGTGAAATTATGGTTAGTGTTTCTATCCTTACTTTCATAATGATATCGTAATTTATTTATAGGGTAACATTACTGTAGATGTTGTAGGTGCTTATTTTCTATATCTGGTTGAAGGTATTTTGTGTTTTTCCTCTATTATGTGTCATACTCATATTATTGTCACTTTCATGGCCTTGTATTGTTTTCTCGTTTGGAAACCTTATAGGTCGTTCTAGGAAATGAATGTCCTAGTTACATTTTATTCTTGTATAATTTTATTACTAATAAGGAATAATGTTTTTGGATACTTCGACTAATCACGAGCCTTTTGTTGTGTATGAGGGTACCCATCACAAAGGAAAGTTGGATCTAGCTGGTCGAAAGGTGTTTTTTTTTAGTTTCATTTCAAGTTCATGTTACTCCTAGTAATATATTAATACCCTAACTCTTCATCATTTTCCTTATAAAAATTCGTGTTTCCTTCTGTAATGGTTACGCGTTAATGCAAGTGTTCTCGACCAAACTACTAGGGCTTATCTCGAATAAACTGCTCGCATCACCATGTAAGTTTAATTTGAGTGTTATTCTTCTCTTGCTATGATAATTTAACATACCCAAGTTCCACTCTAATTTTTTTTCATTTGAAAACCTTATGGATGGTAATATCTATGGTTTCTCGACCAAGGCGTTCAACCTTGAGAGGTAGTTTGGTTTCTAAATTAGACACTAAATTTGGATGAGGGTTTTTTACCATCATCTATGTTCGAATTAGCAGGATGGTTAGTTATCCTAGCTCTGTGGACTATTTTGGTATATTTTAAGCAATAAGAAGTGTATTTGTTCTTTTCTCTGCAATCCATTTACAACGATTCTCCAGATGTATGGATGTGTATGAAGGTTATGTTACTTTGTTGAATTTTAAACTAAGACATGGTTAATCCCTTATGTATTTTAAAAGGGATATCACTCTAGTTAATTTCCAGAGTCAGCTTGAATATGACGTAACTCTGTTAACTATTTATTAATGGAAAATTCCCTTTCTTTTTCAATTTATGGTTCTGAGTGGTTTCGGCTTTTACTTGCCATGCTCGTATAATTTTATTAGTTTCCTTTTCATTTAAAGAGGGTTACATAAACTATGAGACTGGTTCTATTTCTAAACTTGTTGTTATGTACTTTAGCTATTAATAAACAATACCCTTAACCTTATGTTTACATTCGATATTTTATTCATGCAAACAACATTATCGTTTAACATTTGGCCTCTTGGATGTATTTCCATTTATATAGTTTCCTATTTGTATATATTCTAGAATATCTTCACGACAATAGCATTATCATTTTTCATCTAACATGTTGCTTTTCCTTCCATTTGTATAGTTTTCCTCTCTCTATATATATTCTAGAATTTATTCTCTGAAATAGCATTATCATTTTGCATCTAACTTGTTGGTTGCATTTCCATTTATATAGTTTTCCTCTCTGTATATATTCTAGAATTTCTTCCTGACAATACCATTATCGTTTTTCATCTAGCATGTTGGTTTTTTTTCCATTTATATAGTTTCCCTCTTTGTTCTATGATTCTATTTATAATTTATGCATTGGTTATGGATATAATTTTTTTCCTCTGATATTAGTCGTGACAATTGTATAATGGAATGATACACGAGAAAATCCTCTAATATTTAGTTATATTGAAAACAATAATAACTTATCCATAAACCAGAAATTGCATGGCAATTAAATCCAAATGGAATATTCAAAAATTGCATTTAAACACTGGATTTAATCATAATACATTATTCACAGATTACTAAAGAAACAATAATTTAATCCATAACATGATGGAAGAAAACTTGTAATTGAGATTTCTTTAGGGGAAAGCACACGCAAGTGGACCGTTCATCCCAACCCTAGATCAAAGCTAACACGTATTCCCACTCTGTGACCCCCAAGCTAAATCTTGATCCAAAAATAACCAAGTGACTTGTTGTAGTGCGTAGGGTTATAAGCATTACATGAAGATTTTCGTGTCATGTAAACATTTCTTAGATTTCACCTCTGATTCATAATGGCGTACCATTCTCTTTTTCCTCTCTTCTTTTATAATATTTTCCTAGGTATTTGACATTTGTATGAGCCTCCTGCTCATTGAACACCTAGCAAATTGATTTTTTCTCATTGACCACCTCTCAATCTGAGTTTTAGAAATGTTCCTAAAAACCTGATATCTTGTCTCACTTTTGTTGAGTTAACTCAACAGATCTTCACCACTTGTCCCCCTTCTGCTAGCACTTGGTATGTCTCTCTAGATCAATGGATTTTATCTTATAACATTCCCACTACACATGTGCTTCCTCTTTTATTTTTATTAATAGAATAATAAATAAAACAATAAGTTTTGATTTTGATCACTATGATCGATAATGTGCTGATAACAAAAGAATAAAAATAATAATAAATTTTGAATTTGAAATTTCAGGCTATCACATCCACCCCCCCTTAGAAGTTAAAACCATCCTTAGTGTTATATAATCTTGATCTAGATCATTCTAGAACATAAATGGATATTCTTTCCACAAACGATCCTCCATTTCCCATGTAGACTTTTCGGGACTAAGGTGTCTCCACTGCACCTTTACCTATCTGACAACTCGATTTTAGAGTGTAATCTCCCTCATGTTGAGAACATGATCCGGCTCTACTTGTAAATATCCCTCAAGTTCCACCTGTATCATATTCCAATCCAAAACATGAGTAGGATCATGCAAATATTTTTTTAATAATGAAACATGGAATACATCATGTACTTTTATAGTGGTTGGAAGTGCAAGTTGATAGGCTACATGTCCTATTCATTCAAGCACTTCAAAGGGACCACTATATCTATAAGAAAATTTATTGTACCATCCCAATCTTAATGAAATTATTTTAGGCCTTATTGTTATATACACATGGTCTCCAATAATGAATTCTCTTGGAGTTCTTTTGGAATTTGCATAACTATTCTTCTTGTCTTGAGATTCTTTCAAATTATTTTGTATATGTTTCATGTTTAGATCCATTTCCTTTAAAATTTCAGGTCCTATAATTAATCTAATGACATGATTACTCAAGGAAACAGGGGTATTACATTTTCTTCCATAAATAATTTCAAAAGGACTAAGTTTAGTTGAATCATGGTAATGATTATTATATGAAAATTCAATCAAATGTAGATATTCTTCCCATTTGTTTGGTCTATCCTTAACATACACTCTAAGCATGTATTTTACTATTTGATTAGTTCTTTCAGTTTTCCCATCTGTCAGAGGATGGTAAGCAATGTTGAAGTTTAATTGTGTGTCTAATCCTTTAAACAAGACTTTCAAAATGTTTCCTGTAAATTTCATATCTCTATTTGAGATTACAGTTTTAGGAATTCCAAGTATTCGAAATATTTCCTTAATAAATATATATGCTATGTTAATGGATTTATATGTGGATCTAACTGGTATGAAGTGTCCTTCTTTACTCAATTTATTAACAAAAACCATTATATAATCATTTTGTTTACTAATTTTAGGAAAGCGTGTTATAAAGTCCATAATTATAATTTCCCATTTCCATTCAAGAATGAGTAGGGGTTGTAATAATATGGATTGATGTCTATGTTCAAGATTAACTTGTTGACATTCTATGCACTTAGATAAATACTCATCAATTTCTCCTTTCATGTTAGGCAAATAAAATTCATTTCTTAACGTAGTTATTATTTTCTAATAGCCAAGATGTCTAGAATATGGGTTTTTATGCAATTCATTTAGTATTAGTAATTTAATTTCTTCTTCTTCAAGTATATACAACCTACTTTTATACATCAAAAGTCCATTTTTAGAAAGTATGAAATCTGTTTTTTGACTTTCAACTTGATTTTTTTTCAATTTTGATTTAAGACTTTGATATTCTATATCATTTTCAACCATAATATTGATTGTTTCCTCTAAATAAGTTTCATAATTACTTACCATAATTGTATAAATCAGATTTGCATATTTTCTCAAGGTGTCAACTACCTTATTTTATTTTCCCTATATATGTCTTATTTCAAAATCGTGTTTTCTCAAGAAGTCTAACCACAATTCCTGTCGAGCGTTGAGATTTTTTTAATCAAATAGGTACTTTCAATCAATATTGTCCAACATCAATAGGAATTTTCTTCCTATCAAATAGTGTTGCCACATCTTTAGTGCATGTATTATCACGACTAATTCTAATTTGTGTGTTACATGATGTATTACATGTTCCTTAATATTCCCATATTCATAAGAAATTACATGATTATCCTACATTAATACTCCTCTCACTCCAATGCATGCATTTGTGAATACAATGAAGTCCTTATATGGATCTTCTATTTTCAGTATAGGAGTTGTTGTTAGGAGATGTTTTAGTTTTTCAAAACTTTCTTGGCATTTTTCAGACCATACAAATTTTGTTCTTTTTTTTGTATGGATGTTATAGGATGAACAATGTTTGAACCCTTCAATAAAATTTTGGTAATAGCTCGTTCTACCCATAAATGATATGAATTCTGAAATGTCTTTTGGAATTAGCTAGTCCATAATGGATTTTATTTTCTCATGGTCAACAACTATTCCTTATTTAGAAACTACATGTCCTAAATATTGAATTGTATCCTTATAAAAATCACATTTACTAAGTCTGGCATATAAATTTTGTTCTCTCAATATTTGTAGAACTATTCTTAAGTGTTCTTCATGCTCATGTTCATTCTTTGAGTAGACTAGTATATCATCGATGAAGACGATTACAAATTTATCTAAGTATTTACTTAGGATATTATTCATTAGACACATGAATGAGGCTAGGGAATTTGTTAACCCAAAGGGTATCACTACAAACTCATAATACCCATATCTCGTCCTAAAAGATGTTTTGTATATATCTTCATCTTTAATTCTTACTTGATGATACCATGCTTGTAAATTGATTTTTGAAAATATTTTTTCCCCACATACTTGATCGAAAAGATCATCGATGCGGGGTGAAGCATATATGTTTTTAACTGTCATTTTATTAAGTTGTCAATAATTTATATATATTTGTAAGGTTCCATTATTCCTTCTAAAAATTATTACCGGTGCTCCCCAAGGAGATACACTTGGTTGGATATACTTTTTCTGTACTAACTCTTGAAGTTGATATGTTATTTCATTAAGTTATAATATATTCATCTAATATGGAGCCTTTGAAACTGACACCACTTTGGGTATTAAGTCTATAGAGAAATATATCTCTCTCCTAGGAGGTAATCCAAGAATCTCTTGAAATACATCTTGAAATTCTTGTAATATAGGAAAATTTTCTATATTTTTCTTTCTTCTTTTTCATTATCTATTACGTGAACAACAAATACTTAGTGTCCCTTACGAACACATATTTTAATCTAGAAGCCTAATATATTCCTAATACTAATGGTTCTTTGTATTCTGTTAATGTCAATAATGTTACCATTTCTATCAACATAAGTAAATGTTTTGTCATAACAATTTATAATTACCTTATATTTTTCTAATGAGTCCATATCAATTAATACGTCATATGATCCTAGTTGTAAAACATTCAAATCTGCTTGATTTTTAAATCCATTCATACTAATTTCACAACCTTTAACAAGATTTGTAACATTAATTTGTGTTCCTTTAGCAAGATGTACTAGCCATGCTTTTTCAAAATTTTCCTTTTGTATTTTACAATTTTATACTATCTTAGGTGGAACATAACTTAGACTAGCACTTGTATCAATAAAATTGGATATTGGTTGATTATTCAAAATACCTTCTACTTCCACCATGGAAGCTTTATTATTTGCTTCTCCGTTCTCCAAGGTTATGCTAATATTTGGGGTAATCCTTGCTATTTCACCAACTCTAGTAGCTTCTCAAATTGTATGTATATTGTTGTTTTTCTTCTTCCTTGTAGGACAATCCTTAAAATAATGTGGTTCTACACACACCCAACATTTTATTGGTTCCTTTCGGGCAATATCTTTGTTATAAGAGGTTGTTCGTTTCACATTTTTATTATCAGACGGATTATAAGGCTTATTATTTCTATAGCTATTTCCTTGAAATCCTTTTACAATGTTATTATTGAAAAACTTTGCTTCTTTTCTTCATGGATCAATTCTTTCAACTTTCTTTCCCTTTCAGATTTTAGTATTTTCATTTCTAGTTTTATATTGTTCAAAACATAGCTTAGCCTTATGCATAGTTTCTTCTGGATTCTTAGGATTGTCAAAGTCGATCCTATCTTTATATGAGGTAGGTAAACAACTCAAGAAGCATTGTATCTTTGGTTTTTCATCCACAATATATTTTACATAGTGCAATAAGCTTAGAAATTTGATACAACGGTCTTTCATGGTTAAATTTCCCAATTTTATTTCATAAAATATTTTAGCCTTACCTTCGTAATATTGGTTTGATAGATATTGTTTCTTAAAATATCTTTTATAAGTTTTCCAAGTGATTTCATGTTCCTTAATATTCTTTACACTTTATATATCTTGCCACCAAATATCTTCCTTCTTAGTCAGATTATAGAAAGCAATTTTTTCTTTAAGTTCACTTGAATAATTGTATATATGAAAGTATTTTTGCATCCCAGGAAGCCTAGCTTCTGCCTCTTCTCTAGACTCAATCTCACCATTAAATATTGGAGGTTTTATCTTTTTAAATTATCCCATAATTTCCTCATGATTCTTATGTTTCTTTTTATCTCTTTGTTCCGTTTTCGCACTATCCTCACTTGAAGTTTCAACTTCGTTAAAAAAATAGATTCTATCATTGATTAAATATGTTCAAATTTCCTAGACTTCTTCTTGTGAAGATCAACCTTAGAATTACTGGAAAATTGACCTTTATTCTTGTTAGAGTTCTGATTACACAATGTTTCTAAGAGTATTGCATTAAGTTATTCTTTTGTCTTTATAATTCGTTCATTATTTTCCTTAACAGTTTTCAATTCTTCCCTTAGACCTTGTATAGTATGAATTAATTTGGATTGTCTATTATCCATGCTTTCATTCAAATTTACCCATATATTTCCCTCACCAATATTTCCTTGTTTGGGATTTTCTAGTTCCTTTTGATGTGACCCTTCTTTAGGTAGAATATGTACTTTTGTCATATTTCTTACAACAAAATCTTCTTCCTAAAGGTAAGAATAAAATATAACAATAGTAAATTAGTCTCCATAGTTGAGCTCAAAATGCCAAGCGTGGTTCCTAAATCTCTGATACCATTATGTCACAAACCCATATAAAAAAAAAATCCAACAATAATTTGTTTTTGACTAGGTAAAATGTATTGCACATTAATAAGATGTTGCTTTCAAGCAATCCTTTTTGCAATATTTTGTTTTAGTCGTAATCGTTTATATGTGCAAAATCATTAAATGTGTTTGTCCTATGTGGTGGTTTATGACATACTTCTAGTTACATTGTAGATCATGTGGTAAGGTTATAATTAACATAATACACTTCCATTGTACACTTTAGATGTTGACAACCCTTTTCTATTGTTCCAAAAAGGTTATTGTTATAATACCTTGTCACGACCCTTCTTTCATATACCTATGTTGGAGAATTAACCACTTATATGATAGGTATGGTATAGTAATTGCGATTTAATGGTGGATTGTCCCAACCAATCAAGCGTGGAGTTAGGTGAAAGATTTAAATGGACAAAAGGCTGATATTTACATTGTATTTATGTTTTATGATTGATGTTTATTTCATAAGTGGTTGGTAGTTGTTAATGTTTTCTAGAAATACCATGTGTTCTTAATTAAAACATGTTTGTATCCTTTTGTGGAAATCTTCTCGTGCACAAAGTGTGACCATCTTGTAATGAGATCTTGGGACTATTTCCCTGACCCCCCACACATTTTTCGACATTCATTTCATTGTTTTGGAAATATTCCATTGGAAGATGAGGGTTCCTTCTAGTTCGAGTTTTATATACTATGGGATTGGGGTTTTCCTACCACATACCTATAATAACTTTTCATACTTCTCATTTTCATTTATTTCTTCGGCTTGACTCAGTCACTTGAGAGCTTGGGAGAAATTTTGGTTAGTGTTTCTATCCTTACTTTGATAACGATATCAAAATTTATTTATATGATTCCATTACTCTAGTTGTTGAAGGTGTTTATTTTCTATCTCTGGTTGAAGTTCATGTGTGATTTTCCTCTATTCTGTGTAATACTCATATTATTGTCTCTTTCATGACCTTGTCTTATTTTCTAGTTTGGAAACCTTGGAGGTCATCCTACGAAATGCATGTTCTCGTTACATTTTGTTTCTTATATAATTTTATTACTGATAAGGAATATTTTTTTTGGATACTTCGACTAATTATAGGCCTTTTGTGGTGCATGAGGGTACCCATGAGAAAGGAAAGTTGGCTCTTTCTAGTTGAAACCTTTTTTTTTTTTTTTTAGTTTCATTTCGGGTTCGAGTTAATCTTGGTAAGAAATTCATAACTTAACTCTTTGTCATTTTTCTTATAAAAGTTTTTGTTTCCTTATCTAATAGTTACATGTCAATGTAGGTGTGCTCATCCAAACTAGTAGGGTTTATCTCGAATCAACCACCCACATAATCTTGTAAGTTTACTTTGAGTATTTCTTTTCTAGTTGTGATAATTTACCATACCCATGTCCCACTCTAATTTTTTTTCATTTGAAAACCTTGTGGTATGTAATGAATATGGTTTCTCAGCCAAGACGTTCATGCAAAATCCTTCTCTTGCATGCCCTGAGCGAACTTATTCTTTGAGGACACTTGCTTGCAAGTGATCTAGATTATTATACTATTGGACATTTGATTATGATTATGAGACATTATGGATTCATGACATGTTATTTTGTTGTATTCACATAGACAGGTGTTATTGACTCATATTTCCTAAGTGTGCAAGATTTTGGACCTTGAGGATGTAGAAGCATCGATGAAACCCTTGGACTCTGGATCAAGTCAGGGAGGGACTATTGGGGTTTGATTGTTGTATATATGACTTTTTTGCATATGATTAGATGATATGGTTATGGATATTATTTCTGACATGATTCGTTGATGATGCTGGATGATGATAGCTTGTCGAACATACTCACATATGAAGTAGAGGGGTCATGCACGACTACCAGAGACATTGAGGGAGAGGTGTGGATAGTAGCTCTGCCATAGCCTACTAGCACTCTCGTTGTGGCTCAAACTGTAGGTTAACGATACCTAGTTTGAGGAGACCCATGATGTTGTGAGGGCAGATTGTGATAGTCTTTCATGGCGATTCTAAAGGGTGTGCAATAAGGCATAGGCCTTATAACTTAGAGGCCCTTAGTCTCCCAGAAGATTACCTGACGAAGTATTGACTCTAGGGGGTTTTGATGTCTATGAAGTTAGTCAAGAGGCGAGTGGCACCCTTGGATCACATAGTGATTCATGAAGGGCATGTTGTGCAAGAAAAACATAAAGAGGTGAGTGACAACCATGGAGCACATAGTGTGTCCTGAAGGGCATGTCACGCAAAGGAAACATAATGAGGCGAGCGACACCCTTGGAGCACCTAGTGCATCCTGAAGGGCATGTCGCGTTGTTAAATAATAAATGAATAAACCTAGATTTACTTAGAATGAATAACGTAATAAGAAAGATTTAAAAACAATTTCCCTAATAAAATGTCACCCAACCTCGAAAATTAAAAGTTAAGTCTAAAGTAATACTTGTGGTAAAAAAAAAAGAATTATAATAATAATCATTAATCATGTGACCAAAAAGGGGTCAAAAACTTGATTAAATTATTAAAATCAAATTATTGAGGGATTTAAAATTTTAAAAGGGAAATGATTGTTTTGTTACACATTCTAATTAAAATTTATTAATTAAAAATAAAAAGGGGAAAACTATAATTTTCTACACTTACTAAATTGAGTTTTAGATGAAAAGGGAAAGAGGGAAATTTAAAAGAATTAGGAAACTAAGGGAAATATGGGGAAAAAAGAAAAAGGGAAACATAAAGAAAAAACAGAATGACCAACTTAGCAAGGAATCTTGTGTTTGTATATTTAGACACTTAGGAGTTAGTTAAGATCTACTTGGTGTATTGTGTTGTTAGTAAAAGTGTGTTTTCTAGTGTGTTTATTTAGTATGCATTAGTATGAATTTGTAGTTAGGAAATATGATGGTCATGATATGTTCCCGACATAGAGTGATCCAACGGTTCATACTCTCCTCGATCTTAACGACCATTGATTCATGGCTTAACACCCGATTGCTCCATGATCTGTATTTAAATACCATGGAAGGTAATTTGTCGATGATTGATTGTGATAAAATCTCTTGTAAAATCTCTCTGTAATCTTTTTTGTTGCATTAATAAACTACTCCAAGTGGTCGTGTTGGCTAGGGCCGTGGATGCTTCCCCGTAGGGATTTTACCATCAGTGTGTTTATATTTGATCTGGTTATGTGAGTGGTTACTGAAGGTGTTCGTACTTAGTTGGAATACTTTCGTTATCGAACATGGTATCAGAGCCTATTTGAAGACCCCCTCCTATTGTAGATCGAGATCATGAAGCCGAGTTTCCTCGTCTACATTTTCTGTCATTTACGCACATTTATGGGCTGAGAGGAATCTTCCATTGCATCTGTAGCACTCATTTAATTCAAGAAAACTTTTCATTTCACTTGAAAAGGTTTTCGCTTGCCCAAGATACGGCCATTACATTCAGATCGAGAGGTATAAAGTTTGAATACACATTTTTTAATTTTTTTGCAGAGAAGTATTTTGGTTTTATTTTGATTTTGTATTTTTTTATTTATTGGTTGCTACTCTTTTAGATTTTCATATGCTCTTTTCGTTGAGCTCTGTGTGATTTCAAAAAATCAGAAACAGATAGGAAAATGTGCATCTTCCGGGTAAGCTAACCGAGATCTAACCCTTGTTGTCATCGAGAAGCGAATTGTTTTTCTTGTGTGAAAAGAGTTTTTTTTTAGTACACTCTCTAAGGCCATCTTCAACAACAACAACAACCCCAATCCTCCTTCTGAACATTGCAATATGTTTTTCTAGACCATTTGGTTAAAAGTTGTCTTATTAAGTAAGAGGTCTTGAGTTCAAGTCACTCTTTTCTTACTTTTTTTGAAAAAGTTCATGCTAAAATTGTCAAGTGTATTTCACTTCAAGTATCAAAGTGAATCACTATAAGTAGCTTTAATATTTTATTTTAGATTTATTTATTTTGCATGCAAATTTTCTTTGTAAAAGTGAGCCCCACTTCTTTTTATAAAAGTGGGTCACTTCATAAAGCAACTTACACTACCACGTGGTCCTTTGGTTACTGTTTATGCCTTTTACTTAAAAGGGCATAACTCTCACATCCGAAGTTCGTTTTCAGTGCCGTTTTTTTTAAAACCACATAATTTTTCAAGCTCTATCCATTGAGATAATTAGTTTCAATTTTTAAATCAGAATTATCTTCATATTTAGTAGTTCATATTTTGTGTTTGTATCTACATTTTATTTCTAAGCTAGGTAGTGCATATTTTGTGTTTGTATCTACATTTTATTCCATACAAGAGGCTATAGGGGAAGTTATCAAAAACCCAGTCTTGAGAACTTTTGTGATTCTTTGATTAGAGAGAAAGATGAGATAGTACAACTTGGAGTGATCAACACTGCAAGTACCTCCAACAAAGCCTTAGTTGTCCATGAAAAAGATAAACCAAAGAATCCCAAGAAGCAACATCCTCACCACAACAACAAACAATATAAGGGTCCCAAACCCACTCAGACAACTTTTGCTCCTAATGGAGACAAAGGAGAAAAATATAAAAATAAGAATACTAACAAACATTGCAACTTTTGTGATAATGATGGTCATGATGAGTCCAAATGTTTCAAGAAGATGGAAGCTTTAGAAGTAGCGATGAAGAAGCACAACATCAATATTGATTCTACTTCTTCTTCTTCTTCTTCTCATGGACATGTGTTTTCTGCTTTTGGTTTCTCCTTCAATACAAATTCTACTTCTACTTCTACTTCTGATGAGTGGCTTATTGATTCTGGAGCATCCTATCATATGGCTAAGGATAGAGCCATATTTTCTACTCTAAATGAATGTAACACAAAGAAAATATTTTTTGGTGATGATAGATCTCTTACTGTTGAAAGATTTGGACCAGTTCAAGTAGAAAATGGTCATTTCAATGATGTATTATGTGTTCCAAGTCTTTCTTGTAACCTTCTATCAGTATATCAAATCCCTCATTTAGGTGAAGGTAAAACTATAGATTTTTCACCTCAGCAAGTTTTAATCAAGGATCTAAAATATCCTAATCATGTTCTTCCAAATGAAATTGATGATGATATTACCAGGTTGTACAAATTTGACAACTTTGGATCATCATCTTTTTCATCATTTTTTGTTTCTCATAGTGATGACTTGAGCAAACTTTGGCATGAGTGGTTTGGTAATTTAAACTATCTCTCATTGCAACAACTATGTAATCAACAAATCATGATTGGTCTTCCTCTTGTTTAATGCAGAGATGGTTTTTGTATCGGTTGTGTTCTCGACAAACATCATTGGGACAGTTTTGACGAATGTAACGACCTTCTATCTACAATGCGTACCCAAAACGCCCAACAAACTACATTCTTCTCATGGCCAAAACGGCGGTAACAATTTCAACATTGCCAGAACAACTCACAAAAACCTTGCAGAAACGAAATTTGTCGAATATACAAATGCCATAACAATTCCACAATTTCAACATCAATAACATTAAATTGCCGAAAGTAAAAATGCATTATACTTCAATAATTAAAAACATACCGTTGCCTTTCGCCTTCCTCGGACGACGTCCTGTGCTCTGTGCCATGTCCCGCTTGCCGACCGTAGAAAGCTCACCGGTACTTCCCAGCCAAATGCTAGGGGTACTCTGCTTCCCCCTTAGCCCCCCGAGCCGCAATGGGGCCACACAAGAACCAGATATAGACTAGTGTCTCAGCTCGCCTCCATGGCTGAGCTACCACTCCAACACAGCTGAGATATACCCAACTCCTCACAAGAAACCCGTCAAGCCACAATTCGGTAGCATAACGTTATGATAATCGTTCATCCCCTTTCTTCCTTCCTTTCCCCTCCTTTTATAGAATTTTGAGACTGACCTAATTCATAAATCATTAATTAATTAATTTTTAATGACAACCCTCTAAACGTTCTCTGCCGTCCAAGTGTCACACATGCCTCTGGTTCTCCAAAATTAATTTATTTTTAATAATTAAAAGACTCAAATTCCTCACTTCCTCAAAAATCACTCCTTAAATTACTCCTTAAATTACTCCTTAATTTACTCCTTAATCACTCCTTAAATTACTCCTTAATTTACTCCTTAATTTCTAGTCTCTTTTATTCTATTATTTAATTCTCTCTTGTTATTTTTATTTTTGCACCCAAAAGAT
>SNQJ01S0000538.1:247970-271206 GCA_010110895.2 Picea sitchensis
CTTCACCATCATATATGGGCAACTCAAATTTTACATCAAGTTTTAACAATGGAATTTCATGTTTATTCTTATGAACATTTTTCTTTCCACTAGATTTAGAACTTGAACTTGAAGAAGAAGGAGAAGAAGGAGGTGTTGATGGACGTGAAGGAGGAATCTGAGGATGGTCCTCTTCCTCTTCACTTTTTCCCTTTGAAGAATCACCCAAAACTGGTCACTTCCGTTCCAAGTAATCTTCGTACAAAACTTTCACCATCTCCGACATAGAAAGGAATGTTTTCTGGAACTCTTTCTCATCTTGAGAAATCCCTTCTTCCGATGCCATCTTCTCGCTGTGAGAAGCTCTTTTTCTCGATCCAATTAATGGAATCTCTGCAACAATATCACCTTCACCACGCTGTATCTTTTCCCTAGTTAACATGCAAAACTCAAATCCAAACGTGAACTAGCTCTGATACCACTTAATCCATCGGATCTTTTAATGACTATGGTTGAGTTTTAATTTTGCATGCATTAATTAACCATTTGAGAAACTTAGTGAAAGAATGAGGAAAGAAGAGGAATTGTAACAGCCATATACATATATGCAGATCTTAAATGAAATAATAGACAGCAAACCATAACACGCAGATTGATATTGGAGTTCGGCACAACTTTGCCTACGTCTCTGGGATTTTGTCTTTGTGGGGAGGCTTCTTTATTTCTGTTCAAGAAATAAAAAATACATCAATGCTATTCCAACTAGCTACAAGACTAATCTAGTCATGTTCGTCTAGATCTCAAGAACCCTGCAAAGAAAACGACATGCAAAACGGACATCCGGAGCTCCCAGAAATGGTCCGACAACTTCTCCTCCTCAAAAGCTTCTCTGCATCAAAATGACTTTGGCTTGGCTTCTCTTCAGCATAACTCTGCTTTGAATGCCTTTTTATGGCCTCAAACAGGCCTTGGGTATATATCTTGGAAGTTGGTTTCTCATCTCCAACTTCCCCCTAAAATTTAGGCTCCATAAATGCCCAATATCTCCCAAAAATAGAGAAAATCAATTAAAAATAGGTTGATTAACAAAAAAAAACCCACTTTATAACTATAATATCGGCATTAAGCCCCCTTCGTACGTTGCGCACCCCCTTGGCAGGGTCATATAGCTTAACATGGCCAAGCGCTAGCCCAAAATCTAAGCACTAGCCCCTGTCCTGCACTGACACCTGGTTCTATTGGCGGTTATAAGACCACGGGCCTAACGGTTACAACCGTGCCCAACTGCATAAATTTGCGCCCGGTCATATGGCGACGGTCAGCGCATTGTGGCGTGGAACCCAGGGCTTTTACCAACTACCTGCAAGTTTTAAACCTCCGCACATATGGTGTGGTCATGTTGGTATGTTGAATCGTGCCAAGGGCTGGGGATAAGCCCCAACCCTTTTTCCCGCCAGTTTAACATTCAAACCAACATAAATAAAATCTTCCCCATATAGCTATCAAGAACCAATGGGTGCCCGGTTGGTTAGCCCGGTCCCGCTAGTCCATAACCCATACATGAGGTCACGGGTTCGACTCCTGTGCAACCCATACAAGGTTTATATGTAACCAACGAACCAACCACAGGGTGCCATGTGGCAACCCTTAACTGGGCCATGTGGCACCTCTACAACCAACCAAACTATGTTGCATGTCAATCAATGATTGGACCACCTGTCAAAGCCATACTACCACGTCAACCTGTCGTGTCAGTTGCCGTACTACCCTGTCATTCTGTCACGTCAACTGCTGACATCATCCATGCCACGTGTCACCTTTACAGTGGTGACACGTGTCACCTTTGGATAGGTCCATCCGTATGCCAAACCGACCCGTCACGCTCTACCACGTGTCGTCACCCGAGGCTGCCATGTGTCATCTGCTAGAGCTGCCACGTCACCTGTACATACCGTACGGTCTGCATAGTTAGCATGACACGTGGACTGTACGGACTATACAGTCATCCCTTTTTTTTACCAGTTTGACTTTTTGGACAGAACGCGATATATTCTCCATACGGAGCCCATTTGACAAAGTAAATATACCGCTGGCATCAGGAAGACAAGACAAACGCAATGGCACTGGTTTCGTCGCATTCCAAGCACTTTCATTTTTGAGCATTTTTCAATCCCTGTCAGGCTTCTGGATCCGATTTCGGATCACCTGGATAGAAATAATTGTTGTATAATTGTTTTTATATTCTACATAATGATATAATATTTCGGAGACAGATTGATTTCCAGAAAGATATCATAGTCAGAAGGATTTATGAGTTATAGCTAATACAGTAGTTGTGTAGAGTGTAATTTCTCCTTTGCAGGTAATTAAATCACCTTGTATTCATCAGTGAATGCTTACCCATTGGATGCATTCTAAAGGGGCTTACTCAACAGTATTTTTTCCTTCACTTTCCATAATTTCGCCCAGAATGTATGTAGGAAATTCGCTTGGCAATATATTTTTAGCCTTCAGTGCTAGACCGCTTGAACGTAGACTGAATCTCCCTTTTAAAAGGCAGAATGTTGTTGAACATTGAACTCCCTTTTTTGCTCAGGATTGTACACCTGGCAACACTTTTAGGTTGTGTTCCCGCCATTGTTATGCACACAGTAAATTCATCTACATTTAATTTCCCTGCCTTCTGGTAGAGAATTGATTGCACTAAGATACTTAACGCTAATTAATATATAATTGAAGCACATTGTGTTTATCTAATAAAATAGAGAACATCCACTGAATGGCATTTTTAGACAACGTATTAAACATTATTATTGCTAATATTGTTAGACAACGTGCTGTATCTCAACATTTGTTAATGGTGTTATATCAATAGAGTTAGATATTGTCATTGTAATGCGGTTATATATTGTTAAATTGATTAATCTAGATTAGTTAATTTAGGCAGCAAGTCGATTATTTAAGCAACTAGCATATATCAGTATCTCACTTAATTTAATGGGCAGTGGGTAATTGTTAATTAGCACATCTCGATGTTGTTAAGTAACTAATCTAGTTTACCTCTTGATAACTTTTATGACCTTAGTAGCTAGTTAATAGATCGCTCCTTTGCACTTAGATGTCCTGTTTAAAAGATTATCATGTTGGGGTGTTGGCGAAGTCACATAACAGTTGCATTTTTTTTCTTTTGAGTAGCATCATCTCGATTCTTGTCGATCGGTTTCTTGGGGCGTGGGCATAGTATTATTTTCAGTTGTTTCAGCTCCTAGCGCACAAAATTTTCTTGAGTCCTTGGTCCTATTAGGTTATGTTGTGCCAAGGTTATTGACATGTCTATCACTTGGGGATGACATGATTCCTGATGAGGGGATCATGGCATGCCCTATTGGATTATGATGAATGATAACCTGGCTAGAGTTAGTTCCTTCTGTGTGAGTGTTTTTTAGCATTGTAAGTTTGCTCTTGGCGCATGGCTTGAATGCCTTCATGCGTTTGGTTCATGCACCTTGAGTTTCTAGTCATTGGTCGTCAAGGTTGTTGTGTCGAGAGGGGGATGTTTTCCCTTAGTTTGTAGGATTGGTCTTGTTTGTGTCAGGAAGGTAGTCATTTCTCATTGTTCTACGCATATTTTTCCCAGTTGCTCTTGTGCTAGTGTGTGGAGTCCTAGTTGTCTGTTGCATGTTCTGCGGGCATGGTGTTCGTTGTCAGATGTTCTTTTTCATTGTAATCGTTTTTGTCATCATATTTTAATATATATATATATATATATATATTTCCACCTTCTTCTTCACTTGTAGTCGTAACAAAGGGGTCGTTACATATGGTATCAGAGCAAGTTCAACCCTTGACTTGGGAACACTACGGCTTTCGTTGTTATGATATTTGATTATAATGTTTCTAATTAATTCGACTTGTATTCATCCAGGTAATCATGGTTAGAGGATGCAACGGAGGCAGACGATGGGGTTCTAGGGGAGGAGGCGCAACGCCTCCAGTAACATCCACGCCTAAGGGGTCTAACCCCTAGGGAGACGAACAGGTTTTTAGGTAGGAGAAGATAGCAGTGGGTGATGTGGTTGGGTTGATGAGGTCTTTTCACCACATGTCTGAGGCATTGATCAGTTGTTTGGATAGAGATGAGGCCAGGGCACTGACACCCCCTGAGGGTCCACCGCGCGCTCCGGCTAGTACTTCTAATATCCACCGCTAACTCGAGAAGTTCAGATTTCTTGATTTCTTTGGTGCCCCAGACGACGCGGCCTCTGAGGCATGGTTCGAGAATATGGTGATGTGATCTTTACTTTCCCACTATACCTCCAACATGAAGCTCCACATGGTGGTATTTCAACTAAAGGGGAGCACTCTTCTTTGGTGGAAGACGCTCCTGCCACAATTGAACATGATCGTCTAAGACGTTTGATGGGAACTATTCGAGGAATGGTTTTGAGAGAGGTACCTATCATAGGAATTCATTGAGCATCATCTCAATGAGTTCAATGCCTTAACACAGGGTAGTCGTACGGTGCCCAAGTAGGAGGCCTATTTCATGGAGTTGCTTCAGTATGCTCCACACCTTAATACTGAGAAACTTAAGGTCAACAGGCTCTTCTTTGGCTTTAACATCAGGATACATGCAAGGGTTAGGATCTTGATGCCTCAAACCTTGCATGATGTCATACAGAAGGCCCTCATAACAAAGGAGGAGATTATCAATGAGGGTTAGAGTAGGAATCTAGTGAGGCCAACTAGGCAGGTGTCATCTTATGCGCTACAACATCATACACTAGCTAGACATACGTCAGGATATCGTGGCTTCCAAAGGGGATCCACTTTCACTACACCTCGATGACCAACGCCTCAGCAGCGGAATCCTTACAGGGGACCCCAAAATCAGCAGCAACATCGACCGTAACAACAATAGTTTAGGCTTATTCAGCAGAATAGACCGGGATTACAAGCCAATGCGCTGTCAACTTCTACTTCAAGTAGCAGGAGTACTGGACCGAAGAATTGGTTTTGGACATATGGGGAGCCACACTACCAGTGTGACTGCCTAGTGGAGAGGACTAGAGTGTCTAGATCAGCCAGAACCACTACCATGGGAGATTTGGGCAAGGCGCATCGAATTCATGCAGTGGTGAATAACCGCCAGGTAGAGCACTAGTCGAGTGTGCTCGAGACGTCAGGTACCCTCTCTGACCAAACCCTTAGTATTTTTATAGATCCCAGTGATACCGAGAGTTTCATTTCTAGTGCAGCATTAAAAAGGATTAAGGTAATGGTAGTCGAACAGGATGAGTTTATCTTTCTAGAAATGGCTTCGGGAGCCAAATAGAAGGGTTGGAGGAAAGGTTACGGGCTATACCCTTAACTTGGGAGAGTTTGTCACTAGGGCCAACTTGTACATCACGATCTTAGGATCTTATGACATCATGATCAATATGGACTGGTTGGAATTGCATGAGGTGATACTCAACTATCAGAAAAAATGGTTTAGCTTGGTCAATGATGAGGGACAGAGATGCGTGATTGTAGGATGGAACCGTGGAGTTTCCCTGAGGTTCATATCTTCCTTCCAGTTATGGAAGATCATGTGAAAGGGATTTAAGATTTATGTGATCCTTGCATTAAATGAGAAGGGAGTGGCGGAAGGTCTAGAACACCTTCCTGTGGTGAGAGAGTTTACGGATGTCTCCATGGAGGCATTACCTGGGATGTCACCAAAGAGGGATTTGGAATTTACCATAGACCTAAAACCAGGGACTGGACCAATATCAAGAATGCCTTATCATATGTCAACCTCAAAGTTACAGGAGTTGAGAATGGAACCTGAAGGATTTGTTGGACCTAGGACTTATACGTCCAAGTGTGTCACCATGGGGTGTGTCTATTATTTTCATACGAAAGAAGGATGGGTCATGGAGACTCTGCATTGACTACCGTCAATTGTACAAGGCAACGATCAAGACTCAATATCCACTGCCAAGGATTGATGATCTATTCAATTAGATGAAGGGTGCAATGGTGTTTTCCAAGATCGATTGGCGATCAAGGTATCACCAGTTGCGGATCAAGGAGGATGAAATCCCTAAGACCTCCTTTAAGATGAGGTTTGGACGTTACGAGTTTATTGTTTTACCTTTTGGACTGACAAATGCCCTAGGGGTATTTATGATTTTGATGAACAAGGTGTTCCGTGAGTACTTGGACAAGTTCGTCCAAGTATTCATTGACAATATTTTTATTTACTCTCAGATGATGCAGGATCATAAAGAGCACTTTATCTTGGTATTACAGTGTCTGCAAGAGCACAAATTGTATGGGAAATTGTCCAAATGATTTTTTTACCAATCAAAGATTCACTACTTAGGGCATGCCATCTCCAGCAAAGGTATCATCATGGATCCAACAAAGTTTGAGGCTATTATGGAATGGTCTACACCAACGAATGTCCTAGAAGTCCGTAGCTTCATGGGTTTAGTAGGATACTATCGATGGTTCATCGTGGGATTTTCAAAGATAGGAAACCCAATTACGAAGTTAAAGAAGAAGAGCAAGAAGTTTGTTTGGACCAATAAATGCGCAGAGGAATTTCGGAGGCTCAAGTAACTATTGACAACAACACTGATACTAAAGGTCCCTCACATGGACATGGACTTCTTGGTATGCACTGACACATTAAAGGAAGTCTTAAGCGGAGTCTTGATGCAAGATGGTCGAGTGATTGCTTACGTCTCAAGGAAACTAAGAAGGAATGAGGAGAACTATGCAACACATGATTTAGAGTTGTTAGCCATTGTATATGCCTTGAAGGTTTGGAGACACTACCTTGTTGGATGGAAATTTGAGCTAAAGGCAGACCACTTTGTACTACAACACATCTTTATGCAAAGCGACCTAAACACGCAACAACGATGTTGGTCAGAATTTCTTAGTGAGTACGATTTCGATATTTCTTACATAAAAGGAACAGTAAACCAAGTGGAAGATGCATTGATTCGGAGACCACCCATCTTTTCAGTGTTTCCTCTTCAGACAAATATACATGAAAAGATTCTAACTTTATAGTGTGACGATGACTAGTACAAAGAGGTAATTTTATCGAAAAAAACACAATGATGGTACCAATATTTGAAGGATTTACGTTTGACGACGATGTATTATTGTGGTTTAAAAATCAGATTTATGTACCACCAAACGATGAGTTGAGGAGTTTGATCCTAAACGAGGCTCACAGAGAAGTATACATGGCTCACCTGGGAGTCACGAAGATGAGGATGGACCTTAAACCCTTATTCTTCTAGAAAGGAATGAAGGAAGACATAGTCAACCATGTGGCCAGATCTCTAGAATGTCAGTAGGTAAAGGCTGAAGATAGAGATTCAGTAGGATTACTACAGCCACACGCTATTCTAGAATCAAAATGGGAGGTCATTTCGATGGATTTCATTGTTGTATTTCCACTGACGACAAGGATACACGACTTGATTTTTGTGGTAGTCGACACTCTGAAAAAGAGTGCTCATTTCATTCTTGTGCGTATGACATATCAAGCACCTGACATAGCTAGAGTTTTTATCAATGATATTGTGAGGCATCATGGTGTGCATAAGAGGATTATATGCAATCAAGGATCAATGCTTATTGGACAATTTTGGACTAGTTTCCAAGAGGCCTTGGGAACCCAACTTAACTTTAGTATTGCATATCACCCGAAAACTCACGAGCAGACCAAATGAACAAACCAGACTTGGAAGACATGTTTTGCATGTACATGTTGGACCAACATAAGAATTGGGAATAATTCTTTCCATTGGTAGAATTCGCTTATAACAATAGTTACCAAAGCACCATTAAGATAGCACCTTTTCAGTTTATTTACAGGCGACCATGTCAGACGCCTTTGAGTTGGGATCATCTTGAGGATAGGGTCCTGGTGGGACCAAAAGTGATCTAAGAAATGGAATATCAAATGAAAACAATAATACAAAGGATCAAAGAAGCGCAGGATCAACAGAAGAGTTATGCCGATGCACACCGCATAGACTGTAGTCTTCTTGCAGGTAAAACTGCATAAGAGTTTGATAAAGTTTGGAAAGGGATCTTAACTCTTTCCTAGGTTTGTGGGACCTTTGAGATTATGGAGAGGAAAGGGCTTGTGACCTATCAACTATCCTTTCCCGATTATTTAATGTGTATGCATGATATTTTTCAGGTATCTGTTTTGAGACATTATATTAGTGATCCTACACATGTTATTGACATGACTTCTCCTAAATCATCGCACTGGAAATCCTTATAGTATGACATTGTTTCTCTTCCTGAGAAATCCTGCAAGGAGTGCAGCGAGAGTCTGCAAGGAGTGCGTCGATGAAGTTCTGAGTTTTATCTCAGAAAAACTCAGGAGGGATATCATTGTTCTCATATCATTAGAAGTGTAGGTGTAGCACAAGAGTCATGCAAGATGTGCACAGGCCAAATATAGTCTTAGACTTTACCAACCAAGGAGGAAGCTTGAAGAACTGTTGTTGCAAGGAGTGCATAGAGTTGAAGGGTCAAATAACTAGAGGTTATTGGCGAATGCCCCAAGGAGTGTGCATAATAATCCTTTGACACCTTAAATCCATAACAAAGGTCAAAGCTCAGGAAGGATAGAGAATTGAGAGTGTTCAAAGGAGGAACGAGGTATGGATTCACCACGCAAAAAATTAAGTCTAGGAGGAGAAGACTCTAAAGTAATTGGCCAGGAGTTGCTAAGAAGTCTGAATGAATGATTGAATTTCTTAGGGGAGAATCATGAAGTTCCATGGGCCATTGGATCTTGTAGACTAATGAGAATATTAAGGTTGAGTGGATTTCAATACTCAAAATTTTAGGAGGGATAGTGGTCATTATATCTGGATCGGCGAGAGCCATTGATCTGGTTCTCAAGTTTCATTGTTTTGAAACTTGGGGTGTGGAGAAGATTGTGACTCTGAGTCAAGAGTTGCGAACTATGGATCCCTGAAGTCCCGATAGAATCAGGACTGTCAGATCACATGAATCTTAGAGTGTTCGATCGTGACAAGGAGTCATCGTGATTTCAGTTATCGGTGAAAGGTGTTGCTTCATTTTGAATCACCGACACATGAAATTTTAAAGTGCCGAAATATTTGGGCCCCAGGTTTTAGACCAAGGTCACATCAAGTGAAGTGAAGGGAGGAGTTAAGAACCTGTCAACCTTTTCATGGTTCAGGGATCGAAGGAGCCAAATGAAGCTCACATCAAGGGTTGTGAAGTTACGAAACCCGAAATACCTTTTCGGGAAAAGGCTGTGGTCATATCAGTTGGTCATGTGGGTGAGAGTTGGTGCTTAGTGTTTTTTTCACATAGGTGTAACTCCCAAAAATAATACCTATGGATAAAAACTTGTGTGTTGAGGATTCCTGCGAGGAATCAAAGAGTCAATTAGATTCAAAGGGGAGATTAAAGAATGATCCTTAGACCGGGAGGTCGTGGAGAACCTACTGAGGTAGGGGTGAGGCACCACAACTACGACGTCGAACAGTAGATCAGGTCAAGGCCCAGTGGGACAACTATAGTCTGCACTCGACGACCTAGGAGGATTCTTATGATATGCGCCAACAGTTTCCATTTTTGTTTGATAGATAGACTTTTGACACTATGATACACATTATTTTGGCACTTATATAATGTGAAACTTTGGGATGAAGTTTAGACCAAGAGGGGGTGTATGTAACATCCCTCTCTTGTGTGCACTGAGGGAACTTATTCCTTGAGGACACTTTCTTGCAAGTGATCCGAATTATTATACTATTGGACATTTTATTATGATTATGAGACGTTATGGATTGATGACATGTTATTTTGTTGTATTGACATAGACATGTGCTATTGACTCAGATTTCTTGAGTGTGCGGGATTTTGGACCTCGAGGATCCAGAGGCATCGATGAAACCCTTGGACTCTAGATCGAGTCAAGGAGGGACTATTGGGATTTGATTGTTGTATATATGACATTTTTGCATTTGATTAGATGATATAATTATGGATATTATTCTTGACATGATTCCTTGATGATGTAGGTTGACAATAGCTTGTCAACTAGACTCACATGTCGAGTAGAGGGGTCACACACAACTACCAGAGACATTGAGGGAGAGGTGTGGACAACAACCCTTCCACAACCTACTAGAACTCCCGGTGTGGCTCGAACTATAGGTTAAAGATTACCTAGTTTGAGAAGACCCATGATGCCATGAGGGAAGACTGCGACAACTGCTAACGACGATTATAAGGGGTGCGCAATAAGAAAGGGGCCTTATTCCTTAGAGACGTTTAGTCTCCTACAACATCACCTGATGGAGTATTGAATCCAGAAGTTTTTAATGTCTACCAAGTCATTCAAGAGGCGAGTGCCACCTTTGGAGCACGTAGTGCATCTTAAAGGGCACGTCGTGCAAGAAAAATGGAAACAGGCGAGTGGCACCCTTGGAGCATGTAGTGCATCCTGAAGGGCACATCGCACAAGGGAAACAAAATGAGGTGAGTGGCACCCTTGGAGCACCTATTGCGTCCTAAAGGGAACGTCACATTGTTAAATAATAAATGAATAAACCTAGATGGCCTTAGAACGAATAACGTGATAAGAAATATTTAAGAACAATTTCCCTAATAAAAGGTCGCGCAGCCTCGAAAATTAAAATCTAGGTCTAAAGTAATACTTGTGGTAAAAAAAATAAAAAAAATAATAATCATGATTAATCATGTGACCAAAAGCGGGTCAGAAACTTGATTAAATTATTAAAATCAAATTATTGAGGGATTTAAAATTTTAAAAGGGAAATGATTTTTTTGTTACACATGCTAATCAAAATTTATTAATTAAAAAGAAAAAGGAGAAAAAGATAATTTTCTACACCTACTAAATTGAGTTTTAGATGAAAAGGGAAAGAGGGAAGTTTAAAAGAATTAGGAAACTAAGGGAAATAGGGGGAAACATAAGGAAAAAGAAGAATGACCAACTTAGCAAGGAATCTTGCCTTTAAAAACTTTCCAAATTAAACTCAGCTAGTAAATTAGCAAGGGGGTAAGTCATTAAATTGTGTGAGGGGATAAGGGGACACCTAGGAGTGATTCTAGAAATGATTTTAGGTGGGTGAGGGAAATAGGAGTAATTAAATAATTAATGAAAAAAAATTTAGTGCAACGAAGGGGATGACTGACACATGTATGGGGAGGATTTTTCTGAATTAAATATTTGAACAATAAATTAAATGAGAAATTGGGAAAGAAAATGACTTAGAAAATCTATATAAAGGAGGGAGGATGATGATGATGGATCTCTTATGTTATGTGTAACATTATGCTGCAGAATTTTAGACTCTACTGACTTAGCTTGTGGGAGTTGGGATACCCAGCTCGGTGAGGAGTGGTAGCTCGGCCTTGCGAGGTGATCTATGAGCTAGTTGTTCTCTAGTTTAGTGTGTGTGGCCCCTTTGTGGCTCGGGGGGCTAAGGGGGAAGAAGAGTACCCCTTGAATTGGCTGGGAGGTACTGGTGAAGTCTCATCGATCGAAAAGCGGGAGAGGCATGGAGTGCGTGGGACGACGACTCAAAGAGGAGAGCTTGGGCTATGATATGCTTACTTTTATTCTGCATTGTAGATTATTATTATACCTTGCACTTCATTTTTTTACTTTTCATTGGGTAAAGAAAATTTTGACTTAGAATTTCAACCGAGTATTTAAATTTCCCCATAGCCTTAAGATCGTTCCTTGAGTCCCTTGGCATTCGATCCCTGAATGTTGTGACTGACCTACTGGTTTTATTAATTTGTTGCCAAGAGTTGTGCCTTTTACTTCGTCCTCATCCTTAGCTCATCAGTCCATGCCTGAGCAGTCGGTCAGGATCCAAATCGACGGTCTTCACTTTGGTGCATAGCGAGCTATAGATTCTAATGCCTTATTTTTCTCTGTGTGGATGATGAGCGAAGGGTTGCCCAGTTGTCTACCCCGGTTGATTGATTGTTCCTGGTAGATGGATTGCCTTGCGCCTTTTGCGAATGAGTACTTCTGCGATTGTTGATCCATTCCTTCAGTGATCCGCTTATTACTTTCTACATTTCATGAAATGATCAGTCCATTTTTAATTAAATGTCATCTGCGTTTTTAATGCCATTCCCAACGAATTTATTGTGTGGTTTTTATGCATCTGGTATGCCTTTTTATCTGCAAATTTAGGTCCTCTGCAAATTAATATTTTGATGAATTTAGCTTGTGTAATTGCCCACTCGATTGACAATCTATAAATTATTCTGGACTGCATATTTTGGGGGGGTGTATTTGCTGGAGATATTACTTTGGATACTCTGCAATCTTCATTTTTTACTGCTAACATTACCCTATTGAGTGCAAATTTGAGGCATTTTTCTTTCACTGTTGGGACTCCGATTTTTATTAACAACTCATCTTTAGAACCATGATTTCATTACCTTGTTGACTGCAATAGAACTCGACAAATGATTGGGACAATGTAATTGTAATACGTTTTTACATATAATTTATAGATGTATATTCTCTGTATGCGTTCATATTTCGATGTAGATTTTCGATGTGGATACATTGTTTGTCTGCACAAATATTTCAGTAGATAATGGTCTGTGTTCATTAATATTTAGATGTAGATAGGATATGTTTTTACTTCCTATGATTATGAATTGTTACCAGAACATTAATCATTCAGTTTTTATTTAGTTTCAATACTGTTGAATAATCATTAATGTGGAGTAAAAATATAGCATATGGTTGTGCCTGGCAGTGAATGCATTAATTGAGATAAATATTTTCCCTTTGGGTTGACCACGACTTAGCATTTATCTTTTTAATATATGGATTCTATGAGAAGTGATGTATAATCAAATGGGCAGCGAAAATGTATGTTAGCACTCACGATTTTTCTGAAAGGTTCTGGAGGATGAGTTTATAGGTTCAACGTGTTTATGTTATCTGTTTAGTATTATTCCCTAGCTATGGTATAGAAACTGAATTAAATGCCTTTAAAAAAAAAAATCAAAGCGATTTGATGATAACACTCACGATTCCTTTTGAAAACACTCAGGGATTATTGATAGCACTCACAATTCTTTCTGAAACTTACAGAGTGATCCACTTCTAAAATTTTGATTGAGTTAGCATTTGGTAACATTGTTGGAGTCAATTTTTTTTGTTGGAGCGAGTTCCCAGATCCGTGTTGAATCACCCACCCTAATTTCTAGCAATATCAATTGTTGGTAAACCTCCTTGTAAAGATTTAAAAGACCACAATAACCTAGATAGCGATATTGATTGTATAATTATTTTTATATTCTACATAACAATATAATGTTTCAGAGAGAGATTGATTTCCAAAAAGATGTCATAGTCAAAATGATTTATGAGTTATAGCTAATACAGTAGTCGTGTAGAGTGTAATTTCTCCTTTGCAAGTAACTAAACCACATTGTATTCATCAACGAATACTTACCCACTAGATGCGTTCTAAAGGGACTTATTCAGCACTATTTTTGCCTTCACTTGCTAGAATTTCGCCCAGAATGTATGCGGGAAATTTTCTCGGCAATATATTTTTAGCCTTCAGTGCTGGACCACCTGAACGTAGACTGAATCTCCCTTTTAAAAGCTAGAATTCCGTTCAACATTGAACTCCCTTTTTTGCTCAGCATTGTACGTCTGGCAACACTTTTAGGTTGTGTTCCCTCCACCGTTATGCTCACAGTAAATTCATCCACATTTAATTACCCAGTCTTGTGTTAGAGAATTTATTGCACTGAGATACTTAATGCTAATTAATATATAATTGAAGAAAAACATGTTTATATAATAGAATAGAGAACATCCACTGAATGGAATTTTTCGACAAGGTCTTAAACATTATTATTGCTAATATTTTTAGACAATGTGCTATATATTAATATTTGTTAATGGTGCTATATCAATAGAGTTAGATATTGTCACTGTAATGCGGTTATATATTGTTAAATTGATTATTCTAGATTAGTTAATTTAGGGAGCAAGTTGATTATTTAAGAAGCTATCGTAGATCAGTACCTCACTTAATTTAATGGTAGTGGGTAATTGTTAATCAACACATCTCGATGTTGTTAAGTACCTAGTGTAGTTTACCTCTTGATAAATTGTATGGCCTTAGTATCTGGTTAATAGATCGTTCCTTCACACTTAGACGTCTTGTTTAACAGATTATGGTGTTGGGGTGTTGGCGAAGTCGTGTAACAATTCTTTTTTTTTTCTTTTGAGTAGCATCATCTTGAGTCTTGTCGATTGGTTCCTTAGGGTGTGAGCATAGTCTTCTTGTCAGTTGTTTCAGCTCCTAGCGCGCTGGATTTTCTTGAGTCCTTGGTCCCGTTAGGTTATGTTGTGCCAAGGTTATTGATGCATATATCACCTAGGGATGGCATGATTCCTAATGAGGGGATCATGGCATTTCCTATTGGATAACAGTGAATGATAACTTGGCCAGAGTCGATGCATTTCATGTGAGTGTTGTTGAGCGTTGTAGGTTTGCTTTTGGCTCATGGGTTGAACGCCTTCATGCATTTGGTTCGCACACCTTGAGGTTCTATTCATTAGTCATCAATTCCATTGTGTCGGGAAGGGGATGTTGTCCCTTAGCTTGTAGGTGTGGTCTTGTTTACGTCAGGCAGGTAGTTGTTTTACCTTGTTGTTCTATGCATGTTTTGCCCATTTGTTCTTGTGCCAGTGCATGGATTCATATTTTTTTGTTTCCTATTCTGTGGGCATGGTGCTCGCCGTCAAATATTTTTTTTATCTGTAATCATTGTTGTCATCCTGTTTAAAAAAAAAAACTAAAAAAAACAAAAAAACTAAAAAAGAAATTGCACCTTCTGCTTCGCTTGTAGTCGTAAAAAAGGGTTCGTTACAGTTCAACCTTGAGAGATAACTTGGTTTATAAATTATACCCTAAATTTGTATGAGGGTTTATTACCATTGTCTATGTTCAAATTAGCAGGAGGGTATCTTATCCTAGCTTTGTCAACTATTTTGGTCTATTTTAAACAATAAGAAGTGTATTTTTTATGTTCTCTACAATCCGTTTGCAACGATTCTCCGGATGTATGGCTGTGAATGAAGTTTATGTTACTTTATTTCATTTTAAACTAAGATTGGGCTAATCCCCTGTGTATGTTAAAAGGGATTTCACTCTCATTAATTTACAGAGTCAGGTGGACAATGATGTAGCTCCGTTAACTATTTATTAATGAAAATTTCCCTTTGTTTTTTAGTTTATGGTTGTGAGTGATTCTTTCCTTTACTTGTCATGCTCGTATAATTTTCTTAATTTCCTTTTCATTTAAAGAGGGTTATAGGAACTACCAGAATGGTTCTATTGTTAAACTTGTCGTTATGTACTTTAGTTGCTAATAATCGATACCCTTAACCTTTTGTTTACATTCAATATTTTATTCATGGAAACCACATTATCATTTAGCATTTCTCTTGTTGGTTGTATTTCCATTTATATAGTTTCCTCTCTCTATATATTCTAGAATTTCTTCACAGCAATAGCATTATCATTTTCCATCAATCTTGTTGGTTATATTTGCATTTATATATTTTTCCTCTCTGTATATATTCTAGAATTTCTTCACGGAAATAACATTATCATTTTGCATCTAGCCTATTAGTTGTATTTCCATTTATATATTTTTCCTCTCTTTATATATTCTATAATTTCTTCATGGCAATAGCATTATCGTTTTGCATCTAGCATGCTGTTTGTTTTTCCATTTATATATTTTTCATCTCGGTTCTATGATTTTGTTTATACTTTCTGCATTGATTATGGTTATAATCATTTACCTCTGATATTTATCGTGACAATTGTATAATATAATGATACAAGAGAAAATCCTATAATATTTAGTTAGATTGAAAACAATAATAACTTATCCATAAACCTCAAATTGCATGGAAATTAAGGAAGATATGTATTCATTTCAGCAAAATGAAAAACGAGGAACAAAAGGAAAATGAACATGAAGAGAAGAAAAATCAATGGCCATTAAGAGAAATAGTGCCACAAAAATTTTCAATTCAAAGGTCTACCAAGCCACATAGGCCTTCACAAAGGTATCCCCCCTTAGAATATATTTATTGACTTATAAAGATGAACCTATTTGTTTTCAGGAAGCATTTCAAAGAGAATATTGTATCAAATGAAAGGTTATGCAATAATAGCTGCATTCCCTTCATGATAATAAGACATGATATTTGGTTGAACGGACAAAAGGACGAAGGGTTTTAAACAACAAGTGGGTGTATCGAATAAAACATCAAGGCAGGGAAAGTCAATAAATATTTAAAGCAAGGCTAGTGGTAAAAGGATTTGGGAAACAACAAGGGATTGATTTTACAGAAATTTTCTCCCGAGTTGTCAAAATGTTGTTAATACGAGTAGTACTTGGTCTTGTAGCTACTCTATATTTAAAATTAAAGTGATTATATGTCAATACAACCTTCCTACATGGAGTCTTGGAAGAAGAGATATACATGGAGTAGCGAGAAGGATTTATTGAAAAAGGTAGAGAAAATATTATTTGTATATTAAGGAAGAGTCTATATTGGATGAAACAAGCCCCTCATCAATGGTATAATAAATTTGACTCTTTTGTGCTTGATAATGGTTTTAAAAGGGTAAATGAATATCATTGTGTATACAATAAAAGAGATAAAAATGACAATTCCATTGTCTTGTTATTATATGCTGATGACATGTTGATTGTCATAAAAGATAACTCGATGATTTACAGGTTAAAAGAAGAATTAAACAACACCTTTGAAATGAAGAATTTAGGACCACCAAGACAGATTTTGGGGATGCAAATTATACTTAAAAATAAAAGAAAGAAACTTTGGATGTCACAAGAACAATACCTTGTAATAGTATTAGAAAAATTTAATATGATGATGCAAATCCTATAGGTACACCACTTCATTATCTTAAATTAACAACTAAACAAGGCCCCACTAGTATTGAAGAAAAATAATAAATACCCAATATTCCATATGCTTCAACATTAGGAAGCCTATTGTATGCAATGGTATGCACTCACCCTAGCATTGCACATTTAGTGGAATTAGTAAGTAGATTTCTTGCAAACCTAATTAGGGAATACTAGAATACAATTAAATGAATTTCAATATGCTTTCAAGGCTCAATTGATTATTGTTTGTGTTTTCTAGGTACTAATACCTTGTTGTAAGGATTTATAGATGTTGATATGGTAGTTGATGTGGATTCTAGAAAATCCAGAACAGGCTACATTTATACCTTTGCAATAACAGGTATCTATATTGAAAAAGGTGGTGTATATTTCTACCACATAGGTTGATTATATTGTAGCAACTGATGCATTCAAGGAAATTCTTTGGATGAGGAGGTTCTTGGATGAACTAGGCCTACAACAAGAAAATTATGTACAAAATTGAGATAGACAAAGTGCAATCCATCTTGCCAAAAATACTTCCTTTTATACTAATACAAAGATCATTGATGTCTTATATCATAGGATTCAACAAGTGCTAAATGAGGGGCTACTACAATTGGAGAAAATAGACAAAGAAGACAACTGGGTGATATGCTAACAAAGATTTTTCCAGGTGATAAGTAGGAGCTTTGCAAACCTTAGCTAGCATGTTGCAAACATCACCAAATATGATTTGGGATGGATCAATACCAATAATATTCACTGAAGCTTCTATTTGATCTCATGTGGGAGATTGTTGTATGTGAGAACAAATAAAATAATGGAATGACTCAAATGAGTTTAGTCTATAGTGGTATCCCAAAGCTTCATGTATGTATGTTGCCAATTTAAATAATAATTGTTGACCCTTTCCTCATGGTTTTTACATGGTTCATTGTTAGGTTTTCCATGTAAAATTCAAGATATTTTGTTGTCGTTTATTTTTACAATTTTTATTTTTCTTGGTATTTTTGTCATGAGATGTCTTCAAGTTTATTATTGATTGTTGCTTATTTTCTAACCGTTTATAGTGGACAAGTTTCACTATACATATCTCACCGTTGGAAACCTCTAACTTTCAAACCTTACTATTCATTAAATTGTTAGTCACAAAATTTGAAGATATTTTATTTAGTTTCAATTTTTTTTCCTATACCATATTCTATTTAGTTTCAATTATTTTTCTTATAAAATTTTAACTACAACAATATAACATTATTTCATGGTCTTTTATTTGACTTCCCTCTTCTCTTTCATTGCATTTACCTCACATTTAATGTTTAAATTGTGCTTTAATATAATTTCATGGTCTTTTATTTGACTTCCCTCTTCTCTTTCATTGCATTTACCTCACATTTAATGTTTAAAATGTGCTTCTATATTAAAGAAAGTATTATTCAATTAAAAAACATCATTGTCTTCACAAAGAAATGCATGTCATTGCATTTACCTCACATTTAATGTTTAAAATGTGCTTCTATATTAAAGAAAATATTATTCAATTAAAAAACATCATTGTCTTCACAAAGAAATGCATGTCAAATTAAGATGAATATTTGAATCTCACATTTAAACCATTCAATATTTAAAAATTAATATTACTTAAATATTACATATATTACTAACTACGAAAATTATACTTTATTTTTAAAATTACTATTATCTTTACACATTGTGAATTTGAAATCTTAAGTGAAATTCAAATTTTAACAAAAACAACATTATTTGAAATCTTAAGTGAAACTCTCATGTGAGTAAACTTATTAGTGAGAATCACGGTGAAGAATTATGTGAAAGAATACATGCCGACTTCTCATGATAAGCTTCTCATCGTCATAATGTTTAAGAAGGTTAAGCATGTGACACATAGTTGAGAACCCAGCGTTCAAGAAGCTTAAGTATGTCATAAATTATTAATCTGTTATTATCATCTAAAATTTTAGGTTAAAAATTTTATTAAATGAATTTTTTTTGGATAGTGGATATTTACTGGAATTTTGATGAGAAATTGTAAGATTAATAGATTTAAATGATTATTTTTGTATAATTAAAATATCTTAATAATTTTTCAATATGCTGAATCTATTTCTACATTTAAAAATAAATTCTAAACAACAAAAAAAAATAATAATTAATATAAATTTATATTACAGATTCTAAAGAAAAAAACCATTTTATATAACAGCTAACCAACGCGTCATGTAAATGGGTACGATATTTATCCTTTTCGAAATGATTTCAGGTTTAATAGCAGATCATGTCATTAGTGGTGATGATAGATCGTAGATTGAGAGTGCCGAAATTTTAGCCTCAACCACCCCAGAAGGAAGCAGCTTCTGCAAAGCCGCTGTCAAACAGATAACTCCCAAAGAAAATAGATGTTGCAATGCCGGCGTCAAACACATAACTCCCAAAGAAATATGCACATGTCGGTTGTGGATTTTGCATTTGACTCCGAAATAAATATATAGACGTTGATGTTGGATTTGGATTTGGATTTTGGAACGTAGTTTTGATCTATATGTTCACACCTCGCAATTGTATGGGTATTCTACTATCATATGTAATCCGGTTATTGCGAATTTCCAACATACGTAATAATATTGTGAATCTCCAACGTGCGTAATATGCATTTGCACTTGTATACGGTCCTTCGAAAAAGCTTCTCTTGACAATGATAGGTTTGAATCATCGACTCAACGTTTGTCTCAATATTAGTCCATTCCCTATATATATCAATTCGTCAGTTTCATTTGCACAATCTACAGTCAGCATCTGATTTCTAACAGTAAACTCTGATATACGATGGTTCGATTTGCATTTCCTCTTGATACAAAGAATTTGTGTTCTTCTCACATGATGTACACATTGGCTCTATCGTTGCCAACTTGTAATGGTGACGAAAATGGGCCCGGACAAAGAAGCCGACGAAATGTGCGTTCGTTGTGGCGAGATATCCAGGGTGTAAACTCTTGGAAGGGATTACTTGATCCCATGAATCCAATTCTCAAAGCTGAGATTCTCAGATACGGTGAATTTGCTCAGCTTTGCTATGATGCTTTTGATGAAAGAAAATACTCTGAATATTATGGAAATTGTAAGCACAGCAAACGCTCTCTATTTCAGAAAATGGGCTTCTTCAATTCTGGTTATCAAGTAACCAAATATATATACTCCAATACGGGAGTTTTAAGAACTTTTGGGGACAAATCAACAGAGGGAGCTGTTTGGATTGGCTTTATTGCCGTTTGCACAGATCCAATTGAGATAGGGAGACTGGGACGACGTGACATCGTGATTGCGTGGCGAGGAACGAGAACACTGAAAGAATGGATACAAAATTTCAGAGACATATTAGTTCCGACTGGACTATCTCATAACAAGGCAGCTCCCAGCCCAACTGATGTGAATACACAAAAATTTGCGGATGCAAATCTCCGAGTAGAAAAGGGATTTCTATATTGTTATACTTCCACAGATGAAGATTCTCAAACATGCAGTAGAAGCGCCAGAGATATTGTAGTGGGCGAGTTAACACGGCTTCTGAAACAATATAAGGACGAGAGGTTGAGCATAACGTTGACAGGACACAGCTTAGGAGCGGCGCTTGCAACGTTAAGTGCATACGATATCAAAGAGACGATGAACAGCACGCAATTAGCTATTCCCGTCACAGTGTTTGCCTTCGGCTCTCCACGCGTAGGAAATCTAGCGTTCGCTCGACGAATGGAGGAGATTGGTGTCAAAATTCTGAGGTTGGTAAACAAGCATGATGTCGTTCCCAGGGTCCCTGGACTATTTATTAACGAAAATATGGGATGGCTGAGCAAATTCTTCAGTTGGCTTCCCTGGACGTATTTTCACGTGGGCGTCCAGGTTACTCTCGACATCCAAAAGTCCCCCTTTTTGAAGCCTACTCATAATCTGTCTGACTTTCATAGTTTGGAGGTTTATCTTCATTTAATTGATGGCCTTGTTGGGGAGAAGGAGCCTTTTAGTTCTTCAGGTAGAGATCCAGCACTTGTCAACAAGAGCTGCGATTTATTGCTCGATAGCCTTCATATCCCACCCCACTGGTGGCAAGAGGAAAATAAAGGCCTCATAAAAAATACAGAGGGCAGATGGCAATGGCCCGCTAGATCTCCTAGATCTCCGGACGGACACTACCACTCGCACCAGCTCGGATGAATTCGTGTTCATTACTACACGAGTATTGAACATTTGCCATTAAATACATTCGGTATTACAACACCTTCGTTATACGTACGTTTACTTTATCCAAATGTTCAGTTTATGGTATATCACAATGTTCAGATTATGGTGGTATACAGATAATTTTGTGTTCAGTTTATGTTTATAGAATATTTTTTGTGAGTGGAAAATAAATTGAAAGATAGTAGCGGTCTGGAATGATTATTAGGGTCGATTGTTCAGCCTGGAATTTTTATTGGTATAAATTATAATTTTTAATAGTCTTTAATGATATTGATTAAGTTCTATTGAAATTTATTTGAATTTATTAAGATAAAAAGAATAAATTTAATGATATTGATTAAGTTCTATTGAAATTAAATTGAATTTATTAAGAATACCTTAAAAATTAAATGTTTTATCTTAATATTTTATTTTGTAATTTAAAATATTATTTTTAGATATAAAAGTTTTGATTTAATTATTATCAGTTAATAAATGATGAAAATGAAAATAAAAATGGATAATATTACAAATAATTTTTTTTTTTTTAATATAATATACATTATATTTAATTTTAAAAGATATTACTCAATTTTTATATTTGAGTCAATATTTTTTAGTATTAATTTTTTTTTATTATTTAATTGTAATATTATTTTTATTAATATTAATATTTTAAAAATGGTTTTCTCTCATGTGTTCAACTAGTTAATTTTTTAAAGCCAACTAATTTTAATATTAATATGGTAAAAAATGATTACAAAGAATACCTCATCTACCGCCTCTAAAATCAACAATAAAGGCATGTTAGGTGTTTATTCTATTATTAGCACTATTATGTTTTATATGAACTCAAAATGAAATCACCACCTTCTATTTTGTATGAACTCAAAATGAAATAACCACCTTGTTATGCTAAGCTCAATAGAAAAAACAATACTCATGTAAAGGGACCTACCCTTCCTCTCAGCGTAAACCCACATGACTTTGAAAAATATGTTGCAAGATCATCTCTTTGCAATAGCTCCCCCTGCACCAAAATAGGATTGGAGGGACAACCTACATACACTTACGAAGGATTAGCCACTAAAATCTCGATATTGAAAATTTTCCTACACGCATAGTTAAACTACTATTCTTCATTCTCTCTTATTTTAATTAAGAATTAATATTTTGATGTTATCAAAGTTTTATTAGAATTAAAAGAAATGTTAACTAATTTACATCTTTTATGTTAATTATTTTAATTATTTTAACTTAGAAAAACATTAGAAAAACATTGAAAAATATTTATTATTTTCAATTTTAAAATATATATTATAAAATATTTTCAGATTTCTTATATCTATTCCATTGTATTATTAATCACAAATTCATTCAACTAAATATATATAATTCAAATTAAACTAGATAAAATTTACTAGGTGGATGCAAGTTAATGATGTAAATATAGAGAAACAAGAATATGTTAACTTAGAAGGATTATTCAAGGTACTCTTACAATAAATTTGAATATGCTATAAAAAGACAGAAATATAGGAAATTGAAAAGTTAGTCTAGGTGGAAACCTCTTTTAGAGTGAAAAACTTGAGAAAGGTTTGCACCTAAAGGAACTTGATCCCTCTTTGCAAATGATGGATATAAATTTAAGATGGATCTGTTTTTCAGTTGCCATAAATATGTGAGCACGTGTGTGTGTGCCATTTGTCGAGCATGGAAGGAATTATACATCTCTTTCATATTCAAAAACATACCATCAAAATGTTTTAACCAAGATCCTTTTTAACCCTACAACTATCATGCATCAAGAGGGATCAAATACTAGAGGTGAAAATCTTTCCTCGTGTTTTGCACTCTAGAAAAGGTGTGCACTTCTAGGAATTTGATGTCTCTTAGTCCATGATTAGTTTAGAGTTAAGATCGATTTACATTGCGCCATGTAACAAATCCATGATAACTTTGGAAGGAATTACACATCTCTCTTCTCCATTAATTTTTT
>SNQJ01S0000538.1:279854-319336 GCA_010110895.2 Picea sitchensis
GCCTTCGCCTCCCCACGCGTAGGAAACCTAACGTTCGCCCGACGAATGGAGGAGATTGGCGTCAAAGTTCTGAGGTTGGTAAACAAGCATGATGTCGTTCCCAGGGTCCCTGGACTATTTATTAACGAAAATATGGGATGGCTCAGCAAACTCTTCAGTTGGCTTCCCTGGACGTATTTTCACGTGGGCGTCCAGGTTACTCTCGACATCCAAAATTCCCCGTTTTTGAAGCCTACTCATAATCTGTCTGACTTTCATAGTTTAGAGGTTTATCTTCATTTAATTGATGGCTTTGTTGGGGAGAAGGAGCCTTTTAGTTCTTCAGGTAGAGATCCAGCACTTGTCAACAAGAGCTGCGATTTATTGCTCGATAGCCTACATATCCCACCCCACTGGTGGCAAGAGGAAAATAAAGGCCTCATAAAAATTACAGAGGGCAGATGGCAATGGCCCGCTAGATCTCCTAGATCTCCGGACGGACACTACGACTCGCACCAGCTCGGATGAATTCGTGTTCATTACTACACGAGTATTGAACATTTTTAAGCTAGCTAACCTGATAACTAATTTTAATATTAATATGGTAAAAAATGATTACAAAGAGTACCTCATATGACCTACCACCTCTAAAACCAACAATAAAGGCATGTTAACATACTATAGTGTTTATTCTATCATTAGCACTATTATGTTTTATATTAACTTAAAATGAAATCACCACGTTCTATTTTGTATTAGCTCAAAATTCTATTTTGTATTAACTCAAAATGAAATAACCACTTTCTTATTCTAAGCTCAATAGAAAAAACAATACTCATGTAAAGGGAGCTACCCTTCCTCTCAGCATAAACCCACATGACTTTGAAAAATATGTTGCAAGACCATCTCTTTGCAATAGCTCCTCCTCCACCAAAATAGGATTGGAGGGACAACCTACATACACTTACGAACGATTAGCCACTAAAATCTCGATATTGAAAATTTTCCTACACGCATAGTTAAACTATATTCTTTATTCTTTGTTAATTTAATTAAGAATTAATATTTTGATGTTATCATTTAGTAAGTCAAAGTTTTATTAGAATTGAAAGAAATGTTAACCAATTTTTTTCACATCTTTTATGTTAATTATGGGAACTCAACTTAGAAAAAACATTGAAAAATATTTATTATTTTCAATTTTAAAATATATATTATAAAATATTTTAGAATTTCTCATATCTATTCAATTATAATATTAATCACAAATTCATTCAACTAAATATATATAACCAAAATTAAACTATATAAAATCTATTAGGTGGGTGCAAGTTAATGATGTAAATATGGAAAAACAAGAATATGTTAACTTAGAAGGATTATTCAAGATACTCTTACAATAAATTTGAATATGCTATAAAAAGACAGAAATATAGGAAATTGAAAAGTTAGTCTAGGTGGAAACCTCTTTTAGAGTGAAAAACTTGAGAAAGGTTTGCACCTAAAGGAACTTGATCCCTCTTTGCAAATGATGGATACAAATTTAAGATGGATCTGTTTTTCGGTTGTCATAAATATGTGAGCACATGTGTGTGTGCCATTTGTCAAATCCATGTCAAGCATGTAAGGAATTATACATCTCCTTCATATTCAAAAACATACCATCAAAATGTTTTAACCAAGATCCTTTTTAACCCTACAACTATCATGCATCAAGAGGGATCAAATACTAGAGGTGAAAATCTTTCGTCGTGTTTTGCACTCTAAAAAAGGTGTGCACTTCTAGGCATTTGATGTCTCTTAGTCCATGATTAGTTTAGAGTTAAGATGGATTTACATTGTGCCATGTATCAAATCCATGATAACTTTGTAAGGAATTACACATCTCTCTTCTCCATTGAAAATTTTTAACCAGATGGATTTACATTGTGCCATGTATCAAATCCATGATAACTTTGTAAGGAATTACACATCTCTCTCACATTGGAGTACCTCCCACAACCATACTATATATATATATATATATATATATATATATATATATATATATATGCCACATTTAAACTTCTTGTTTAGCATGGAAGGAATCACACATGTCCTCCTTCATATTCAACAACATACCATTAAAATATTTTTATCAAGCTCCATCTTAACTCTACATCTATCAAGCTTCTAGAGGGATCAAATACTTAGAGGTACAAACCTTTCATCAAGTTTTGCACTCTAAAAATGGTTTTCACTAATAAGACTTTGATGCCTCTTGGTGCATGTTTTACTCTATATTCCCCCCATCCAACCCTTGTATATGATATGTTTTACTCTATATTTCTTCGAACCCCCACACTCAATCTCATATATCATATATGAGGGTACAAGTGGGAGGAATATAGAGTAAAACATAATAGGTTTTACTCTATACTCCCCCCACCCATACCCCCACCCCCACAATAAATATAGAGTAACCCATACCCCCACCCCCACAATAATATGGAGTAAAACATTATATCTTTTACTCTATATTTCTCCCCACCACCACAATAAATATAGAGTAACATATATTTATGTTTTACTCTTTGTTTCCTCCCACCTGGACCCTCATCGGGTGGAGAGAAATATAGAGTAAAAAATATTTTCTCTTACTCTATATTCCCACCCACCCCTACCCATTATTATAATGTTTTACTATATATTTCCCCCCACCACCACCATCCTCATAGTGTAGGGTGCGGGTGGGGGGTATATGCTTTACTCTATATATCATATATGATATATGACAATGGGGATGGGGGAAAATATATAGTAAAACATATGGGGGTATATAGGGGTGGCGGAGAATATGTTTTACTCTATATTTAGCCCATCCCCACCTTCATATATCATTTGTAAAGGAATTTAATTATAGTGATATGATGAGAGTAGAGTATGAAAAATTATTTAACGACCTTATATGAGTGAGATATGTAACAATTATGTTTATATATAAGTAAAAAATAAAATAAAAAATATAATGTAATAAATAAAATTTATGTAATGAATTTTAAAAGAGTACATGTGTGTCCATAAAAACCTTAAATTTAAATAAACCTTGGGATAGAGCTCAAACAACTATGAAAAATTGATGGACGTTAAGTTGGTTTTCACTTTAGTTTCAGAAATAGGAGTTACCATACTACAAATCATTGGGGACCCTTCGCTAGTGATAAAGTGGTTAAGTAAGGAGCATGAGATAAGGAATTCTATTTTGGACTCTTTGTTGGATGAGATAAGACCTATAGTGGGGAAGTATCTTATTTTTGGATGCTTTGTTGGATGAGATAAGAGTTATAGTGGGGAATTATGTTTTTGGATGGCTTGTTGAAGAGTAGTTTGGTGATAGCTTGTTCCATGAATATTAACAATTATTCCGTGAAGGACACATTCATTGTGATTGTCATCCATAATGTGGGGAAGTATCTTATAGTTTTTCTTGTGATATTTTTCTTATATATATATGGAAAAACTTATGGTATATCTCGCTATTCCTCAAACACTAGTGGCTAGTAACCCCAAGGGAATTGACCTGATTTGAACATGTCACCTATAACACCCCTTTAAGAAATTTTCATTGGGTATATGATTTAACTTATTGAGATAACCCTTGGGGATGTGTGTGTGTGTGGAGAGAGAAATACCACTCTCTTAATTGAATTGATTTGAAATGAGTCTTTGAAGACATTTTGGAAAGAGGTGATGTGTTGGAACTTGGAGGAGTCTTTGTGGGTCACCAAACTCAGGCACGGCTAGTGGATATTTTACCTTCCACTAAACAATTTACAAGAAGAATGATAAATTCTTCACAAGGGAGTTTTAATAATATTTAATGTTGTTGATAACCTTTGGGTATTATACTTTTTCAAGGAAAACCTCCTGGGATGGCCCTCTTTTCCCTAGATGAATAACATCCCAATTTCCTATCATGATAGGAATTGTTAACTTCAAGGGACATGATTGCATTTGAACATATGACCTTTGACAACCTCATAACCTTAATATACATGATGACTCTAAAATTAGTCAAAATTGGATCCAAAATCTCTTTCCCAATATCGATTCTCGGTAATTTTTAGAGATAATTTTAAGGATGGAACTTTATATTAAAATGTAGAAGCCTCTACTAATATTACTATTCCTAAATATGCAAAATGTAAAATGGTTGGCGATGGTTTGGTAAAATTATTTAAATTTCTAAGGATTTTATATAGTTTCTATAAATTTTTGGGAATTTTTAAAGTAAAATAATTTTATTCTATGGAAATTGTACAAATTGCTTTTAGAAAAAAAAAATTGATAAATCTTTTTTTAGGAAAAAAACATCAAAAAATAACCCATTTGTAAAATTTATCCCCTAAAATCATTTATGATAATTTTTTATACTTTTATTTTTCTTTAATTCTATTTCTACTTAATAATTTATAACTTATTTTTTGTTTTTGTATTACTCCTTCTAAGTTTACTCCTTAAAAAAAAAACCTTTATTACATTCTTTAATATATTTAGTATTTTACTCTAAATGTAGTATGGATAAGAATAAACTCTTGTTTGAGACTCTTGTTAGACTTGTTATTCTCTATGGATGTAAAGTATGGGGTTGTAGTATCTCTCATGAATCCTGGAGAAAGATAGAGGAAATACAAAATAATTTTATAACCTATAATCTCAAAATTAAATGAAATACGCCCTATCCCATCCTCCTCATAGAAACAAGCCTCTCCACCATTGAGAGCATGGCTATGACTAGATACCTAATGTATAAGAACAAGTTAAACAACATGGAAGACAAGAGGCTACCTAAAATTGCTTCAAAATCAAGTCATAACCACCATCGACTCAAGCTAGGATGGCATAAAGGTGCCTGATCTTTGATAAACTATTGGGGAATCATGGAAGAAACCATTTTGCAGAAAAAAGATACTATTAAAAAAAACGTCAAATCAAAATTTAAGGAAAAATGTGGTGTGATAAAGAGTTAGAGAAAAAAAGAAAATTAAGGTATTATAAATATGTAATCAACCCTAATCTAAAAGATCAAAATTATCTATCTTTTTGCCAAGTGTAAAGAAAAAAATAAGCATTGCTAAGATAAGAACAAATTCTCACGAGCTCCATAGTGAAATTGGGCATGAAAGAGTGTGTCACCTTTGTGACACTAAGAAGGTTGAAGATGAAAAACACTTTCTCTTAGATTTTCGAGCCTATACCCATATTAGATCTCATTTTCAAAATATTGATCACACTACCAACCTTCCTAACCTCTTAACTCAAGAAAAGTATGGTGATCTTGGAAAGCTTCTCTTGATGCTTTTCAAGCACATGAACAAAATTCTAAAGACTCACAAGCAATCACTTACCCTCTTAAGGTACGATAGACCAATTAGATCTTAGTGGATGTTAATCATCATCATCAGTACTAATATATTCTATTACCTTATAACATATTTTATATTTTAGTTATTTTATATTTTATATTCTAATATCTTATAACTTAATTATTTACTTAATAATATCGTATAACATATTTTATAAGTTATTATATTTAAGAATTTATAATTTATTCAGTTATTTTATTTTATATAATTTCATGATATATTTTAAAGTAAAATAATTTTATTTTATGGAATTTGTACAAATTGTTTTTAGAAAAAAAAGAAATTGGTGAATTTTTATTAGAAAAAACATGAAAAAATAGCCCATTTATAAAATTTATCCCCTAAAATTATTTATAATCATATTTTATATTTTTATTTCACTTAAATTATATTTCTATTTAATATTTTATAACTTATTTTGTGTTTTTTATTACTCCTTCTAGATTTACTGCTTAAAAAAAAAACTTTATTACATTCTTTAACATATTTAGAGAAGTGAAGTGTTTTATAACCAAATATGTGGGAGATGTTGAGGTGTGTTATAGAGTTTGATGAATTATATTATATTAAATAAAGCTACATTAAAAAAATTAATATATTTAGTCTTTTACATTAAATTTATTTATAATATATTTTAATTTTTTAAACATACTTAATTTTTTATTTTATTTTTTGAAAAAGATATTATAATTTTATTTTTAAAAAATCAAAATTACATTTATAAATATCTAAAACATTTTGTTGACTAGAAGTCCAAAAATAATAGTCCATAGACATTATAAAGAAAAAAATATGACTAGTGTCTACTATGATCGACTATCCACAATTCTTTGATAAACTTTGAACTAACAAAAGGAAATACAAAATATGACTATTGTCGTCTAGCATTTACATTCTCATGTAATCATGGAGAAGTTGCATTCATTAGCTACTTATAACAACCAAGTGTCATGAAAATATTATGAGCTGAGAGGAAACAATTCCATTTAATATTTATTGTAACCAAGTGTCATGAAGATATTTTGAAATGAGGGGCAGAAGATGGTTTCATAATATTTAATGTAACTAGGATCAATGCCAATCCAATTTTAGAGATCCTGTATACTTTTTTATTCATGTATTTATAGCCCCGGTCGAAATATATAATGATCATAATGATGATTAATGTCCACAGACCTTAATAAGGTACGAAATTACTTCAATTTTAAAAAAAATGTATTTATGTGCTCAAAAAACATTGAGAGAAAGGTTCCAACATTAGCATAGTTTTGATGACATAGGAGGTTTGGAAGGTTGATAATGTGGAAAATATTTTAAATTGGGATCTAATATGGGTATACGGAGGGAAATCAAAGAGGATGTGTTTTTCACCTTCTACTCTCTTAGTGTCAGAAAGGTGACAAATTCTCTCATCCCATCATATTTTCAGATTTGTCCAATGACCAATTTCACTACGTACCTTGTGATAGATTGTTCTTATTTTAGCAATGTTGATTTTCTTCTTTGCACTATTCGAAATTGAGAGGTAATTTTGCTCTTTTGAATTATGGTTGACCATCTCTTTGTAGTATCTTAATTTCCTTTTATCCATTAATTCTTTATCTGACCACATATTCTCCTTAAATTTAGAAGTGGTGATATTTGGAATATTATTGATATTATGCATGATGGCTTCTTCTTGTATTCCCCAATAATTTAGCCAAGATTTGGCATCTTTATGACATCTCTCCTTGAGTCGCTAGTGATTTTGGCTAGAATTTGAAGCAATTTTCGAGAGCCTCTTGTAATCCATGTTGTTTATCTTTTTCTTGTACGTTAGGTATCTAATCATAGAAATGATCTCAATTGGGGAAAGACTTGTTTCTATGAGGAGGGTAGAATAGGGTGTATTTCCCTGAATTTTGATATTATAAGTTACAAAATTATTTTAGTTCTACTCTATCTTTTCCAGTATTCTCTAGATCATATACTGAAACCCTAAAATGCACATCCATATAATATAATTTGAGTGTTAATGTAACGACCTTATTGTTATGACCACACAAGCGACATACAATAGGATTTTTTTTTTTTTTGGCTTCAATAGGAAATTAAACCATCAAATAAGTGTGACATCATCGACACAATAATCACAAAGTTAACGAAACAAAAATGTGTCAATAATCAAATACGATACAATGTCGACACATTGTCACCTTGTGCCACGACACGCATGTCGATGTGACTACACAATAATTAACAGCAACAACAGTCATCCATCTAACACTCCTAAGAATCTATTAATCAAGGTACATGAGTCACCGTTCGCATAACACATCACAAACCATATTGAAACCAACGCATAAGGAAAATATCAGTTCTTCTTGAGGCTCAAGGTCCAGTCACAAAATACAATCTTTCGTCACAAATTTCGATGTCGCGTTAGAAGACTAATGTCTAAGGAAGTCATTTAATACATAAAATCTGAGAGCATGAATATACTAAACCATCGTTCTTACATTATAATCATTGCGTGCGAGTGTAAAAGTGATGATTTTAAAAGGGACTTGGAGTAACTGATGGGAGGATTAAATGGCTGCACGGCAAAAAAATCGTAGGTATATGCCAGATCTCGAGGGGAGGGTGCAGGGGGCAGGTTGAGACTGTCAGTAGTGATAGTTTTCCATTTATGTAGTGCCAGGAGCATTAAAGGGCGCAAGGAGTAGGTCGAGACTGTCAGTAGTGATAGTTTGAAGTAGGCTAACTCAGGAGCAATCCTCCCTCTCGAGTGTCCTTACTCTGGCCCTCGACATTCGCACCTCCGACAACCTCCGACATCTTCGATGTCTGTGCCTCGTTCCGGCAAAGACTTCCCCTCCTGCGTCATCCACCGTTTCCGTTTCTGTTTTCTTTCCAACCTGCACTTAATCCGTGTCACCTCTGTCGTCAGGATGTCGTAAGGGAGTTGAGGTAGGGTATTTACTGCGTCTCACCTTCAAATTACAACATGGTAGATGGATGTATGTGTCCGCATTAATTGCAGCATGGTAAATGTCTTCTTTAATTCAAATTTAAATTTTCCTACTTTTCTAATGGGCGGGGGTTATTTCAATTTAAATTTTCCTCCTTTTCTAATGGGCAGGCGTTATTTCAATTTCAATTTTCCGCCTTTTCTTGCAAGCCTCAGATCATCTGGAACTCCATTTGGAGAACCACATAGTCAGAACTCTGAGAAGAGGGCAGGCGCTTGCTACTGTGCATCATCAGCGGGGATGGAAAATGGCTGTGGTAACAAGTTGGGAATACATTGGATGCAGCTCTGCACTCTACTCCCTGTAGAAGTGCTGGAGTGAAATTTAAACACATTGCGGAAAAGTGAAAGCGAATCACAGGTAATATTAATATCGACCACAACTCTCAATCGAGTTCGAACAGTGTTTTGGAGATTGAGCCGCAAATAGTTTTCTAATATATTTCTTGTGGTTGAATCGTGTGTTTAAAGTTGATAATAAACAAGTGTTTGAAGATGAAGACAATGCCAGGATTGTGGCATTATACAAATCTTCAGTGGCAAAGGGTTACTAGGTGCTTTGAGTTAGAAGTGTTGTCGAGTATGGAAACATCGTTCTTTTTGGAGGAATTTAGCGCATCTGGGTGTGTGAAGTGGAGGAGCATAAAAGGCTCGGCACAGTGTAGAAACCTTCAACGGCTAAACATTGATTAGTGTTGCTGCTATGAGTGCTATGACTTAGAAGTGTGGCCAAATATGGAAACATTTTATATTACAAAGTTATTTTCAATGTGCAGAGTGTTTTTTATATTACAAAGTTATTTTCAATTTGCAGAGTGTTGAGGTTGCTCGAATAATTTTTAAATGTAAATAAACTAGCATAGCCGCTAACTCGTGGCTTAGAACGCCGAAAGGTTGTCATTATGTTTTATACTGATTAGAGACTTGATGAAAATAGCCACAAAGCAGTGAATTGTGCTTGCTGAGCAACCTACAAAAGTTGCACCAACATGAATATATGCACCTGAATAATTCTATACACATGTCTGGCGATACAAGTTTCTAGAACATCTGAAATCCAAAAAAAACGCAAAAGAAAATAGCACATACGCATGAAATATTAGTGATCATGGCATTACCTATGTATCCGACCAGCTCAACCAGTAGTGTAAAATCCAATCTGTAGCATGTCTTGTGGCCATACTTCTGTTAATGTTGTGGGCCGGTAATTCCAATGACGACTCCCTTCCACCCAGAATTGAGTAGCTAAGGGCAGTACAGGAGAGAGCTTCGATTCGACTGCTTTCGGGGGGATTTTGAAAAGGTTTTAAGGGGATTTGATCGAGTCAATGAACAACTGGCTCGTTGAGTATTGTAAATACGTTATACCGGTTGAAAGAAAACTGTGAACTAAGTGAAAGGAACTTAAAACATGCAATAACTGGTAATGAGAACCTCCTCGCTCCTTTGTTGATGCGCACTCGCTCATTTGTTGATGCCTACTCGCAAACGTTTCATATTCTCCATGGAATCATGGCCAACACATCAAACGCGTGCGGAGGGGAGGCTGGAGGTTGAAACGCTTCACTTCACATCCAGGCGACCATAAACATCCGCACTGGTAAAAAAATGACTGCGCATAAAACTTTTTAATTGGCATCCAACACCCACACGGCCATACCTATCCGCCCAGTAACAATAATTTAATAAATTATGACTAGCTTAATAGATTATCTCTTAATCACTGAACGTGGCAATCTGATGGTGAGCAAGTAATTTTTTAATCTTATTTAGTAAATGTAAAAAAGTAATCACATAAACAGATGTCTTTATAAATGAGCGGAAGTTAATTTATAAAAATTTCATCCATTGATTAGAGAGGACGACGAAGAATATGCCAGCATCTTCAATTGCCAACCCTAAGATTGAAATTTATGATTAAAAGGTGATTAATTGTGCCCATTGTCAATAGGTATAGGCCTTTCAGTGTAAATATAGGAGATTGAGAATGAATAAATTCCTGATTTAAAAACTTAATTTTTATATTATATATAAAGTATTAAGAATATAATTGCTAATTATTTTTTATTTTATATATAAAATATAAAAATAAAACATATTATATATAAAATATAAGAATAAAACATAAGTAATAGTTTTTATTTTTTTTAGTAAATCAATGTATATATTATATTAAATGTTTTTTTAAAAACTTAAATTTTATGTTATATATAAAGTATGAAGAATGTAATTGCTAATTATTTTTATAAAGTATGAAGAATGTAATTGCGAATTATTTTTTATTTTATATATAAAATATAAGAATAAAACTTATTATATATATAATATAAGAATAAAATATAAGAAAGTAATTGTTTTCATTTTTTTTATAAATCAATGTATATATTATATTAAATGTTTTTTTTAAATTTAATTTTTATATTATATAAAATGTATGAAGAATGTAATTGCTAAGTATTTTTTTATTTTATATATATAATATAATAATAAAACATAAGAAAGTAATTGTTTTCAATGTATATATTATATTAAAAAATTAAAATATATGATATTTTATTTTTAATAATTATAAATTTAGAAATATTATAGTAAGAATTTTTAAAAATATATGGTGTTTTACTTTTAATAATTATATATATATTTTTAAATTATGATATTTTATTTTTAATATTTATAAATATATATGATATTTCAATTTTAATAATTATAAATTTATAAATATATATGCTTTTGTCTAGGTCTTTTGTCAATGGTTAAATCTCTGATTTTCCACTTATAATAATCAACCCAGAGGTAGTTCCAACATGTTCTCCACTCATGGAGTCATGGTCAACTGATTTTAACATAGTTGTTCCATTTGTCCTCCTGCAATCAATATACAATATTCTCTTTTCATAAAAGTGTCATAGTCAAATAGTTAATTGGGTCAAGACAGATCTCTGCCCAACAGTCATAATAATTAATTACAATTATCAAATTCAAATTTTAGAATTGCCATAAATGACAAAAAAATTCCAAATTTGAATTTACTAAAAACGGAATAATTTTCCAACAAATTTTAAATTTCAAAAATACTTTATTTTTGGGGATGTCACAGAACCCCTTTAATCCTCTCAACTCGCAGGAAGAAGCTCTGGCTATAGCTCATGTTTTGGATCAACAGGCCTCCCCCCTAGCTCTAGAAGAAATCAATTCAGGTGCTCTTCCCACTCAACCAAAAAACCAAGTAGAAGGCTCTTCCTCCCCCTTCTACGCAAATATGATAAGAAAGAAACCTTTGAAAATTTCAGGCATATACAGACGACGCATATACAGAAGAAATTTACAGTAATCCAAATGCATATGCATCATTCGTATATGTGCATATATGAAAGCACGCATATACGAAAGGTGCATATACGGACGACGGATATACAAAATAAATTTACGATAATCCAAATGCATATACGTCATCCGTATATGCACATATATGTAAGCGCGCATATACGGACGACACATATGCAGAAGAAATTTATGGTAATCCAAATTTACGGAAGCACACATATACGGATGATGCACCTTCCATATATGAGTCATTCATATATGCACTTTATGTATATGCGCGCTTTCGTAAATTTGGATTACTGTAAATTTCTTCTGTATATGCGTCGTCCGTATATGCACATTTCGTATATGAAGCTTTCGTATATACTCATATATGGATGACGCATATGCATTTGGATTACCGTAAATTTCTTCTATATATGCGTCATCCGTATATGCACCTTCTGTATATATGCGCTTCTGTATGTGCATGCTTCCGTATATGCGCATATAATGATGATGCATATGCATTTGGATTACCATAAATTTCTTCTATATATGCATTGTCCGTATATGCGCGCTTCCATATATGCGTGCTTTTGTATATGCGCATATATAGATGATGCATATAAATACCCATATAAATGTGCATATACGGATGACAACTTCCTTAAATCCTCATATATGAAAGCACACATATACGGAAGATGCATTTGGATTACTGTAAATTTTTTCTGTATATGCACTGTCCATATATGCACCTTCCGTACATGCACGCTTTTGTATATGCGTCATTCGTATACGCACCTTCCGTATATGCGCGTTTTTGTAAATTTGGATTACTGTAAATTTATTTTGTATATGCACATTTTGTATATGCGTTGTCCATATATGCACGCTTCCGTATATGCGTGCTTTCGTATATGCTCATATACGGATGACAAATATAAATACGCGTATAAATGTGCATATATGGATGACAACTTCCTTAAATCCTCATATATGAAAGCACACATATACAGAAGATGCATTTGGATTACTGTAAATTTCTTCTGTATATGCACTGTCCATATATGCACCTTCCGTACATGCGCGCTTTTGTATATGCGTCATTCGTATACGCACCTTCCGTATATGCGCGTTTTTGTAAATTTGGATTACTATAAATTTATTTTGTATATGCACATTTCGTATATGCATTGTCCATATATGCACGCTTTCGTATATGCATGCTTTCGTATATGCTCATATACGGGTGACAAATATAAATACGCGTATAAATGTGCATATATGGACGACAACTTCCTTAAATCCTTATATATAGAAAGCACACATATACGGAAGATGCATTTGGATTACAGTAAATTTCTTCTGTATATGCACCTTCCGTATTTGCATCGTTCTTATTTGCACCTTCCATATATGCGCACTTTCGTAAATTTGGATTATCATAAATTTCTTCTGTATAGAAGTCGTTCATATATGCACCTTTCATATATGCGCGCTTCTGTATATATGCATATACGAATGATGCATATGCATTTGGATTACTGTAAATTTCTTATGTATATGCGTCGTCTGTATATGCCTAAAATTTTCAGAGGTTTCTTTCTTGTCATATTTGCGTAGGAGGGGGAGGAGGAGCCTTCTACTTGGTTTTCTGGTTGAGTGCGAAGAGCACCTAAATTGATTTCTTCCAGAGCTGGGGGGGAGGCCTCTTGATCCAAAACATGAGCTATAGACAGAGGTTCTTCTTGCAAGTTGAGAGGATCGAAGGGGTTCTGTGACATCCCCAAAAATAAAGTATGTTTGAAATTTCAATTTTTTTGGAAAATTATTCCGTTTCTAGTAAATTCAAATTTGGAAATTTTTTTGTCATTTATGACAATTCCGAATTTTGAATTTGATAATTTTAATTAATTATTATGACTGTTGGGCAGAGATCTGATTTGACCCAACTAACTATTTGACTATGACACTTTTATGAAAACAAAATATCTTATATTGATTGCAGGAGGACAAATGGAACAACCATGTTAAAATTAGCTGACCATGACTCCATGAGTGGGGAACATGTTGGAACTACCTCTGGGCTGATTATTACAAGTGGAAAATCAAAGATTTGGCCATTGGCAGCCCTTGAAAATCAAGGATTTAGAAAGCAGCAAAAATTCCCAAGGGGGGGGAAGAAAGACCTAGGCAAAAGCATTTTTTTTGTTAAATAGGATATGTGAGGAGGCAATACGCTGCCTAGTATGATGGGAAGAGGAAATATTGAATACTTATTGTTATGAACACTGATTTTGGGTGTGAGGCAAGGGAGAAAAGTACTCATAGAGAAATACATTGCTAAAGAGGAGATTTCAAGTTTGCCCTCATGGATTCATGGTCATGATAGGGGGTGAATTAGGTAAGTGTTGGCTGCCCTATTCTATGGTTGGGAGGAATGTGGTTGTTCCCTTTGTTTTCCCACGAACTACTTCAGATATGTCTCTTTACTCTCATCTTTTCATGATTGTACTATTGAAATGATTGTATCTGGTTTCTATCGTAGACGATTATCTTTCCAGCATAGGTATTAGATAGCATTACAGAGTTGTTGTGTATTAATTAAAGTAGAAATAATTGGAATCGATTAAAAGGTTGTAGCTATTCAAGCCTGGTATATTAGTCATTGTAAGGATGGAACCAGTATTCCACAGGGTATATCTATGTTTGTTTTCTATAAGATCTGTGTGGTAGGAAGATAATTGATATCTTAAATTATGAAATTATAAAGTGATGAGTTATAGATCTAGTGGAAATAAAAGCCATATATGAACATTAGATGTTGTTACAATACTACTGTGTGTTAATCGTGTCAAGACAGATCTAATTCTACTTAATGAAATAAAAATTAAGCATGTACATTCTGAAAACTACAATTTCTAGAACGATCTACCATTCATAAGATAATCATATGGTCAAACATATTTAAGTACCCAATATAACACGAGATTTCAATCTGTGTAAACATTTAGAGAAATCTGGAGCGAATGAAAATTATTATAATCATGCAAGTCTGTACTGAAATATATAACCACGACTATCTAAAACCCCGAATATAAATATTGTATATTACAGAAAGGTTTCCATGAGATATAACTCCAAATAGTTAATACACAGGGGATAAGTATTGACTGTCACAGAACAATACTATGAAACCTCACTGTATAAATTATAGGAGAGGGTTATAACTGTTCCCCTCGTAATAACCACAAAACAAAAGGAATTTACAGAGCCAACAGAATGCCTAAGACGAGTCCTTCGACTCTCTAGAGTATAAACCTTGGATGGTGAAACTCGTTTCAATATGGAGTTTCTTCCCTTTTAACAAGTATTTAAAATTACAAGTAAATCTATTACCCTAGAAGGCCTTATAGCAACAGAACTTTGTGGCAAAATTTTACACAGTAGCGAACAAAACCTAGAGTCTAAGATGAAGTCTGGCTATCGAAACTCGAGTACCTTTTCGGGTCCAGCGACCAACAAATCCATCAAATGCGAAGCATCCGAATCCTGAAATGGGAATAGATCTCATGAGTCAGCAATGAAACTTAGGGGGAACAAAGGTTAAATAGAAACGGATTATATCTGAAACAAAAGTATTTAATCATAAGGATATAAATCACTCGCAGAGAAGATTAACGAAATTAAAATACATAATTATTACTTAGCTTGCGATCGGTGTGGAATCCTTTCCATCGACGCCACTGAGCGAATCCATCCTTAGTCGAAAGAGGGAATGGAACCAAAGAATGTTGATGGGTACCCTCACAGGAAACAAGGGCCCACCATTAATGATTTTAAACGAGAAAATTCTTCATCGAATAAGGACAACGAATAAAAAAAGGACTGTAAACAAGTAGAATAGTAACTACATATAGTATGAATACATAAACCATTGGGATAGCTACCACAAATCGATTAATTCCTTTCTTTACCCTTTTCGTTGAAGTAATATGAAGACACATTCATAAATACACACTTCCAGAGCCGAATGCTTGGAATAAAAATCCCTAAACTGAAAACAGTTTCATAGGAGAAATGATCACAGAAGTTCAAATATCTTCGTTATTCCTGACTCCTTGCGAATCCAGGGAATATAGATTACACAACCACATAAACCCCATTGAAAAACCAGCTTATATACATAGGGTATGACGACGGATATACGAATCACTAGAAACTAGAAATAATTTACTCAGCAATAAATATGTCGAAGACACCCAACGTAAGATGCAGGCCTTTGGGCATTACAAATGTTATACATTGGGATCCTTATTTACTCTTAGGGATCCCTGTCACTTATATGCACAGACTCATTACAAGAGGGGGCAATAAATCATTGAATCCTTAACACCCGAAAAGGAATCATAACCATGAATGTAATCTCTTAATCGAGTTATACTGAGTTCAGGCCTACATTATGGAACTGGAGTCGTGTAGAACATACCTCTGAACTAGAACACCGGCTCATAGACTAGCGACTCTCCCGCCCCCTTCAAAATTCCTTACAGTCCGAGCCTTCTACGAGGGTTCGTAGAGGAAAGGATACCTATCATAGAATAACAGGAGATAAGTAATGAAATCCAACACAGAATAGGAAATCTTCGGCGACCCAACAAACCCATAAACGCAAAACCAAAGAAGATCAATACCAACAGAGTCTTCAATATTTAAGAGTCCCAAGTTTGAGGGAAAAGGAAAACAACACAGAGTCTTTGGCTTACCATGTACAGGGAACACCGAGGAATAAACGCCTCCATATCCTCTGCCCAGGTCGCGTCCGCCCAAGACCACCAACCTCTTATAGAGTTAAGAGCTACCACAGGGTTGCACTAAGGCATTTTCCTTCATTTTGCAAATACCTAGACACAGGTGGGAGACAACATTAATCACCTACCCACCCTTCACAGAAGTAGAGTAATGGTGATAGTACGCAATAGTACGCTACCATGTGAACGAGGTTAGGTGACAGGGTTTCATTGACACAATCTTCGAGTTATAAACCTTGGAAGGCACCCAGGCATATCGCCATTACTTAGGCTGGATAGGGGCTTTAACTTAGGACCTGACAAGCACATCAATCAAATTTACACCAAGTCTGTGCGAGGGAGATGACTCTATTAGGGGCATTCCTAATACAGCCGATAAATCCAGTTTCTCATCAGTTGGAATGAGACTACCTGATTCGTTAACCTTAACGCTTTCGAGAAGGAGGACTAGCATGCTTGAACCCTTCAACGATGACAACCATCAACCCACCACAAGTTTGGAGTCGTGATTGGGTAAGGGTAATCACGATCTGTTTTACACAGAGTGTGTCATTCAAACATTTTTAACAAAGTTTTAAAGTCCCTCATGAATCTAAGACTAGTGATCTTTAATATGAGTAGTTCCTTTTGGAACCCAATACCTCTCGTATAGGTGCTCGTATGTATAAGCTACGATAATGTTATGTTGGAGAGATTGGAATACCCTAATGTTTAACACTTTATAAAGCTATGTCTCAGGACGAGCCTTTACTCCTTTTGCTAAATTTTGTTAGTAAAGTGAGGAACTATATTTTTAAAGAGTTTAGCCTTGTAACCTTTATATATATGGTTTTTAGATAACCAGAGACGTTTAAAGATAAAATTATCTTACAAAGGAAGGTAGTTGAATCGACAGCAGTAGCAACCATGAGTCTCAGAACTTGCGTAGTTACCATATTCGAATTTGGTATGATAAAAAATATTTAGATTGAAAAAATTTCAATTCTAAAAAATCTGCTAAACAAACAACAAAACATTGGTCCTCGCTTCCTACGCGGCGTCCACGAAAAGCCGAGCAGAGCGATCTCGTGGATGCAGCCAGGACAGTTCTGCAAAGTTTCCGTCTGACATGAATCTCGTGGAGGCGGCCATGACAGTTCTCTAAAGTTTCCTTCTGCGCCCATGGTACAGATGACAACGCGAATTGAGCGAATCTAATTAAACGGGATAGTTCGCCTCACGAATCGTACTGCCGAATTTCCTTGTTATTTGGCCTGATTCGGCCGAATATCGTGCACTTGCAATTCTATTGGATCTATTATTGATAACACTTAATGGCTGGAGTTGTTACACTACGTTTCGTTGAATGCGGAGGATGGTAGGTTACATTGAATCGTAACTGGAGTTGTTACACTCTGTTTCATTGAATGTGGAGGAGGTGACAAACAATATGATTTTTATGGCATGGTCTGGCCAGATATGTAGAGAATATATTGTTTGGAAGATTTTCTAGAATGATCATAATCATTTTTAATTTCTAATGAAGAATGTCTAGGTGAGTGGTATTAAGGACTTTAGTATTTTTGGGGGGAAATGTTTTATAAGCATGGGTGTCATTGAAAGTCACCATGCATTGCCTCTTTCATCGTTTACTCTTGATATTTATATTTAATGGGTTAGTCTTGGAAACATAGATCATGACTTGAAAGGATGGATACAAATGCATTCTTCTCAATGCAAATGGTGGAGCTCATTTTTTCCTTTACATTTTTCTACAAGTTAGTGTTATATGTGAGACAAAATAAAATATAATATAATTTTATTACATCTTCATACGTGTGGAATGTTTCCTTAACCTTCATTCAAGGAATGAGTCAAACGAGTTTAGTTTACAGTGGTAGTTTTGGGTCCATGCTATTGTTCTCATAGTATTTTTCTACTTTTTTTATGAGACAAAAAAAGACAACAATAGTTAACGTGAAGCTTAATGCATGTATCTTGCTAATAAAGAAAATTTATTGATCCTTTCCTTGCATTTTTTCTTAGTACATTGTTGGGTTTTCCATGTAAAGGTGTTTTGTTCTTGTAAAATTAGTGGTGTTTTATTTTTGTTTATTTCTTCCATCTTTATTATTCTTGGTGTTTTTATCATGACATGTGTTTAAGTTTATTATTGATTGTTGTTTATTTTCTAACAAGTGGTATTAGAGAGAAGTTTTTGTTGGAGATTTTGTGTGTGTAGGGTTCATTTACATGAGTTTGCAATAGAGTTGATAATAAATATTCAAAAGATTAATAAGGTAAAATTCACCACATGGAGGTCAAAAATAGAAGATATACTGAACCTAAAATATCTTCAATTGTCGATCGAGGGAAAATCAAAGAAATCATCATCGATGACCAATGAAGATTGGGAGAACTGAGATTGAAAGACAATTTCCATTGTCTGATAGTATTTGACATAGAGGGTATAATTCCATGTTTCGCAAGAAAAGATAGTCGAATCATTATGGAAAAAGCTTCATGATGTATATGCATGAGACACAACAATCAATATTTTGTTTGATGAAGAGGTTGTTTAACCTCGTAATGATAGAAGGGAGTCCAATATATGAACATTTAAATGAGTTGCACATGGTTTCGAACCAACTCACTTCATTGAATATTTTATTTGATGATGAGATATAAGCCCTCCTACGCTTGATCTCAATTCCTAATAGTTTTTATAATTTGGTCCTCACCAGAAGTAATGTGACACCAAAAGCTAAATTGTGTTTTGAATATGTTTCTAACAGTTTATTAAATGAAAAGATGTGCATGAAATCTATTGCAGAGGAAATGTCAAATATGGAGGCATTAAACTTTGGTGTCCATGAAAGGAAAACAAATACAAATAAATCAAGGAAATCCATCTTTAGAGGCAGGTCAAAGTATAAGCGTGGAAGAATAACCTATGACCATTTTGAAAAACCTTTCCATGTCATAAAAGATTGCAAGATATTAAAAAGGGAGAAAAAGGATAAAAAATTATCCCATCAACAAGAATATTGAAGAAATTGTTGTTGTTTCATCATATGGTGAGGTATTAACCATTGTTTCTTGTGAATATGCATTCCTTTATACTTCTAGTCATGATAGTGATTTGATTTTAGATTTTAATCATTCTTGACATGCTACCTAAAACAAAGAAATATCATTTCTTCTAACTCTGGTAATATGTGTAAGGTTCACTCGGTTAATCAATTTCTTTGTAATATTGAAAGAGTAGGAGATGTTTTAATAAAGAAAAAAGATAGATGTAGTCTATTTCTTAGGTAGATCATCCATGTATTATAGATTGGAATGAATTTGGTTTCACGTGGAAAGCTAGATGATGAAGGCTTCCATACATTGTTTGGAAAGGGAGGTTGGAAAATTGTGAATGGTTCATTGATTGTTGCAAAGGTGAAGAAAACATGCACTCCCTAGACATTAAAATAAAAGTTGCAGAAATAAGATATTATTATTGTTACAAAAGAAGAGAGTACACAATATTTGTGGCACAAAAGACTTGGGCACATGACTAAAAGAGGCTTGAAAATCCTTTCTAAGAAAAACCTTTTTCCTAGATAAAAGCTATAGAATCTGAATTTTGCAAACATTGTATAATGGGTAGAAAGCAAATTGTATCATTTTTAAGGGGAGGTCCTAAAAGAGATACAAAAATATTATATTTGGTACATTTTGATGTTTGTGTCCCAATTAATATAAGATCACCAAGACTATTTTCTTATTTTGCTTCTTTTATTAATGACGCATCAAAAAAGGTGTGGGATTTCCCTATTAAGATCAAGGATCACATTTTAGACACTTTTCACAAATTTCATATGGTTTTAGAAAAATAAACTAAAAAATTATTAAGATGTATTAGAGCAAATAATGGTGGGGAGTATTATTAATGATTTTGAGGAATATTCTACTAAACATGGTATAAATCATGTAACAATTGAGGTAATGAATCTGAAAATAATGGAAAAAAGATTTAAAGAAAGGCTAGTGATGAAAGAATTTAGGTTTACCTATATATTTTTTGGCATATGTTATTTATACAACCTGGTACTTGATAAATTTCTCTCCCACAACCTCATTGGATGGTGGAATTCCTGAAAAGGTATGGACTAGTAAGGATGTATGTTACACTTATTTGAAAATTTTTAATTGTAAAGCAAATGTGCATATTCCTAAAGAAAAAAGGTCCAATTTGGATTAAAAGTCATTGAAATTCATTTTCTTAGGATATGATGATGATGTTGAATTTTCTGATTTTCAGATATGATAATTATTTCCTTATGATTTAAATGCTACTGTTATCATAGAATAATTACACACTGAATATATAAAAAAGACATAGTGAACTTGATGAGAGGTTATTGTAAGTAAATATTGTATGATATAATATATTACAATTGAGGGCCCCGATATATATACTTGGGAGGAGTTCCCTTTCATTGAATGGACATGTCTTTTCGATTATTGTCTTTTCCTTAATTAATTTATGATTAATTATTAATTATTGATAATTTATATTTATAATTTATATTTATACATTATATTATAAATATATTACTTATATATTATATTTATGTTGATGATTATTTCCTCACATGTTTGTCTAATTATTATATATCACTCCGTCATGGAGAAGGCAATGTGAGAGCACCTTGAGTCTATCCACTCCTTGTCGAGATAAATACTATGCCTAGGCCATTCACCACTAGAAAATCTCTATGAGTGAATGAGTCGTTTAACTTGGCCATATCAGCATGAAAAATATGGGAGAATGTCTTCCTGATGATTCTAACTAGGGAAACATCAACACTCGCTCTCAATGAGGGAGACATTCTACATCACACCAATCTTGTATTTGAAGTATACAAACTTTGACTTAGACAAAGGCTTGGCGAGAATGTTCACAATTTTCTCATCTGTGAATATGTATTGGACATTTAACACGCCCTTCTATACCATGTCTTATATGAAATGATATTTGATCTCAATGTGCTTCGATCTCTCATGAAATAATGGATTTTTAAAAAACTTGACACATCTATGATTACCATAGTGTATTAAGGTCATCTCCATCTCTTGATCAAATATGCCTACAAGAGGTTTCTAAAGCCATACTACTTCATCATTGTTACACTAAGTGCAATATACTTCGCTTTTGTTGTACCGAGTGCTACAAAATTTTTCTTCCTCCTAAAGTAGGATATCATAGTTGATCCTAAGTTGAAGCAACATGTCAAGGTTCTCATTCTATCCACTACACTCCTTGCCTAGTCAGAATCAGTATATCCATGTAGCCTCACTTCACCACCTAAGTCATATCTTAGACCATATCCAATTGTACAACACAGGTACCTCAACACATGATTTTTTGCAACCCACTTGAAGTGCCTCGACTCAACCATAAATTGGTTGAGGCTTCTCACTGCAAGGTTGTCACATACCCGTATAAAATTTTTTGCAGCAATATTTTTTTTTACTAAGTAAAATGTATTACACATTAATAAGATGTCACTTTCAAGGAATCCCTTTTGTAATATTACCTTTTAGTCGTAATAATTTATATGTGCAAAATCATTAAAATTGTTTGTCCTATGTGGTAGTTTATGGCATACTTATACTTACATTGTAGATAATGTGGTAAGGTTATAATTAAGATAATACACTTCCATGGTACAATTTAGATGTTGAAAACCCTTGTCTATTGTTGCAAAAAGGTTATTGTTATCAGCCCTTGTCACGAACTTTATTTCCTATACCTAAGTTGGTGAATTAACCAATTAGTTTCTAGGCATGGTATAGTAATTGCAAGTTAATGGTGGCTTGTCTTGAGTGATCAAGCGTGGAGTTAGGTGAAATATTTAAATTGACAAGAGGATGATATTTACATTGTATTTATGTTTTATACTTGATGTTTATTTCATAAGTGGTTGGTAGTTGTTAATTATGGATAGATGTGCCTCGTGTTCCTAATTAACACATCTCTATAGCCTTTCGTGGAAATCTTCCCAGGAACTATGTGTGACCATATTGGACTGAGTGTTGGGTAGTATTTCCCCAACCACACCGCACATTTTTTGACATTCATTTCTTTGCTTTGGAAATATTCCATCGGAATATGAGGGTTCCTTCTAGTTCGAGTTTTGTCTACTGTGGGCTTGGGGTTTTCTTGCCAAATACCTATACTAACTATGAATACTTCCCATTTGCGTTTATTACTCCAGGTTCACTCTGTCACTTGGGAGTTTGGGTGAAATTCTGGTTTGTATTTCTATCCTTACTTTGATAATGATACCGTAATTTATCAACAGGGTTCCATTACTGTAGATGTAGGTGTTTATTTTCTATTTCTGGTTGAGGGTCTTGTGCATTTTTCCTCTATTCTGTGTAGTACTCAGATTATTCTCACTTTCATGACCTTGTCTTGTTTTCTGGTTTGGAAACCTTATAGGTCGTTCTAGGAAATGAATATCCCGGTTACATTTATTTTCTTGTATAATTTTATTACTAATAAGGAAGAATGTTTTTGGATACTTCAACTAATGATGATCCCTTTGTTGTGTACGAGGGTACCCATCAGAAAGGAAATTTCTCTCGCTCGTCGAAAGGTGTCTTTTTTTTTACTTTGATTTCAAGTTTGGGTTACTCCTAGTAATAAATTCATAACCTTACTCTTCGTCATTTTCCTTATAATTTTTTTTGTTTCCTTCTGTAATGGTTACGCGGTAATGTAGGTGTGCTCAACCAAACAAGTAGGACTTATCTCGAATAAACTACTCGCATCACCATGTAAGTTTACTTTGAGTGTTTTTATTTTCTTTCTATGATAATTTACCATACCCACGTATGACTCTAATTTTTTTGCATTTGAAAACCTTATGGCTGGTAATGACTATGGTTTCTCGGCGAGGGCGTTCAATTTTGAGAGGTAATTTAGTTTCTAAAGTAGACCCTAAATGTGTATGAGGGTTTTTCACCATCATCTATGTTCAAATTAGCGGGATGGTTTCTTATCCTATCTCTGTGGACTATTTTGGTATATTTTAAACAATAAGAAGTGTATTTGTCCTTTTCTCTGCATTCTATTTTCCACGATTCTTCGGATGTATGGATGTGTATGAAGGTTATGTTACTTTGTTTCATTTTAAACTAATACTGGATTAATCCCCTATGTATGTTAAAAGTGATTTCACTCCCATTAATTTGTATATTCAGGTCAAAAATGGCGTAGCTCCGTTAACTATTTATTAATGGAAATTTCCCTTTGTTTTTCAATTTATGGTTATGAGTCATTCCATTCTTTACCTTCCATTCTCGTATAATTTTATGAGTTTCCTTTTCATTTAAAGAGGGTTACAAAAACTACGAGACTCGTTTCATTATTAAACTTGTCCTTATGTACTTTAGTTGTTAATAATCGATACCCTTAACCTTTTGTTTACATTCAATATTTTATTCATGGAAACAACATTAGCATTTAACATTTGGCCTCTTGGATGTATTTCCATTTATATAGTTTCCTCTCTGTATATTCTAGAATTTCTTCATAGCAATAGCATTATCATTTTTCATCTAGCATGTTGGTTGTATTTCCATTTGTATAGTTTTGCTCTCTATATACATTCTAGAATTTCTTCTCAGAAATAGCATTATCGTTTTGCATCTAACCTGTTTGTTGTATTTCCATTTATATAGTTTTCCTCTCTCTATATGTACTAGAATTTCTTCACAACAATATCATTATCGTTTTTCATCTAGCATGTTGTTTTTTTTTCCATTTATATAGTTTCCCTCTCTATTCTACTATTTTATTTATAATTTATGCATTGGTTATGGATATAATTGTTTGCCTCTGATATTTTTCGTGAAAATTGTATAATGGAATGATACAAGAAAAAATCATCTAATATTTAGTTATATTGCAAAACAATAATAACTTATCCATAAACCTCAAATTGCATGGCAATTAAATAGGAATGGAATATTAAAAAATTGCATCTAAACATTGGATTTAATCAAAATAGATTATTCATAGATTACTAAAGAAACAGTAATTTAATCCAGAACAGGATGGCATAAAACTTGTAATCGATATTTCCTTAGGGGAAAACACATGTCAAGTGGATCATTCCTCCCAGCCTTAGATCAAAGCTACCACACATTCCCACTCTATCACACCCAAACTAAATCCTGATCCAAAACTAACCAAGTGACTTGTTGTAGTGCATAGGGTTATTAGCATTACGTGAGGACTTTTGTTTCATGTAAAAATTTCTTAGATTTCACCTCTGATTCAAAATGATGTCCCATCCTCTTTTTCCTCTTTTATTTTGTAATATTTTCTCGGGTACTTGAAATTTGTATGAGCCTTCTTCTCATTGACCACCTAGCAAATTGATTTTTTCTCGTTGACCACCTATTAATCTGAGTTTTAGACATGTTTCTAAAAACCAGATATCTTGTCTCACTTTTGTTGAGTTAACTCAATAGAACTTCACCATGTGTCCCCCTTCTTCCATCACTTGGTATTTCTCTCTGGATAAATAGATTTTCTCTTATAGCATTCCCAATTCATGTGTGCATCCTCTTTTATTTTTATTAATAGAATAATAAATAAAACAATAAGTTTTGAGCTAGATCACTAGGATCCATAATGTATTGATAACAAAAGAATAAAAATAATAATAAATTTTGAATTCAAAATTTTATGGTATCACGTCCTCCCCCTTTAGAATTTAACACCATCCTTGGTGTTATCTAATCTTGATCTAGATCATTCTGGAATAGAAATGGATATTCTTTCCACATATGATCCTGCATTTCCCATGTAGACTTTTCGGGACTAAGTTGTCTCCACTGCACCTTTACGTGTCTGATGGATTGATTCTGGAGTGTAATCTCCCTCTTGTCAAGAACATGATCCAACTCTTCTAGTAACTCGCCCTCAAGTTCCACCTATATCATATTACAATCCATAACATGAGTGGGATCATGTAAATATTTTTTTAATAATTAAACATGGAATACATCATGTACTTTTATAGTGGCTGGAAGTGCAAGTTGATAGGTTATAGGTCCTATTCATTCAATCACTTCAAAGGGACCACAATATCTAGGAGATAATTTTGTGTACCTTTCCAATCTTAAAGAACTTCGTGTAGGCCTTACTCTTATATACACATGGTCTCCAATATTGAACTCTCTTGGAGTTCTTTTGGAATCTACATAACTCTTCTTCTTGTCCTGAGCTTCTTTCAAATTATTTTGTATATGTTTCACATTTAGTTCCATTTCCTTTAACATTTCAAGTACTTTCATTAATCTATTGACATGATTACTCGAGGAAACATGGGTATTACATTTTCTTGCATAAATAATTTCAAAAGGACTAATTTTAGCTAAAGCTTGGTAATGATTACTATATGCAAATTCAATTAAATGTAGATATTCTTCCCATTTGTTTGGTCTATCCATAACACACATTCTGAGCATGTATTCTACTATTGGATTAGTTCTTTTAGTTTTCCCATCTGTCAGGATGGTAAGCAGTGTTGAAGTTTAATTGTGTGTCTAATCCTTTAAACAAGACTTTCCAAAAGTTTCATGTAAATTTTATATCTCTACATGAGATTACAGTTTTAGGAATTCCATGTAGTCAGAATATTTCATTCATAAATATATATGCTATGTTAATGGATTTATAAGTGGATCTAACTGGTATGAAGTGTGTTGTTTTACTCAATTTATCAACAAAAACCATTATATAATCATTTTGTTTACTACTTTTAGGAAAACCTATTGTAAAGTCCATACTTATAATTTCCCATTTCCATTCAGGAACGAGTAGGGGTTCTAATAATCCAGATGGATGTTGATGTTCAACCTTAACTTGCTGACATTCTATGAACTTAGCTAACTACTCATAAATTTATCCTTTCATGTTAGGCCAAGATGTCTAGAGTATAGGTTTTTATGTAATTTGTTTAGTATTAGTAATTTAATTTCTTCTGCTTTAGGTATATACAACCTATTTTTATACATCAAAAGTCCATTTTTAGAAAGTATGAAGTCTGATTTTTCAATTTCAACTTGATTTTTTTGTCAATTTTGATTTAATACTTTGATATTCTATATCCTTTTCAACCGCAATATTGAATTTTTCCTCTACATCAGTTTCATAATTACTTATCATAATTGTATAAATCAGATTTGCATATTTTCTCAAGGCATCAACTACCTTACTTTATTTTCCCTTTATATGACATATTTCAAAATCGTATTTGCTCAAGAAGTCTGACCACCTTTCCTATCGAGCGTTGATATTTTTTTAATCAAATAGGTAATTTAAAGAAATATTGTCCAACATCAATAGGAATTTTTTTCCTATCAAATAGTATCGCCACATCTTTAGTCTGTGTATTATCACAACTAATTCTAAGTTGTGTGTTACATGATGTCTTACATGTTCCTTCACATTCCTAGATTCATAAGCAATTACATGATTATCCTACATTAATACTCCTCTCACTCCTTCAATGCATGCATTTATGAATACAACGAATTCCTTATATGGATATGTTATTTTTAGTATAGTTGTTGTTAGGAGATGTTTTAGTTTTTCAAAACTTTCTTGGCATTTTTCAGACCATATACATTTTGTTCCTTTTTTTGTAGGGATGTTATAGGATGAAGAATGTTTGAAAACCCTTCAATAAAATTTCGGTAATAAGTTTTTATACCCATAAATGATCTGAAGTCTGAAACATCTTTGGAATTGGCCAGACCATAATGGATTTATTTTCTCAAGGTCAACAAATATTCCTTATTTACAAACTACATGTCCTATATATTAAATTATGTCCTTATAAAAATAACATTTACTAAGTTTAGTATATAAATTTTGTTCTCTCAATATTTGTAGAATTATTCTTAAGCGTTCTTCAAGCTCATGTTCATTCTTTCAGTAGATTAGTATATTGTTGATGAAGATGATTACAAATTTATCTAAGTATTTACTTAGGATACTATCCATTATACACATGAATGAGGCTGGGGCATTTTTTAACCCAAAGGGTATCACTGCAAACTCGTGATACCCATCTCTCATCCTAAAATATGTTTTTTTATATATCTTCATCTTTAATTCTTACTTGATGATATCTTGCTTGTAAATTGATTTTTCAAAATATTGTTTCCCCACATACTTGATCGAGTAGATCATCGACGTGGGGTAAAGTATATATGTTTTTAATTGTCATTTTATTATGTTGTCTATAGTTTATACATAGTCAGAAGGTTCCATATTTCTTCCTAACAATTAGTACCGGTGCTACCCAAGGAGATACACTTGGTTGGATATTAGTTTTGTCTAGTAACTCTGGAAGTTGATATTTTAGTTCATTAAGTTCTAATATATTCATCCGATATGGAGCCTTTGAAACTGGCACCTCTTCGGGTAGTGATTCTATAGAAAAATCTATCTCTCTCTTAGGAGGTAATCCAGGAATCTCTTCAAATACATTTTGAAATCCTTGCAATATAGGGAAATTTTCTATATTTTTCTTACTTTTTTCTTTTTCATTATCTATTACATGAACAAAAAATACTTAGTGTCCCTTACAAACACATATGTTAATCTACAATGCTAATATATTCCTAATACTAATGATTATTTGTATTCTTTGAATGTCAATAATGTTACCATTGTCATCTACATATGTAAATGTCTTGTCATAACAATTTGTAATTACCTTATATTTTTCTAACCAATCCATACCGATTAATACATTATATGATCCTAGTTGTAAAACATTCAAATCTGCTTGAGTTTTAAAGCCATTCATACTAATTTCACAAACTTTAACAAGATTTGTAACTTTCATTTGTGTTTCTGTAGCAAGATGTACTAACCATGCTTTTTAAGAAAATTCCTTTTGTATTTTACAATTTTATACTATCTTAGGTGGAACATAACTTAGACTAGCACCTTGATCAATAAAAATAGAAATTGGTTGATTATTCAAAATACCTTCTACTTCTACCATGGAAGCTTGATGATATGCTTCTTTGTTCTCCAAGGTTGTGCTAATATTTGGGGTACTCCTTGCTATTTCACCAACTCTAGTAGCTTCTCAAACTATATTTATATTGTTGTTTTTCTTCTTCTTCTTCTTGGTAGGAAAATCCTTAAGATAATATGGTTCTCCACACTCCCAACATTTTACTATTTCCTTTCGAGAAGTATATTTGTTATAAAAAGTTTTTCGTTTCACATTTTTATTATCAGACAGGTTACAAGGCTTATTATTTCTATAGGTATTTCCTTCAAACCCTTTTGTAGTGTTCTTATTGAAAAACTTTCCTTCTTTTCTTCTTCGATCGATTCTTTCAACTTTCTTTCCCTTCCAATTTTTAGTATATTCATTTCTGGCTTTATATTGTTCAAAACATAGCTTAGACTTATGCATAGCTTCTTGTAAATTCTTAGGATTGTTAAATTCGATCCTATATTTATATGAGGCAGGTAAACTTTAACATCCCTCTCTTGCACACACTGAGCGAACTTATTTTTTGAGGACACTTGTGTGCAAGTGATCCGGTTCATTATGCGATTGGTTGTTTTGATTATGATTATGAGATGTTGTGAATATGATGATTTGTTATTATTTCTATATTTACATCGACAGGTGTTATTGACTGGGTTCTCTTGAGTGTGGAGGACTCTGGACATTAGAGGATTTTGATGGCATCGATGAATCTCCTTGGACTCTGGATTGAGTCAGGGAGTGGAATTTGATGGTTTGAATGTTGTTGATATGACATATGTGACATATGACTAGATATTATGATGTTGATTTTTATCGATGACATGTTTCGTTGATGGATGTAGGCTGAAGATACCTTGCCAACCAGACTCACATTTGGAGTAAAGGGGTCATGCACGACAGCCAAAGACATTGAGGGAGAGGTGTGGAAGAAGCCTTGCGACAACCTACTAGAACTCTTGTCGTGGCTTGAACTACAGGTTAATGAATACCTAGTTCGACAAGATCTGCAATGTTGTGAGGGAAGATTGTGACAGTCACTCATGATGATTCTAAGGAGTGTGCAATAAACTTATTCCTTAGAGGCCCTTATTCCCCCATAAGATCACCTGACAGATTATTGACTATAGGGGTTTGACGTCTACCAAATTCAATAAAGAGGCGAGTGGCACCCTTGGACAACATAGTGCATATTGAAGGGCATGTTATGCAAATGAAGCAGAAATAGGTGAGTGTCATCCTTGGAGAACGCAGTGCATCCTGAAGAGCACATCATGATTTTAACTATGGTAAGTTAATAAACCTAGTTCCTAGAAAAATATACCTCCTTAGGACCTGGTCGGCCTTAAAATAGATGATGGTCTAAGTAAAGTTGAATAACTAATTGTTCCCTTAAAAATTATCGCCCAACCTAGTGAAATTAAAACCTAGGTTTAAGTAGAACATGTGAACAAAGAAAAACTAAATAGATATGTAACAAGAAGGGGGGTAAGAAATTAAAACTTTAATTATTATTTAGTAAAATTTATTATGGAGGATTAAATTTATTAAAAGGGTAAATGGTTTTTTTTGTCAAAACTTTCTAATTCTTAATTTAGTTAAAAAGAAAAATGGGGAAACTTAAAGAAAAAGGGGAATGTCTAACTTAGTAGGGAATCCAACCTTTGGAACTTTCTATTTGTGAACTCACCTAGGATTTAAGTAAGGAGTAAGTAATTTAAGCAATGTAACGAAATAAAGGGACACCAAGGCACGTTTTTAGGAACGCTTTTAGGTGGGTGAGGGAAATAGGAAAATATTAAGTAATTAATAAATTCACTTTCTAGTGCAACTAAGGGATCATGTGACATGTGTATGGGATAGGTTTGTCCTAATTAAATTTAATAAAAGTATCTAATTAGGGTTTGGGAAACTAATCACTAAGAAACCTTTACAAAAAAGATGACGGAGGAGGAGTAGGGATCATGTCTGAGTTGCGTAAGGTTACGTTGCTGGAATTTATCTTGACTGAATTTATCTTGTGGTAGTTGGGATACCCAGCTCAGATAACGATTGGTAACTCGAACTTGCAAGGTAAGCTAGAAGATATCATTTCTTGTTATTGTGTGCATGGCCCCTTTGCGTCTCGAGGTGCTCAGGGGGAAGAAGAGTACCCCTAGCGTTGGATGGGAGATACTGATGAGGTCTCAATAGTTCGCGAGCAAGATGTGGATGGAGCCCAAGTAGGACTTGGACGAAGCAGTAATGTGGGACAATCACTTTCAGTTCTTCACCTTTGGATAAGGTATAAATGTGTAAATTATTAATGAAAAGGTAGTTAGTGTTTTGGGGTGATGTTAAGGGTGTAATATTGGGATTCATATTGTAGAACATTATCATAGTCGTTCCCATGACATTGAACGTCAATACCTATGTGTTGTTTATAATATTTGATCTGTAGAACCCATGAGTTTCACCGATAGGTCTTCATGTTTCACCAAGAGTAGTCTCCATTTGCACCATATTGTTTCCTATGGCGCTGCATCATTGACCTTGAATTTATTGCCTATATTTTATGTACATTGTTGTGCTACCATAAATTGTCCTTTTAGCCTGTTTTATTTAAGGCGTGTGGTGCTACATTAAAATGTATTTAAACCACTTTTATATGTGTGTTAGTATGCTTGTTGCACTACATTAAAATTCTATACGAATATGATTTAGTGAGGAATTTACTCCTATGGTGTTGCAATAAAGGTCCTTTGAGCTATTGATTTTAAATGGGTTGAATTTTCCCTCTTAATCTGCACTCCCCCAAGGCCCTTAATCTCAGACTGTCTGAGGTTTATTGCCCATATTGATTGAACTTCTTCCTTCTTGTAAAAGTGTCTAGCTAGTTCTCTTGCCGAAATCATGCTTCAATGTTCCCTTGGTCTACATCTACGATACTTACGGTTGTTCCACTTCAGGCTTGGAGGAAGCCTTGTTTTTCTCGGTGAATGCTCTCAACGAGTTGCATGTTTTCCCTTTTTCCACTCTGCATTTTTTTTCTCTCTCATCCACCATACCATGAATCTCCTCAGTCCCTTTCACGTTCAGTTTGTTGGGCATGGTCTTTGGGAATCTCTGTCAGCCTTCATCTCTGACCATCGTGCATTGTGGAGATTTCTGGAAGTTTGATCTCCCATGTCATATTCTCTCCCACACTGTTAGTGTAGACAACTGGCTCGGGCGTCTCCTCTGGTTGATTTGGATGTGACCCTTGTGCATCCTTGCCTCCCATCTTGCTCTTCCCACCACCCCTTTTATAAATTCCTTCCTCCTCCCTCATGACCCATGGGTCCCATCGCGGTGGAATCTCATCTAGACGTCCCTCTTAATCGGTCAATCCTTCCCAAACAAACGGATTTAGATCCTTACAGGTGGACGAAAATCCTTCAACTCTGAAAGGGAATGATTCAGTCAGGTGCATCCTCCAGCTCAGATTTAATGTAGTCGTGGTTTCCAGTGTGCTATCTCAGATTTCTTAGCAGAGAATCCAAGATTCGTGTGGTGTGTTCCATACTGCCACAACTTCATAGATATTCCTTACAACATTTTAAATGGGCTATAGAATGTTTGGTTACCTCGATTTTTACATAGAGAATCCCTTGCTTCATTTAATTTGATATTTATTATCTTGGGAAATTAAATTCTCATAGTTTCTTGTTTTAAAGGTGGAGATATTTTCAATATCCCTTTCCTTATTTACACAGAGATTGTATTCTTTTTCACCGAGATTTTTAATAATTACACTAAGATCCTTGTCTTTCTACAACAGAGATATAATTATCTTCTGTCTAAGTAATCTTGGAATCACAACTTTCTCTTGTCTAACCTACTGGCGATAGTAGACAGTGTTCATTTTAAGGTTATTAAACGGTGCCTTGAAATCTGTGTGTTTTTATAATTAATTATTTGGTATCTAACTGTGTTTAATTCCTGGGTTGATAAACTTTATGTATATATTGCACAACTTGGTGATGTAAGTTACTTTATTATTGTTGGGATTTGCATATCCCAGTAAACTTTCTAATCGGAGGACTTTGTTAATTAATTAATAATGGTTATAATTGATGAACACCATGTTAAGCTAACGACCGCATGAATGGAAAAATGGTTATCTTCTTTAATAAGGTTTATTTGTTGATGTTAGTGATCTAATAATATTTACTTGTTATTGTTAGTGATCTAATAATGTTTAATTGTTATGTTAGTGATTTAATTTTGTTAAATTGTTTATGTTAGCGATTAAACTAAGGATTAACTTGATGTATGAAATTAATGACAAATACTGGAAAAAATTTAATGGAGGGTAAACTCTTGATTTCATCAGAGAAATGGACGTATTACAAGTTGTAGTTATTTTTTACTTGACCTGATGTATGAATGATTAAATAAAGGACCCTGGAAGCTATATCACTTCTCACACCTCTATTTTCATTTTAATGAATGATTGATTAAATAGCGTGATTGGAAATTCAAATAGAATTGTGACTCAAGTTTGTTATTGATGGATAGATTATGTATGTCGGCTTCTTTGGGCACCTGAAATTTAAGGTTGATTGAAGTATTGTCTAATTGTTTAGTTTTATCTGGTTGTGCGTGGTGAAAGGCCATTAATGATCAGTTGTTGTTTATGTAATTGTGTGCCATGTTAAATGTTGAATCAATGATTGTCAATTCTCGCTCACATGGAAGCTTCGTGTTACATATGTTGATTGTTGATGTTGTTTGCGTTTGGTTGATTTGATGTTGTCTTTTAGCTTAGCAGGTGTGTTCTTGCACGTGTCAGGCATGATGTAGACACCTCCTTGTTCCTCAGAATAGTCACCAGCCTTGAGACCTTAAATGGTCAAAATCGATGGGAACCTGGGCTTGAGCGTTGTCTATGTGTCCTGGAGGTCCTAACCTTGCAGGGTAGGATAGGTAGGTAGTCATTTTTACTTGTCTGATTGACTTTTGTATGTAGCATACAGCTGAATGACATGCTAGTATGTTAGGTTGTTATGTTGTCTATTGCCTAAATTGTGTGAGTGGTGTTCGTCATCAATTACGTTGTTTGATTGTTTGTCGTTGTTACTTTCCTATTGAAAAAGAAAATATTGCACTTGTTATGCATCTCATGTTGTCATAACGATGGGGGTCGTTACATAAACAACTGAAGAATAATTTTATCTTTGGTTTTTCATCCACAATATATGGTACATAGCCAAATAAGCTTAGAAATTTGCTACAAAAGTCTTTCATGGTTAAATTTCCCAATTTTATTTCATAAAATCCTTTAGCCCTACCTTCATAATATTATTTTGATAGATATTGTTTCTTAAAATATCTTTTACAATTTTTCCAAGTGATTTCACTTTCCTTAATATTCTTTACCATTTTTATATCTTGCCACCAAATATCTTTCTTCTGAGTCAGATTATACATAGCCATATTTTATTTAAGTTCACTTGAATAATTATGTATATCAAAGTATTTTTGCATACCAGAAAGCCAAGCTTCTGCCTCTTCTCCAGTCTCAATCTCACCATTAAATGTTGCAGGTTTTATCTTTTTAAATTCTCCAATAATTTCTTCATGATTCATATGTTTCTTTTTAGTTCTTTGTTCCATTTTGGAGCTATCCTCACTTGAAGTTTCAACTTCATTAAAAAACAGATTCTATTATTGATTTAATATGTTCAAATTTCCTAGACTTGTTCTTATGCAGATCAACTTCAGAATTAATGTAAAATTGACTTTTATTCTTGTTAGAGTTTTGTTTACTCAATTTTTCTAACAATATTTCTCTAAGTTCTTCTTTTGTCTTTATAATTTATTCATTATCTGCCTTAACAGTTTTCAATTCTTCCCTTAGACCTTGTATAGTATGAATTAATTTGGATTTTGTGTTATCCATGCTTTCATTCAAATTTACCCATATATTTCCTTGTTCGATATTTTTTGGTTCATTTTGATGTGACCCTTCTTTAGGTAGAATAGGTACTTTTGTCATATTTCCCGCAACAAAATATTCTTCCTAAAGGTAAGAAAAAAATAGAACAATAGTAAATTAGTATCCATAGTTGAACTCAAAAGGCCAAGTGTGGTTCCTAAAGCTGTGATACCATTATGTCAAAAACCCATATAAAAAAAATATCCAACAATAATTGTTTTGGACTAAGTAAAATGTATTGCACATTAATAAGATGTTGCTTTCAAGGAATCCTTTTTGCAATATTTCCTTTTAGTCATAATAGTTTCTATGTGAAAAATCATTAAACGTGTTTGTCCTATGTGGTGGTTTATGACATACTTCTAATTACATTGTAGATCATTTGGTAAGGTTATAATTAACATAATACATTTCCATGGTACAATTTAGATGTTGACAACCCTTTTCTATTGTTCCAAAAAGGTTATTGTTATCAGACCTTGTCACGACATTGCTTTCTTATACCTAAGTTGGCAGATTAACCACATAAATGCTAGGTAAGGTATAGTAATTGTAATTTAATGGTGGCTTGTCCTGGCCAACCAAGCATGGAGTTAGGTGAAATGTTTAAATTGACAAAAGGATGATATTTACATCGTATTTATATTTTATACTTGATTCTTATTTCATAAGTGGTTGGTAGTTTTTAATGTTGTCTAGACGTACCCTATATTCTTAATTAACACATGTATGTATCCTTTTGTGGCAATCCTCTCATGTGTCAAGTGTGACCATATTGGAATGCGAGATGGGGAGTATTTCTGAGACCCCCCCCCACGCAGTTTTTGACATTCATTTCGTTGTTTTAGAAACATTCCATCAGAAGATGAGGGTTCCTTCTAGTTTGAGTTTTCTATACTATTGGATTGGGTTTTTCCTGCCACATACCTGTTCTAACTTTTCATACTTCTCGTTTGCATTTATTTCTCCGGCTTCAGTCAGTTACTTGAGAGCTTGGGAGAATTTTTGGTTAATGTTTCTAGCCTTAGTTTTATAATGATATCATAATTTATTTATATGATTCCATTACTGTAGTTGTTGAAGGTGTTTATTTTCCATCTCTGGTTGAAGGTCTTGTGTGATTTTCCTCTATTCTCTGTAATACTGATATTATTGTCTCTTTCATGACCTTGTCTTGTTTTCTGGTTTCGAAACCTTAGAGGTCATTCTACATAATGCATGTTCTGGTTACATTTCATTTCTTGTATAATTTTCTTACCGATAAGGAAGATTTTTTTTGGATACATTGACTAATGATGGGCCCTTTGCGGTGTACGAGGGTACCCATCAGAAAGGAAAGTTGGCTCTTGCTATTTGAAACCTTTTTTTTTTTTAGTTTCATTTCGGGTTCGAGTTGCTCTTGGTAAGAAATTCATACCCTAACTCTCTGTCATTTTCCTTATAAAAGTTTTGGTTTCCTTATGTTCTGGTTACATGTAAATGTAGGTGTGCTCAACCAAACTAGAAGGGTTTATCCCGAATCAACCGCCCGCATAACGTCTTCATTCTCATCCTTGATGTCATTGTGTTTGTTAAAATCACATTGTTGGTGTCAAAGGAGATTTAGCTCATCAGATAACATTTTGTTTTGAAGTTTGAACATATCAATCTTCTTGTGTGTTACTTGTAAACAAGTAATCACTGTATTGAGAGTGCACTTGTTTATTGCAATTGTAGATTCCATAGTTGAGTTAATTAATGTGCGCAATATTGTAAATATTTCTTCAATTCTTTCCATTATGCAGAATATGGAAGAGAGATGTTTGTTGATGCAAAAAAAATTCAATTTTGTATCTTGTTGTGCATGCCAAGAGCGATCGTTGCATGAATGCTGCCAAAAAGTACAGGATAACCAATGACGATGCACATAAAGATCCTAAGACAGACCCCCTTATTCAATTTCGGGTAGGCCTACCTTATAACTCCATTCTTATAACTCCATTACAAAATTCATACTAACTAATACTCTTAACAATATGTCTTATAACTCCTCTATGAAAATAAACCCTTATAACTTCATGCACATTTAATTATAATGAAGAAAACTCCTCCATATAAATTTTCAATCTTATAACTCCCATATAATTCCTTAAAAAATACTATATCACCTTTTTCTTTATAAAAAAGTAGGCTTATGAGACTGACATGTTAAAACATATGACTCCTTTGATTGGGTCAGAACCCCTTTTTGGTCTGCCCTTATTTAATTCTAAATTTAATATTAGCTGCTTTGGCCTTTTAATCACAATGGTCTCTTCCACTTAGTTTTCACCTTGTAGGGTTTCAAGGTTAATGGCAAATTTTCCAAGAAAGATCCATATAATTCATAACAGCCATTTGGCATAAGCTTTGAACTACTCCTGAAAGATTTATATGCCACTGTCTATTCCTCAAAGATTTATATGTCACCGTCTATTCTTTTCTATTTTGATGCCAAAAAATAAATATTACTTTCATCTTTAAAAATTAAAATAAACCTCACATACCCTATCTCCATCAGATTGACTGTCGATTATCTTCATCAGAGCTTCAGATTTCAATTCAATAAATGAACCTTATCATCTGATCATCAAGCGCTCAAGTCGAGGGACATAAACATGTCGTAAGCTCCTTCAGCCATGCACACACATCGAGAGGACTTCACAGCCTTAGACTCGAAATGGTTGTCCTCGTCAGACATGTTTTCTTCTTTATTTTTATTTATAGATAACCAACCAAACAACACGAAACTGCCAAATTCTAGCATTCTATCGCAGGCAAGAAGAGGAGGTCGAATGCAAATCTCCCAAAAGATATATTACTCGCAAAGATAACCCTGTTCTGGTTGTAGATTCTCCTTCACAGGCTCACACTCTCTCATGCAAAGGGCTCCGTCAACCTCTAATTGTCTTCACACGAATTTCCTCAGCCACACTCTATCCTCCTTGCAGAACAGGCATTGGCACCTCTCTTCTTCTCAGAATGCGCATGTCACATCACCTCCATTGCAACTCAATTCCATGAAAAACTACCATGGATCTACTAGACACTAAAAACTATAATGCATTGATAAACTACCAGGCTCATAAGATCAACATCATGCTCTAATACGACTGTTAGATTCGCAATGAAGGAAACAACAGAAACATAATGCACATAACTCAAGCAATCAAGAAACTATGATGAACAAAAATAAATGAATAATGGCACAAAAGACATACTCTATATTCATCAATGCTTCTTAAATAATCATGTAAATAGATGTACATTTTCATGATCTTTCATTTAACTTCCCTCTCCTCTTTCATTACATTTGCCTCACATTTAATGTTTAAATTATACCTTTATATTAAAAAAAATATCATTCAATTAAAAAAACCTAACAATAACATCATTGTCTTAACAATTTAAAGAAATACATGTAAAATTAAAATCATTATTTGAATCTCACATTTAAACCATTAATGTTTAAAAATTAATATTACTTAAATATTACAAATAAAGCTATGAAAATTACACTTTAAAAATATACTTATATTATTATATTATTATCTTTACACATTAATGTTTAAAAATTAATATTACTTAAATATTACAAATAAAGCTATGAAAATTACACTTTAAAAATATACTTATATTATTATATTATTATCTTTACACATTGTGAATTTGAAATCTTATGTGAACTTCAAATTTTAACAAAAACAACATTATTTGAAATCTTAAGTGAAACTCTCATGTGAGTAAACTTATTAGTGAGAATCACCGTGAAGAATCATCTCAAGAATACATGCCGACTTCTCGTGATAAGGTTCTCATTGTCATAATGTTCAAGAAGCTTAAGCATGTCACACATAGTTGAGAACCCACCGTTCAAGAAGCTTAAGCATGTAATAAATTATTAAGATTTTTTTTAGGATATTTATTAAAAATTTGATTAAAAATTATTGGAATTTTAGATTTAAATGATTATTTCTATAAAATTTAAATATTTTAGAAATTTTTAAACATATTGAATCTATTTTTACAAATTTTGAAAAAAAAAAATAACAAAATATTTTATAAAACAACTATCCAAAGCCTCATCTAAATGCTACGATATTTATCCTTTCGAAATGTTTTCAAGTTTAATAGCAGATCATGTCATTAGTGGCGATGATAGATCGTAGAGCCAGAGTGCCGAAAGTTTAGCCTCAACCCCCAAGAAGGAAGCAGCTTTTGCAACGCCCCCGTCAAACAGGTAACTCTCAAAGAAAATAGATGTTGCAATGCCCGCATCAAACAGACAACTCCCAAATAAATATGCACATGGATTTTGCATTTAACACAGAAAGAAATATACAGATGTAGGGTGTGGATTTTACCACGTAGATTTGGTCTATGTTTTCAGGCCTCGCAGTCGCAGTTGTACGGATATACTGCTATCATATGTAATCCGGGTATTGTGAATTTCCAACGTGCGTAATATACATTTGCACGTGTATACGGTCATGTTTACACCTCATCTCGACAATGATAGGTCTGAATCATCGACTCAACGTTTGTCTCAATATTAGTCCATTCCCTATATATATCAATTCGTCAGTTTCATTTGCACAATCTACAGTCAGCATCTGATTTCTAACAGTAAACTCTGATATAGGATGGTTCGATTTGCATTTCCTCTTGATACAAAGAATTTGTGTTCTTCTCACATGATGTACACATTGGCTCTATCGTTGCCAACTTGTAATGGTGACGAAAATGGGCCGGGACAAAGAAGCCGACGAAATGTGCGTTGGTTGTGGCGAGATATCCAGGGTGTAAACTCTTGGAAGGGATTACTTGATCCCATGAATCCAATTCTCAAAGCTGAGATTCTCAGATACGGTGAATTTGCTCAGCTTTGCTATGATGCTTTTGATGAAAGAAAATACTCTGAAT
>SNQJ01S0000538.1:320259-371097 GCA_010110895.2 Picea sitchensis
GGTAGAGATCCAGCACTTGTCAACAAGAGCTGCGATTTATTGCTCGATAGCCTTCATATCCCACCCCACTGGTGGCAAGAGGAAAATAAAGGCCTCATAAAAAATACAGAGGGCAGATGGCAATGGCCCGCTAGATCTCCTAGGTCTCCGGACGGACACTACGACTCGCACCAGCTCGGATGAATTCGTGTTCATTACTACACGAGTATTGAACATTTGCCATTAAATACATTCGGTATTACAACACCTCTGTTATACATACATTTAATTTATCCAAATGTTCAGTTTATGGTGTATCACAATGTTCAGATTATGGTGGTATACAGATAATTTGTGTTCAGTTTATGTTTATAGAATATTTTTTGTGAGTGGAAAATAAATTGAAAGATAGTAGCGGTCTGGAATGATTATTAGGGTCGATTGTTCAGCCTGGAATTTTTATTGCTATAAATTATAATTTTTAATAGTCTTTAATGATATTGATTAAGTTGTATTGAAATTTATTTAAATTTATTAAGATAAAAAGAATTCATTTAGTGATATTGATTAAGTTCTATTGAGATTAATTTGAATTTATTAAGAATTCCTTAAAAATTAAATGATTTATTTTAATATTTTATTTTTAAATGGTTTATTTTAATATTTTATTTTATAATTTAAAATATTATTTTTAGTTATAAAAGTTTTGATTTAATTATTATCAGTTAGTTAATAAATGATGAAAATGAAAATAAAAATAGATAATATTACAAATAATTATTATTATTAGTTTTTTTAATATAATATACACTATATTTAATTTTAAAAGATATTATTCAATTTTTATAACATTTTTTTTTATTACAATTTATTTCTTAATTTAATTGTAATATTATTTTTGTTCATATTAACATTTTTTTAAATGGTTTTCTTATATTTTCTATTTTTTTTAAAAACTAACTAATTTTAATATTAATATAGTAAAAAATGATTACAAAGAGTAACTCATATGACCTACCACCTTTAAAACGAACAATAAAGACTTTAAAACGAACAATAAAGAACAATAAAGGCATGTTAGCATACTATAGTGTTTATTCTATCATTAACACTATTATGTTTTATATGAACTCAAAATGAAATCACCACCTTCTATTTTATATGAACTCAAAATGAAATAACCACATTCTTATTCTAAACTCAATGGAAAAAACAATACTCATGTAAAGGAAGCAACCCTTCCTCTCGACATAAACCCACAAGACTTTGAAAAATATGTTGCAATATCATCTCTTTGAAAAATATGTTGCAATATCATCTCTTTGCAATAGTTCCTCCTCCACCAAAATAGGATTGGAGGGACCACCTACATACACTTACGAAGGATTAGCCACTAAAATCTCGATATTGAAAATTTTCCTACACGCATAGTTAAATTACTATTCTTTATTCTCTCTTAATTTAATTAAGAATTAATATTTTGATGTTATTATTCAGTAAGTCAAAGTTTTATTAGAATTGAAAGAAATGTTAACCAATTTCTTTCCAAATGTTATTATTCAGCAAGTCAAAGTTTTATTAGAATTGAAAGAAATGTTAACCAATTTCTTTCACATCTTTTATGTTAATTATTTGAATTATTGGGAACTCAACTTAGAAAAACATTGAAAAATATTTATTATTTTCAATTCTAAAATATATATTATAAAATATTTTCAAATTTATCATATTTATTCAATTGTAATATTAATCACAAATTCATTCAACTAAATATATATAACTAAAATTAAATTAGATAAAATCTATTAGGGGTGCAAGTTAATGATATAAATATGGAGAAACAAGAATATGTTAACTTAGAAGGATTATTCAAGGTACTCTTACAATAAATTTGAATATGCTATAAAAAGACAAAAATATAGGAAATTGAAAAATTAGTCTAGGTGGAAACCTCTTTTAGAGTGAAAAACTTGAGAAAGGTTTGTACCTAAAGGAACTTGATCCCTCTTTGAAAATGATGGATACAAATTTAAGATGGATTTGTTTTTCGGTTGTCATAAATATATGAGCACGTGTGTGTGTGTCATTTGTCAAATCCATGTCGAGCATGGAAGGAATTATACATCTCCTTCATATTCAAAAACATACCATCAAAATGTTTTAACCAAGATCCTTTTTAACCCTACAACTATCATGCATCAAGAGGGATCAAATACTAGAGGTGAAAATATTTCCTCGTGTTTTGCACTCTAAAAAAGGTGTGCACTTCTAGGCATTTGATGTCTCTTAGTCCATGATCAGTTTAGAGTTAAGATGGATTTACATTGCGCCATGTATCAAATCCATGATAACTTTGGAAGGAATTACACATCTCTCTTCTCCATTGAATTTTTAACCATAGCCATACTATATATATATATATATATATATATATATATATATATATATATATATATATATATATATATATCACATTCATGCTTGTTTAGCATGGAAGGAATCAGACATGTCCTCCTTCATATTCAACATCATACCATTAAAATATTTTTATCAAGCTCCATCTTCACTCTACATCTATCATGCTTCCAAAGGGATCAAATACCTAGAGGTACAAACCTTTCATTGGGTTTTGCACTCTAAAATGGTTTTCACTAATAGGAATTTGATGCCTCTTGGTGCATGTTTTACTCTATATTCCCCCAAACCTTGTATGTGATTAAACTGCTTGTTTAGCATGGAAGGAATCAGACATGTCCTCCTTCATATTCAACATCATACCATTAAAATATTTTTATCAAGCTCCATCTTCACTCTACATCTATCATGCTTCCAAAGGGATCAAATACCTAGAGGTACAAACCTTTCATTGGGTTTTGCACTCTAAAATGGTTTTCACTAATAGGAATTTGATGCCTCTTGGTGCATGTTTTACTCTATATTCCCCTCATCCAACCCTTGTATATGATATGTTTTACTCTATATTTCTTCGGACCCCCACACTCAATCTCATATATTATATATGAGGGTACAAGTGGGGAGGAATATAGAGTAAAACATAATATGTTTTACTCTATACTCCGCCTACCCATACCCCCACCCCCACAATAAATATAGAGTAACCCATACCCCCACCCCCACAATAATATGGAGTAAAACATTATATCTTTTACTCTATATTTCCCCCCACCCCCACAATAAATATAGAGTAACACATATTTATGTTTTACTCTTTGTTTCCTCCCACCTAGACCCTCATCGGGTGGAGGGAAATATAGAGTAAAATTTAGTTTTTCTTACTCTATATTTCCCTGCACCCCCACCCATTATTATAATGTTTTACTATATATTTCCCCCCACCACCACCACTCTCATAGTGTAGGGTGGAGGTGGGGGGTATATGTTTTACTCTATATATCATATATGATATATGACAATGGGGATGGGGGAAAATATATAGTAAAACATATGGGGGTATATAGGGGTGGGGGAGAATATGTTTTACTCTATATTTACCCCATCCCCACCCTCATATATCATTTATATATCATTTGTAAAGTAATTTAATTATAGTGATATGAAGAGAGTAGAGTATGAAAAATTTATAGGAAGAATGATAAATTCTCTACAAGGGAGTTTTAATAATATTTAATGTTGTTGATAACCTTTGGGTATTATACTTTTTCAAGGAAAATCTCCTGGGATGGCCCTCTTTTCCCTAGATGAATAACATCTCAATTTCCTATCATGATAGGAGTTGTTAATTTCAAGGGACATGATTTCATTTGAACATATGACCTTTGACAACCTCACAACCTTAATAGATATGATGACTCTAAAATTAGTCAGAATTGGATCCAAAATCTCTTTCCCAATATCGATTCCAGGTAATTTTTAGAGATAATTTTAAGGATGGAACTTTATATTAAAATGTAGAAGCCTCTACTAATATTACTATTCCTAAATATGCAAAATGTAAAATCGTTGGGATGGTTTGATAAATACATTTAAATTTCTAAGGATTTTATATAATTTCTATAAATTTTTGAGAATTTTTAAAGTAAAATAATTTTATTCTATGGAATTTGTACAAATTGCTTTTAGAAAAAAAAAATTGATGAATCTTTTTTTAGGAAAAAAACATGAAAAAATAGCCCATTTGTAAAATTTATCCCCTAAAATCATTTATGATAATTTTTTATACTTTTATTTTACTTCAATTATATTTCTATTTAATAATTTATGACTTGTTTTTTGTTTTTGTATTACTCCTTCTAGGTTTACTCAAAAAAAAAACTTTATTACGGTCTTTAATATATTTAGTATTTTACTCTAAATGTAGTATGGATAAGAATAAACTCTTGTTTGAGACTATTTGATAACCTATAATCTCAAAATTAAATTAAATGAGTCCTATCCCATCCTCCTCATAGAAACAAGCCTCTCCTGCATTGAGAGCATGGCTATGACTAGATACCTAATGTATAAGAACAAGTTAAACAACATGGAAGACAAGAGGCTACCTAAAATTGCTTCAAAATCAATTCATAACCACCATCGACTCAAGTGAGGATGGCATAATGGTCTTTGATAAACTATTGGGGAATCATGGAAGAAACCATTTTGCAGAAAAAAAGATACTATTAAAAAAAACATCAAATCAAAATTTAAGGGAAAATATGGTGTGATAAAGAGTTAGAGAAAAAAAGAAAATTAAGGTATTATAAAGATGTAATCAACCATAATCTAGATGATCAAAATTATCTATCTTTTTGCCAAGTGTAAAGAAAGAAATAAGCATTGCTGAGATAAGAACAAATTCTCACTAGCTCCATAGTGAAACTGGGCATGAAAGAGTGTGTCACCTTTGTTGAAGATGAAAAACACTTTCTCTTAGATATTCGAGCCTATACCCATATTAGATCTCATTTTCAAAATATTGATCACACTACCAACCTTCCTAACCTCTTAACTCATCATCATCATCGGTACTAATATATTCTATTACCTTATAACATATTTTATATTTTATATTCTAATATCTTATAACTTAATTATTTACATATTAATATGGTATAACATATTTTATAAATTATTATATTTAAGAATTTATAATTTATTCAAGATTTTATAATTTATTTAGTTATTTTATTTTATATAATTTCATAATATTTTTTAAAGTAAAATAATTTTATTCTATGGAATTTTTACAAATTACTTTAGAAAAAAAAGAAATTCGTAAATCTTTTTTTTTTTTAAATATGAAAAAATAACCGATTTATAAAATTTATCCCCTAAAATTATTTATGATAATTTTTTATACTTTTATTTTACTTCAATTATATTTCTATTTAATATTTTATGTTTTTTATTACTCCTTCTAGATTTACTCCTTTAAAAAAAAAAAACTTTATTACACTCTTTAACATATTTAGTATTTTACTCTAAATGTAGTACTAATATATTCTATTACCTTATACCATATTTAATATTTTAGTATCTTTAATATTTTATATTCTAATATCTTATAACTTAATTATTTACTTAATATCGTATAACATATTTTATAAATTATTATATTTAAGATTTTACAATTTATTTAGTTAATTTACTTTATATAATTTCATGATATATTTTAACTGTATTTGGAGAAGTGAGGTATTTTATAACCAAATATGTGGAAGATGTTGAGATATGTTGTAGAGTTTAATGAATTATGTTATATTAAATAAAGCTACATTAAAAAAAAAATATAATATATTTAATTTATATATATATATATATATATATATATATATATATATATATATATATATATATATATATATATATATATATATATATTCTTTTCTTAGTAGGGGAATTGTGGTTCTCATTGCATGAGATTTTATTTTACAAATTTCTTTCATTTACAAGACACTTGACAATCCATCTACACCTGTACAAACAATATATTTTAATTTCTTATTGGGGAATTGTGGTTCTCGTACATGAGATTTTATTTTTACAAATTTTCTTTCATTTACAAGACACTTGACAATCCATCTACACCTGTACAAACAATATATTTTAATTTTTTAAACATACTTATTTTTTTATTTTATTTTTTGAAAAAAAATATTATAATTTTATTTTAGAAAAATTAAAATTGCATTTATAAATATCTAAAGCATTTTGTTAACTAGAAGTACAAAATTAATAATCCATAGACATTATAAAGTACAAAATTAATAATCCATAGACATTATAAAGAAAAAAATATGACTAGTGTCCACTATGATCGACTATCCACAATTCTTTGATAAACTTTGAACAAACAAAAAGAAATACAAAATATGATTATTGTCCTCTAGCATTTACATTCTCATGTAATCATGGAGAAGTTGCATTCATTAGCTACTTATAACAACCAAGTGTCATGAAAATATTATGAGTTGAGAGGAAACGATTCCATTTAATATTTATTGCAACCAAGTGTCATGAAGATATTTTGAGATGAGAGGTAGAAGATGGTTTTATAATATTTAATGTATCTAGGTCCAATGCCAATCCAATTTTAAAGATTATATATACTTTTTTATTCATGTTTTTATAGACATAGTCGAAATATATAATGATTATAATGATGATTAATGTCCACAATGATGATTAATGTCCACAGACTTTAATAAGGTAATAGATTACTTAAATTTTTTAAAAATTGCATTTATATGCTCAAAAAGCATTGAGAGAAAGGTTCCAACATCAGCATAGTTTTGATGACATAGGAGGTTAGGAAGGTTGGTAATGTGGAAAATATTTTAAATTGGGATCTAATATGGGTATAGGGAGGGAAATCAAAGACGATGTGTTTTTCATCTTCTACTCTCTTAGTGTCACAAAGGTGACAGATTCTCTCATCCCATCATATTTTCAGAGTTGTCCAATGACCAATTTCACTACGTAGCTTGTGATAATTTGTTCTTATTTTAGCAATGTTGATTTTCTTCTTTGCACTATTCGAAACTGAGAGGTAATTTTGCTCTTTTGAATTATGGTTGACCATCTCTTTGTAGTATCTTAATTTCTTTTTATCCACTAATTCTTTATCAGACCACATATTCTCCTTAAATTTAGAAGTGATGATATTTGCAATATTATTGATATTATGCATGATGGCTTCTTCTTGTAGTCCCCAATAATTTAGCCAAGATTTGGCATCTTTATGACATCTCTCCTTGAGTCGCTAATGATTTTGGCTAGAATTTGAAGCAATTTTCAGGAGCCTCTTGTCATCCATGTTGTTTATCTTGTTCTTGTATATTAGGTATCTAATCATAGAAATGATTTCAATTAGGGAAAGGCTTGTTTCTATGAGGAGGGTAGAATAGGGTGTATTTCCCTTAATTTTGATATTATAAGTTATAAAATTATTTTAGTTCTACTCTATCTTTTCTAGGATTCTCTAGATCATATACTGAAACCCCAAAATGCACATCCATATAATATAATTTGAGTGTTGATGTAACGACCCCATCATTATGACCACACAAACGACATACAATAGGATTTTTTTTTTTTGACTACATTAGGAAATTAAACCATCAAATAAGTGTGACATCATCGACACATTAAACACAAAGTTAACGAAACAAAAATGTGTCAATAATCAAATACAATACAATGCTGACACATCGTCACCTTGTGCCACAACACGCATGTTGATGTGACTACACAATAATTAACAACAGCAACAATCATCCGTCCAACACTCCTAAGAATCTATTAATCAAGGTACATGAGTCACCGTTCGCATAACACATCACTCACCGTCTTGAAACCAACACATAAGGAAAATATCAGTTCTTCTCGAGGCGCAAGGCCTAGTCACAAAATATAGTCTTCCGTCACAAATTTCCATGTCGTGTTAGAAGACTAATGTCTAAGGAAGTCATTTAATACATAAAATCCGAGAGTGCGAGTAGACTAAACCATTGTTCTTACATTATAATCGTTGTGTGCGAGTGTAAAATGACTACATAACTCAACAAGTCAACAATTATTAAAGACGCATGACTTAACCTCACTTCACTATCGCGACTTAGAGTCGTTTAGTTATCCAAACAATTCATACTTCGACACCATCACAAGGTACATGAGAATCTATAAATGCAATTTAAAACATACATCACCTCCACTAGTGGCGCCACATTTATCATTAGTTAATTTCATTGTGCGAAGAAGTCAATCACATAAAATCAATAAGATTATCATTAAACTCAAAGTGAAAGGAAAGGACGAAGCAATCACACGCTCCCTTAACATAAGGCACGCAGGTAAAAATCAATCCCTAGACTAGTCTCGCATCACCACCTAAGGGATGCGTACGAGAAATCAAACAAAAATAATGCACACCCGTCTTATTTGCACACCCATCTTATTTCTCAGCACAAGCAATCCAGCTATTAGGGCATGGTAAAAACCAAGGCGCGAGGAAAACTTCCTTAATTTTTTAAGGCGCCAACAGTAACTACACTCCAGTCCATCACACCCGGCTATAGAATCCAGTTCAAAAACACATCGATTAGATTCATGCACAAATGGGGAATTCAATCGTCCAAAAAGGTAAGACCTTCATGGGGCAAGGTCTAAGAACTTAATCCCTCAAATCCAACGTGCAAGTAGCATCTAAGGGTGATGCATCTAAGTGACATTAAGGTGCAAGTAAAGGCCCACAAGTAATCCAAAGTTTTAATAATACACATTTCATAACTGAAGCTAAATTACCATCCTATTTGTGAGTGTAATTAAAATCAAGTATAATTAAAATGCAACGGAGAAGTACACTTCCCCTTTTCTACTAGAGATAAATTCTAATATCAATCCATATTACTTTCTTATAAAACCAATTACTATTAAAATTAATAAAACAAAACAAATGTTTAATCATAAAACATTTAATAAATCAATATTAACATTTATTAATAACCATAAAACAAACAATATCAACATGTATTCATATAATAATCCTTAGCATGTGACCTCATGCACTCTCAAATTTTAATTAGCCTCCTTATTTAAACACCACCCAAGCAATTTTACTATATAACTTCTTTAATAGAAATTTAATAAATAAAGGATTTCAATAAATACCTCCTTAAATCCCACCGAAAACATCCTGGGAAGACAATACAAGAATAAAATATATATCCTCTTAATATACAGATATATGGTAATAATTACCTCCCAACTTCTAGAGTAAAAGTGATGATTTATTTAAAAGGCACTTGGAGTAACTGATGGAAGGATTAAACGGCTGCGCAGCAGAAAAAGCGCAGGGTTATGCCAGATCTTGAGGGGAGCAGGTCCAGACTGTCAGTAGTGATAGTTTTCCATTTATGTAGTGTCAGGAGCATTAAACGGCGCAGGGAGCAGGTCGAGACTGTCAGTAGTGATAGTTTTCCATTTCTGTAGTGTCACGAGCATTAAAGCTCATAAAGGAAGGTAATCCCTAAGAGCCGTTAGCCGTTAGAGCAATCGTAATAGCAGCAGTGTTATCTCCCCCTGTAATAGTAGAAAATGCTAATGGATTAAAGGTGGGTTATTACCGTCATAGGTGCCCTGAGGCGGAGGCAATTGTAAGAGCAGCTGTGGCGAAAGCCGTGAGAGCAAATACTGGCGTTGCACCTTCTCTTATCAGGATTCACTTCCATGACTGCTTTGTGAGAGTAAGTATATCAACTCTCAAAACAATCTTAGTATATATCAATTTCATGAATAAGATAAGTAGCTAATTGATACGCTTACAGGGATATTTAGCTTTTCATCTTGAGCTTTTCATCTTTTTATCATTATGACATAGAGTTTATGCTAATAACTTACTTTAATATACTTTAAAGTATTAGAATGTGATGATTATATTATATAAATATTTATCCTTTCATCTTTTTACAATTATCACATAGAGATCATGCTAATAACTTATTTTAATTTATTTTAATGAACTTGTGATGATGAATAAGTTTAACATTATTTTTCAAATTTATTATTATTTAATGCTGAAGGAAATCAAATAGTTTTTCTTGTAAATAATTTTATAAGTTAATTTGAATGTAATTTTTTTAAGAATATGTAAAAAGAAATTTGATCCTATAAAAGTTTAAGATTAAAATAAAAACATGCTTATATAAGTAAATATAAATTTTAACTTTTTTCACTTCTATCCTTTTATAAATAATAATAAAATTGACACATTTGTTATTATGTTGATTTGGATACCACTTCTAAAATATTAAAGAAAGTTTCAAAACTGAAGGTTGTAAAAATTCTCACAGGATAACACATATTAAATAGGAAAGTCATGTGATAAACAGATAAAACTTTTAAAAGAGGATATCATTATTATTTTTTTTAATAAAAACGGTTAGAGGTTTTTATATTAAAAAGATAATAGCAAAATTTCAAAAGAAACATATGGCAGAGTGTAAGCACCTCTGTTGCTTCCGAAAGAGCTTAATTCTTTATAGAGGTCTAAAACAAAATAATAAAAACAACAAAAATTTACATTTCATAAAAGACTTGATTAATGGTTTAGAGGCTGCTCAAGATCTTCCTGATATTCCACCTATCAAGCTTCTGGATTCGCGTCTGTTGGGTTCTCCTCTGCATAGTGGCGGTTTGCGTATCCTGGATCAGAGGGAACCGAGTGATGATCATTACTAGATATAGAGTGAAAAGAAGAGGGGATCCGAGACTCACTAGTGCGAGCAGAGTTCGCAGGTTGTTGTGGGTTTTCCAATTGCTGGGTGACAACCCCAAGTTGTCTTGTGTTTCTATTAACTCCCCTTAAGACTATCGCTAGTTCTTGATTATGGAGGATTTCCTGTTGCTGCAACTGTGTCTGAAGGCATGCCAAATCCTCACGAATCCCCTGGTTCTCACACTGAAGTTCTCGATGATGAGCGTTTGTGCGCTCCTCTGCCCTCCTAACATCTGTTCGGAGTGCTCGAAACTTCTCTCAAAGCTCCTCTGATATGCAATTCAAACAAGAGCATGGTGCTCTTGACCTTCGCCACATGTTGGTGCAAAGATTCGGGAGCAGAGCACGCAAGCAGGCACCGAGCACACAGATTGAGCAGAGGATGAAGAAATGAAGAGCACAGACGAAATTAATAGGGGAGAAAAACCAACCTGAGTGAAGGACGAGCGATATGATGAACCAAATGAAGAAGCTGAGAAGTAGCCACATCATCCATGAGTGTTTAAACAACATTCCTTCGAGGGATAAGGGAGCCATAATCACCCACAAGAAGAAGTGACTTTGCGCAGGATGCGAAAATAGAGGTAACACCATAGTCTTGTGGTTGATGGTTAGGGAAGGCATGAAAAGATCCGCAAATATAAGGGCAAGTGAATGCAGTTAGAGAGAGGACACGTGGAGCAGGATAGGAGGCATGTGGGATGAGGAGGGGGACCGCATGCCAAGGTGAAGGGGGGGGCATTCGAGTGAGGGGAAGGGGAGGGGGGAGTCCGCAGGAGACGGGGAAAGGGGGAAGAGGGAGGAGAGGGGGGAGAAGGGATGTGAAGGGGGGAGGTGAGGATTGATGCGCTGAAGAAGGGGATTTATGTCTCCAAGAGTTGGTTCTCTAAAGAGGATTGATGTCCTTCACAATCTCAAATTATTCTTTATAAGTATTGTAATTCTTGTTAATTATATTTATATAATTGATTTTAAATACATGTCCATTGTTGATCTATTATAGTGATTAATAAAATAACAAAGTAAATGATAATCATTTAAAAAAGGTAATACTGATTCAGCCCCGCCTCTTAGTATTTCCAACAATAATATCAACCTGATGAATATGGAAATTTATGAATAAAGGGAATAAAAGGTATATCATGTATACTAAGCTCGTAACAAGGTTCTATTTTATTCACATTATATGATCTATTCTCATTAGAACATAAGGAGAACACTATGTTCTTATACAAAGAAACTTAGATGATTCAATAGTTATGGTATTCATACTAGTCAAGCTCTTAGTACAAGCAAGTCAATGGTATTAGTTCTATCTAAAACACACATCTTTCTACTAAACATACATCATTAGGGGATATGTGTAGATTGTGTGGTTAGGTAACAATTATATCCATGGTCTTCATATATGCCATATCGTATTATATCTAATTAACATAATACAGATAATGTATTTCTTACTTACACTACTTGATTATGTATTATCTATAATATACGAGATGGGATACTAGTATTAAACAAGTTGAAGTTGATCCATTATCATACTAATATCTTAGGTAATTGTATCAATACTAATATATTATCCCTAATAACTAAAGCTATCACTATTACATGTTACTAGTTTATAGGGGTTTGTTGATTTGTTGCAATTAGCTTCTTGTTACTTGCTTTATCTATGTTATCACCTGAATTCATTCCCTAATTAGTGATACTATTAATATTAAGGTAATAGTAAAAGTAATGTAATGGAAATGAGTCTCATCATCACTAAGCTAGTAATGGTGTTATCATTGTTTATCACTTATGTCATTTCCAAAATGTATATACTATGAATATGATTAGAACAAGCATCAAAGAAATGGTATAGGTCATGCTTATCCCTAAATATGATCATAAGTACAAATGGAATCAGTACATCCATAATATGTAAGATTTTAGTTATATTAGACCAATGTAATCAAATAGGTGAAGCTTGTATATCAAAACCATAGTGTTATGTTGTCTACTCTACTTATCCTACCAATTCTATCATCGTGATTAATATTAGTACTAGTATTACATCCATGGTATTTACATAATATGATAGAACTGATAAGGTACTATCTTATCTTAACTTTTAGATATGATAAAGATTGAAACAATACTCTTTCTCATAATTAATGTTATATCAATAATCATCATTACTTTTTGTTATTCCTCGTATTCAATACTATAATCTCACATATCTAACTCAATAAAATTCATGTATTTGGTATTATTAGCACTCATATGATATGGAGATATTGTTATCATAGTGACACGTGTAAAATCGTATTGACTCTTACATTCAATCAGATTCAATGGTAAACACTCATATTACATCAATTATGTATGACTAATTTAGACTAATACAATATAATGATCTCATGACAATAACTTGTAGCCTTGATTCTATGTAAGCTAGTATCATAGAGTAAGCTCATCTTAGAGACCAGATTTGTTAAGAGTATATGGTCAAACAAGGTACATTGATCAGAGAAAGAACATTAGACTCATATTTATTATGTACACCTTATTTGATATGGAACAATAGTGGGATCTATCATGATAACACTAGTGTCACAAGGGTTAACTATTACCTATATCTCCCTATTTAACTAGGTCGATATTTGTACAACAACTTATCAATCCCATTCAACTCTTGTTGAACTTGAATACGCCTAAGCTCAAGATTCCATTCGCATTGGTTCTTACTTACTTACTTTATACTATGAATACAATTGATCTCTATTCAATATGGTGACTAATTACATAGAAATAATAGGTACTTCCTTACAAGTTAGGATTCATAAGATGGGATGAGATATATCCATACATTACAATCATATGATATTTGTTTAATGAATGACTAATCATGCAGTAGGAACCATAGTATCATACTTGATAAGAAAAAAAATTAGGTATATTATGTATGTTCAAACCCAATATAACAAGTAAGCTAATACCATAGATAATGGAGAGGTGACATATTCAGAATCACATGTTATAGGAATAAGGAACATAGAGTTATGATTATCAATAACCTGTAGAGAGATTAAGTACCATGTCCTATTGTTACACACCAAAATTACTCACTTCAATGATGACCTATTGTTGTCATTACAAGTGTCACAAGTGTCGCATTTTGTCCGCAAGTGTCACAAACATCAAACTTTTCTATGTCGTGTCTTGAACGACATCACAAGGAACACTTGAAGACACCCTCAGAGACTGGTTAAAGAAGGAGAAATCATTTGAAAAAGAGTACAATTCCTTTTCCTTGAGAAAGACCACCTAAAATGAATTTTGAAGGGAATCGCTCCCTTACCCACTAGAAGGAAGTACTAGTGCTCCTTGCCCTCCTTCGGGGGAGTGTTGTAGCGCTTTGCGCACCATTGTAGGGGAGTTTTATGATATTGAGAAAATCAAGGGAAGCTTCCCCTTATCTCTGAAGTTAGTTTGATTTGAATCTGAGGTCAAGGCCGGATCTTAGGGAGGATCCACAATTGATGGAGAAAGATCCTCAACCTATCCCAAGAATGTCTAAGGTGGTTAGGCCTGTCCAAGCCTATATAAGGAGGCCTCCTCATGGTAAAGAGGGGAGAAAATTGAAGGCATCAAACTTATGATCTCATAAGGGAGATAATTAGTGAAGCATAGTCATTTTGTTTGTGGATCATTTGAGAAAGGGGTTGGATAAGGAGAGTTGGAAGAGGTTGTTGCAACGTCATCAAAGGTATGTAAATATCTCTATTGAGTTCTCATTAATACATGTGCTTGGCATGTTTCCTTCAAGATTGTGTATACCTACATAAGACTTATCTTTAATGGATAGATCTAGTTTCAAAATAGTCATAGTAGAATATGAAGCTTGTTTTATCTTTGATTGGATTGCATGACTTGTTGAAGAGCTTGAGGATCAGATCTCAACTTGAACTGGGCGAGGACAAACATCGTAAAAAGGTACATCGTTTTCCTCTTCTCTATAGATTAGCTTAGCTAGGTTTAAAGGGATGTCAGTGACCAAAGTTAGCACCTTGCTCTCTTGATCTTAGAGGTCTAGGATCCAAGAGGGAATCCACCTGTCTACCGGGGGATTTTCCTATAATAGAAATTGGTGACTCCACTGGGGACTAAACCTTTCAGTTTTGGCTTCCTTCCTTTTTTTTGTTTGATCCTTTGATCACCTTTAGATATTATTCATGCCGTGTTTCTGATTCTTATATGTGTTGTTGGCTCTTTGATTCATCCCATATATGCTGAGTTCTGGGCAAGTTTTTGTTCTTCTGAGAACATAGAGCTCCCCTACCACTGCAACCAGCTTCCTAACACTCCCTTGCAGGATCCCACAAAGCACTACAACTCTCTGGTGCCCTTGAAACCAGAGTGTTGGTCATTTTCTGCTAAAAACCCTTTTGGGAATATATCTCTGAGTGTAGTTTTTGCTGATTCATATGCTCAGGGTTATCACTATCTTAGTGTGTCTTTTTTTTAGCCTCCAACCATTTGATTTACAATAATTGATGATGTTTTGTTTGGGTTTTTGACATCTTTCTTCCTTAATTTGAGTCATTCTTCTTCTTTGAGATTTGGAGTCGATCTACTGCTTTCTTCATTTATTTGATTGAATGAACATTGTTATAAGGAAATTCAAATATCTATCCAATGTTCTATTTTGATCTTTGAGGTGTTTTTTCCGATCATTTCCTCTTGTTTAATTTTTTGGTTTTCTTTTTGTTTCTTGTTTGATCACAATGAGAGTGTGTTTTGTTTATGTGAATTTTTCTTCCGATTGCTTAAATCTCATAGATATTGAAATCTGATTAACATAAGAAGCTTTACATCAAACTGATTATCAATCACATTTAAACAAAAGGATATATTTTCATGATTGGTTTTTGGATACTAGAACCATTTTATAAATGTTTTAACATTATCTTAGATTCTTGATTCAGAACAATTGCATGAGGTTATCGCATCTTAGTGTTTGACAATGAAAACAAAATCCTTCTCCTTCCCTTAAATAGATATTCATTGAAAGAAAAGATTGTTTATCATTTATTATGTTTTTTTGGGGGAATTGAGTCATAATATCATTAGTTTTCACTCTCATACACCTCTAAGTAAACAATAACCTTAAAATCAAGCGCTAAACTAAAATTTATCATACATTTTTTACATTTTTTGTTAGCAAAGCTACATTAGATTAAGGTGTAGGGTTTTGGAATAGGTTGAAATGATAACTTTCCAAAGCTGTCAAACAAACTTAGCATCTTGCGATAGGGAGAGAAAATCCAATTTTTGTATAAGCACAGTTTTGTGGACATAGGCCTGAAGAGAGGGTGAAACATGTATATATATTGTTGTGTGTGTGATTGATGCTCTGTTCTTTGTCATTTGGTATACTGTTATTGCATTACTATGTTAGATCTGATAGATAGTTGTGCAGACTAGATCTGATCTAGTAAGTGATATATAACTATTGTGTTGTTTTTGTATTGGATCCACTTGATATCCCCTTGGTTGTAGACATTTCTATCCTGTAACCCCCCCATAGGTACTTCGAGTGAGACTGCATCTTCTTCGTAGGTGTTTCTAAAAGGGTCAATAGTTAGGGCTTGTTGGTGCGCTCTTGGAGCTTAACTTTGGGTCTCCCCTTGTTCCAACAAATGGTTTCATTTCCTAGGGGGGAGAATATGTAGATGGCTTCAACTATTTCAGGAATATGACTTTGAGATCGTAGTTAAGCCAACAAGAATGAACAAAGGTCCTGACCACTTATAGAGGTTGGAAAATGGATAAGAACCTACTTGTTTAGAGGATACACTGTCGGATGCACAACTACTAGCCAGTAGAAAGGTTGATGATCACTTCGAAAAGATAGTCTAGTTCATGTCAACAGGAATGGCACCTAGTGAATATACCATCACCCAGAAGAAACAACTAGTAGTGCACGCTGTAGAATTTTCACTTATAGTTGGACAACTATACAAGATGGCACATGATGAGATACTGAGGAGGTGTGTTATGGAGGCATAAAGACCATCGATCCCTGCCGAAGTTCGTGAAGGCATCATAGGAGGACACTACGCAGGGAAGGAAAATATGTAGAAGATTCTTAAGGATGGCCTTTGGTGGCCTACTCTACACAGAGATGACAAGGACTATTATAGAGCCTGCGATGTATGCCAAAGAGTTGGGAAGCCGTTCATAAGAGATGAAATGTCGTTAGCGCCACAACTGACCCTAGAAGAAATTGAGAAATGGGTGTGGGAACTATAAACCCACCAAGAAAGCACACATGAGCAAGGTACATAATCACGACGACATAATACTTGACCAGATGGGTCGAAGCAAGAGAATTTAAGGACTGTAGTGCCACTACAGTTGCATGCTTCATTTTTTATGTCATCATAACTAGGTTTGGATGCCCAGAGATACTTATGAGCGACCAAGGCACACACTTCATCAATAAAACAATTGAAGCCTTGACTGAGGAATTTGTAGTCCACCATCAGAAGAGTACACCTTACCATTCACAAGTGAATGGGACAGTTGAAGAATTAAACAAGATACTGGAGACAACACTCACGAAGATTTGCAGTGTCAATAGAGATGAGTGGGATTTAAGAGTACTAGCAGTATTATGGACCTATAGAACCACTTGCAAGAAACTCACAATGCATATCTCTTTCAAGTCGGTGTATGGTCTTGAAGCCATTGTCCCAATGGAATATTTGGTACCAAGCTTAAAAATTGTTTCCTTTACAGATATGGATGACACTGGCACTGTTCGAGAGAGGCTTGCACAGTTGGTCAAACTAGAAGAAGATAGATTTATTGCAGGATTTCATCAGCAGGTTTAGAAGGAATGAGAGAAGGCCTACCACGAGAGACACATAAAAAAGAAGGTATTTAAGCAAGGTGATCTGGTACTAGTATATGACAGTAAGTTCATGAAGCATCCTGGGAAGTTCAGAATGCATTGTCTTTGGCCATATGAGGTTACCTATGTTACAGAAGGAGGAGTTGCGCAATTGAATACTTTGAACGAAGAATGGAAGGAAGGTTCGGTGAACGAGAGTTGGTTGAAATTGTATTATGACAACCTGCTGCCTCACAACTCTCAGTAAAAGCATGAGGAAAAGGGTCTATGTACCAGTTGTAGTTGAAACTCGGTATCAAACATAGAAAATACATTCTCCATAATGAAGGAAGGGAGGACAAGAACTGAAAGCATAGGCTGCCCTATGCAACCTAAAATCGAAGTAAAACAGGAAGTCAAGATCTGAAGTGCCTCGAAATGAGTCACAAGTGAGTGTTGGGGGCTTGTTGGCCCTTTTTTATGGACGCAAGCAAAGAATTAACCAGAAATGGAAAAATGTGAACTGTGTGGAAGACATACTGACTGTTACTAGGTCGAAGTGAGCAAAAGAGCAGAAAAGACAGAGAAATGTAAAAGGAAGCAGACGTTGGATGAGAATATTGAGGATGATATATAAGCAAGGAAGATAGATCATGGGAAACTCAGCAAGAATTTTTTTTTACTATTGGATGATTTGGAGAACCACACAAGAAGGAAGGAAAGACAGGCTGGCGAAGCCCTGAAAATGTGGGTCAATTTGACTTAGGGTTTTAGACAACTAGGGTTTTTGTATCTAGGGTTTTGACACTTAGTATTTAACCTAAAGGTGTCTGAGAGATATTGTAATGTATAAATAGAGGTCTAAAGGGCTTGGGATGGGTTGGTTGTCGGGTTGGAGTTATGATTGTTGTTGTTGTCTTCGTTATTGTGTGATCAAGTGAGTAATATTGTGTGAGAGAGAAGTGTTGAGTACGCGAGCCTTATGTATTGTAAGATATCCATCTGAGTGAGAACATCAAACCTATAGCTAGGTGTGCAGGGAGGGGAGAGATGGAGAGGAGAGGAAATAAGATCTGCTAGATGAGAGCACAGACAAGAACTGTATGTTTCATATTAATATATTATAAAGAAAAGTTCTGTGGGCGTAACCCTGGAGAGAGGGTGAACCACATATATATTTTGTTGTGTGTGTGATTGATGCTCTATTCTTTGTGTTGTTATTGTATTAGATCCACTTGATATCCCCTTGGTTGTAGGCATATTTGTCCTGCAAACCCCCCATAGCTACTTCGGGTGAGACTGCATCTTCTTTATAGGTGTTATCGAAAGGGCCAGTCGTTAGGGCTTGTTGGTGTGATCTTGGAGATGAACCACGGGTCTTCCCTTGTGCCAATAGTATTCTGAGACTCACCATCGAATTACCGGTTTGGTTGTTCCCCACTCCAGTGATCTTGAAGCTTCCCAGTGATTCGTATTCACCTAATACTCCAGATGTCAGTACACCACCCACATATCAACCCCATGTCGACTTTTCGCCTTCTTCACCCATTAAGTCTCCTTCCCTTTCTCCTTCTTCACCTAGTGAAATATCTAAAGCAAGTAGCCTGGTTGATAAGAAGAAGAAGAAACATAAAGAGAATAAGAAGAAGAACCTAAAAAGGGCCAAGCCTCCAACCATATCATATGTTGTATCCAATAAACCAACTACTATTAATGATACTGGGAGTGTTGATGAGGTCAACAAGATTAAACCGAAGAATTTGAAACCAAAATTCCCTTGTAGTCTTTGTAAGGGTGACCACGTTCTGAGGGATTACCTTGGTCTTCTCAAGGTCTTAGAAATGTGTTCCTCCATGTCATCGACCCCTCCTGGACATGTTAGTGAAACCCCATCAACTAGTGAAATTAAGGTTGGTAAGAAGAAGACAACTGTCAAATTTCCTTGTATGTTATGCTAAGGTGATCATTATTCTCACCGTTTTCCTCGTATGGATGAGGCTTCTTCTCTTTTGGAAAAGATTCAACTTCCAACTGGTTATCGTAATATTTCTCCCAGCCCATCATTAGTTGATAAAGTGGTTTGGTTGATCAGGTGGCCAATCTTGTTTCATCCTCGGTTGAACCACTAACCAAAGTAGTTGATCCAATTCTGTCATCAGTCAACCCCACTCTTCATATAAAGAGTGAAACCAAAGTGGTCGATCTGGTTCCTCCATCGATCGCTCCCACTCCTCCTCTATAGAGTGCCAAAGTGGTCACTCTGGTTACATCATCGGTCGATCCCACTTCTTCTATGAAGAGTGCCAATGTGATCAATTTGGTTCTACCATTGGTCGATCCCACTCCTCCCTTGAGGAGTGTCCAGCCTTTGATTATCATTCTGGAGTTATGCCACTAGATTTTCAAGATGGGGGAAGAGTACCAACCATCCATGGGTATCTCGTATCCCTACCTTTGGAAATTACGTTGGGAATTTACAATAATAAGTTTAATTTTGTTTCAATCTTGTCTAAAAATGAAACCAATAATGAGCATGGTCTTAGTTCCTTCTCACGCTCGAAAAAAAATGAGAACGCACAGAGTAAACTTTTATCTCTTTTCAGACTCACATGTATACATGAAAAAGAAACCCCCCGGAGTCATCTTTAAGATCTTTTCAGACTCTCTAAACATGAAAAGATTGTCGAGTAATATTGCTTTCTTTCCCACTAGTCAAAAGGTTTGAAAGGGCGTATTTTGAGTGATAATTTATCTCTTTTTCGGCCTCATGAGACTAACATTATGAAAAAGGACAACAATGGAATCGCCTTTAAGTTTTTTTCAAACTCTCTAAACATGAAAAATCATCGAGTTTACCTTCTCGAGACTCGTTAAAAAATATACATTGAAGGGCCCATACGGGACAGAACCCTTACTTCTTCCAGTTCGTTAAACAACAGAAGAGGGACTTACTGAAGGTGAGTTATATCGAGCATGTGTTATCCTCCTTGAGCTCGTTAAAATAAAAAGAGGTACTTGTTTATCTGGATGGGGGAAAATTTTGAAGGAAGCAAGCCAAGCAGTTTTTGAAAACATCACGAGTCACTCTCACGGTCGCCCTTGAACATGACACTTTGTCTTTGCATACATTTTAATCTGCTGAACTTCTGCACTGAACCAGTCCTCTAAGATTCTTTACTCCATTGGGTCACCTAACGAAAGTAATAGTGTCCATTGCATCTTCATGTTTTTCTCCATGTCATGTTTCTGTTGTTGTACCTCAATGTTGAAGGGAAGTATCTGCCTTGATATTCAACCATCACAAATCTTATGTTTCCTCACCCATGTCAATCCATGTTCATTTTATCCAACAACTTACATCTATGCATCAGTTTTTTGTCATTTATGGGGGATACATCAAGGCCCTCCTTCAATGATTATGTTACTGTTGACTTCAACATATTATCCAAGAGCTAGATTAAGAAACCAGTTAGTACCTTGGGACCTGCATGCTTCAATGGTAGGCCTCCTCACTTCTGATAGTAGGTTTACATTATTGAGCTCTAGTCGGATGATTCCACAAATGTTCAACTTCATCTCATTTATTCACATTCGCTGGAATGTACTAGGGTACCTTGGGAATCATTGACATCAATGGTGATTTCCCTTGCACTTGTTAACGATTTACCTCATTCACCCGTAATCAAGCAGTTTCTACCATGTTCGACATCATGACATATATTTGCATGGTTAGAATTGTACTGCATTGGGATCACTATGAAGACCCTAGGTTAAGTGATCACTCTGATATGTACTTTTCCTAGATTGCGACGAAGTTTCTCTTGAATATTGACACATATACTATCACATAGATCCACTTTGTATTGGTCTGTGGCTATGTCTTGTCGTCTCATAGATCCATTGTGTATTTTTCGTGGCTACGATAAGTTCATGTCATGGAATTATAGATCCACATTGTATCTTTGGTGGCTATACTTTTTGTTAATATAATTATGGATCCACAATGTATATTATGGCGGCCATACCTTGCAATCCTTTACCACTCAAGCATAGGTATGTCTGCCTTAGGTTTGAAACATATCATAACATTTCTCTGATGGTTGTATGCAGCTTCTACTAGGTTCTCTAATTCCATACCCTTTCTAGAAAAAGTCTACAAAGTACTTCAATCATCAGTTTCCATCTTCTAACTTCTCACTTTGGGGGGAAATATGTTACACATAAAAATTACTCACTTCAATGATGACCTATTGTCATCATTACAAGTGTCACAAGTGTCTCATTTTGGCCGCAAGTGTCGCAAGTGTCACAAACATCATACTATCATCTTGTGTATGTCGTGTCTTGAACAACATTGCAAGGAACACTTGATGACACCGTCAGCGATGTGTTAAATAAGGATAAATCATTTGAAAAAGAGTACAAAGCCTTTTCCTTGAGAAAGTCCACTTAAAAATGAATTTTGAAGGGCAGCGCTCCCCTACCCAATAGCAGGGAGCGCTAGCACTCATTTCCCTCCTTTCAGGGGGCATTGTAGCGCTCTGTGCACCATTATGGGGGAGTGTTATGTTGTTGAAAAAATCAGGGGAAGATCCCCCTTATCTCTGAAGTATGTTTGATTCAAATATGAGGTCAAGGCTAGATCTTAGGGAGGATCCTCAACTGATGGAGAAATATCCTCAACCTATCCCAAGGATATCTAAGGTGGTTAGGCCTCTCCAAGGCTATATAAGGATGCCTCCTCATGGTAAAGAGGGGAGAAAATTGAAGGCATCAAACTTATGATCTCATAAGGGAGATAATTAGTGAAGCATAGTCATTTTTTTTGTGTATCATTTGAGAAAGGGGTTGGACAAGGAGAGTTGGAAGAGGTTGTTGCAGCTTCATCAAAGGTCTTTAAGCATCTCTATTGAATTCTCATTAATACATGTGCTTGGCCTATTTCCTTCAAGATTGTGTATACCTACATAAAAATTCTTTGTAATGGATAGATATAGTTTCAAACTAATCATAGTAGAATACGAAGAATGCTTTGTCTTTGATTGGATTGTAGGACTTGTTGAAGAGCTTGGGGATAAGAGTTCAACTTGGAATGGGCGAGGACAATTATCGTAAAAAGTTACATATTTTTCCTCTTCTCTATAAATTATCTTAGTTAGGTTTAAAAGGATGCCAGTGACCAAAGTTAGCACCTTTCTATCTTGATCTTAGATGTCTAGGATCCAAGAGGGAATCCTTCTGTCCATAGGGGGATTTTCCTGTAACACCTATCAACACTATTATTAATAATGATGGTATCTAAGCCTGATCTTATTTATCGTAGTAATACTTATAGAGTTGATATAACATGGAGTTAAATATTAGTTATAGTAATCATAGTAATGGTAAAGTAACACTTATACTTGTTGATTCTTTAAGCACTGATTACCTATGTTCATATTAGGGAATAAAGGAAACACATGATCTCGTAATAGAATATTACTTGTACCATTGTATCACTAATTCATGATCAACTTAGTCTTGTTGTATCTATGTTTGTTTAGATATGTAAACTATGTAACTTCAAGTAAGTAAACCTTATTAGTTAGTATTGAACATGAGTACCATAAGGTTAATTATCACCATTAGTACAAGCTTGTACACAATGAAATCCTTTCTTGTAGGCTGCAGTAATATCCATAATGTGTGATCACCTATATTGTAAGTTGTAACTAGTATAAGTATATTCTAATGAGTGAAAACCATTATAATCTCACATATTAGGTGATTGATTTTATGAGCGTGTTTAAACATGGTGAAAGCATACAATAACTATAAGTCATTTTTCATACTAAGATTAAGCTGGTAGGTCTATGGGATTAGTACTAAGATTTGTAAGAGTTACAACACTAGTAATGTTATATCAATGCTATCATAGTGAAATCATAGTACTTCTATTCAACAAAGCTCATTATGTTTCCATATTTATTACTATTATAGAGCTCTGATTTACCTTACTATAAGATAATGGTATATGCCTCTTTCAATACGATTGGTCATGGAATACTTGAAGCTACTAGTTGTAACACTTGTGTTTCCCCCAACTTTTAAATATAACTATAATTTTCCAAGAGATTATGGATAGACTAAATTTGTGTGAACATCATAAATGATGAACCTTTTTACGAAAAAAAGGTAATCTATCTATCTATCTATCTATCTATCTATCTATATATGCATTTGATGTTATTGAATAAAATGGAAAGTGTTGCACAACTGCTGAAGGGGGGATTTTCCAAGATAGATCATGATGCTATGAGAGAGATGTTGAGGGGAAACATAAATGATTGAGATGACCCCCACCAAACCAATACCTTACTGGATTTAATTTCTCATACACAGAACAGTCCTTTGACCCAGATATGAATTACCTGTCAAGATGGTAGTTGAAAAATACCTCCTCAAGAGTTAATGAGGAGATGGGGCAGAATACCCATATGCAAGACTTCCAGACCTAACCACGAGTTGGGGATTTGGACCCACATAATCATGATGAGCAAGGTAAGTAATTGGTTGGGTAGAGGCATATATGAAAGAAAGTAAAGTGGAGAGACCAATCTCTGGAAAAAAAAAAGAGCGCTTACATCTCTCTAGTTTGGAGGAGAATGGAGAAACCAAATTCTCTCTGAGTGGAAGAAGATTCTAGAAGAATTTTCATGACAAGCTAATAAAAGAGGCTGTAGATAAGACAAGTGAATGTGGAATTACTCGTTCCAAAACCCCTTTCATGGTACAAAGAATTTTTTTTTCTAAGTTCCTGTGGGAGGAGGAGAGTAAATTCCATCCCTGACTGACACAGAGCAAGAATAAAGAGTCTCTCTCAAAGCATCATGGTCTATCCAGGGGGTGGCCAATGGTAAATCTGTTCATGAGTGTTTTTTCCTACAATTGGGTGGAAACTGACACCCCTTTTAGTAGTCACTTCACGATTCTGGTTTTTGATAAGTATTTTCATTCTCTGTGTACTAAAATGGAAATGATGATTGGATATACATGTCTATGAATAAATTCTGTATTGAATGATTAGGGTAGAAATGTTAATTATATTTATGTGAATTCCATGATTTTGAATTGTCTTCTGGTTTCCTCATATTAGTCCCTAGAGGGTTATGGAACATTGGTCTATAAGAGATTCAGGGTAAGGTTAATAGGAATTCTTAAGCCATGCCAACCAATCTAATTTTAGCTTCACGAGATTACTAAGTTTGAACTCTATGGAAGGAGGGTGCCTCCTTAATAACTTTCACCTGTTTGACCAAGGGCTCATGCCCATGTCCTTAACCAATTCATGGCCAAGAGTTAAGTTTGTCTCCCATGAGAATTTTCAGAGGACCCATATGACCAAAGGCCTGGAACCCTGCGCTAAGATGAAAGGAGCTAAGCCTTCCTATCTTCGGGACTCCGGGAGTTCAGAGCTCTAGGGTGTTATGACGTTACCACTTTCAAACCAACTAAAGGAAACTTATTGTTGCAGTTACCCACGAGACCGAACAACATGTGGTGATTTCCCTAACCGTAACACATGAACATGTCCCAATGTCAAACCTTAACCCACTTACCAATTGTGAAGTAATGCGAGCCACAGATCCAAGGGAAATTAGGAGTCTCTCTATCCATTGGATATAATCCAAGGGAATTTTGACGTTGAATACTTAGGGAGAATAGGGGTGTCAAATCACTAAAGTCCCCAAACTCCAGAGTCACAAATTGATGTGAGCCATGGATCTGGGGAGTCTGTTGAGAACCCTTCTCAATCGTTCGATCAACTAGTGAAAAGGGCTTCGGTGAAGACCTACTTAGGGAGTAAAACAAAACCAAAATGAACAAACTCTTAAATGTAAAAGTCACGAAATGATGAGGGTCATCAAGAAGGAGAAGATTCAAGGCCTCTCAATACTTTTCTATCTAGACAACGATCAACCTGATGTTGACCACTCTGGGAGTAAAACTAGTCCTACATGGACAAAACCCCGAACACGGAATTTATGAAGTAACATGAGACGTATATTCATGGATCTACATGGATGCATCTAGACCATGAGATGTAATGAATGTTGGAGGGCCTTCAGTCCAAAGTGACATGGCATTTTGACACCACAAAGAGTGACGTGGAGCCACGTCTAGCGTTCCATGTGTCACCTTGATTTGTACATTTTGCAAACCCTATGTGCCCATCATAACGTGACATGTGTCACCCCCCTTGGCATAGGTTCTCTTGGCCCATATGGTGAGTGGAGTACTCGGGACTCACCTATCCTTACCTCTACATTTAATACGCCACAACATGCAAGGGTGTATCCTTCGGGATTCCATGACTTTGGGACTCTGTAGGTTTGATTACGGTGTCGTAGATAGGCCGAAAGGCCCAAAGGTTAGAGCCACATGGCGATATCTCAGGCTCCTTAGAGAGTTCAAAATTTATGGACACCTTATGATTTGCGTGTAGAAAGGAAAAGAGGAATTCAACACCGAAGTGTCGAACGCTGAAATCCTCTCTAGGTTATGTGTTCAATGAGGATTGAATCCCACTGTTGGATTAGAGGGTGGATGGAATTCCGCTGTGTATGTAGGAATTTGGAGACGATACAGATGAGATGGACCCATGTGGGTGCCAGGTGGCCCTTGACTAATGACAACCAAAGTTCTTCGGTAGGCCATAAATTGCAATTCAGAGCTAAGTTTTGATCCTGCTAGATGTCATTAGAACCTTACAGGTGAGTAGAAGAGGATGAAGACCTAGGACATAGGATTTGAAATGGTTAAAGTTAGAATTTTTTTTATGTCCCATACCAAGAAAGGGTACTTAGGGGTCATATGTGTTACACTAGTTATTGCAAGATTATAGCTAAAGCCTACATGTAATCAAGTTATTTCAATGGCATGATTAATGTACCACCCTAAGTAAAGAGTTCAAGTCTATGTGTTTAAATTACACTAAGAAGTTGGGTAAATAAATTGGTTTCCACAATTTATGTTAGTACAATGATATGTGAGATTAGCATTATAAGCATATTCAATTTGATAATGTAAGCTAATTCACTAAGCTTCATTATGGAACTGGTCGATATCAAGCATATGATATCTCTTATATTTAATAGGGTATTACTAGTTACCACTCATTATGGAAACAAGATTGATTGGTCTTAAGATGAGCTTGGTTGATAATCATGTTGAAGCTCTATTTATATTAGGGAAATAAGGGTGATTGAATCCTATCTAACAATGTGATTAACAACATACTAAGCAGAGTATGGAGTAATTACTATGATAGGTTGATTACTAATACTAGTGTGTTGTATCTATATGGACATTTATACATATACTCCTTGTGTAGTATTCATACTATCTATTCCCTTCTATCACCATTGGTTCCCAAGTGAATCTTAATTGGGTACTAGAAAAAGGCTAGTCAATAATAATCATCTTACCCATTGTATTAATACTATCATTACCATTATATTCATGTTATCTCTATTCATGGGATGATATCAACCAAATGAATATGGAAATTTATCAATAAAGGGAATAAATGGTATATCATGTATACAAATGGTAGTAGTCAAGCATATGAGATTAATTATATAGGAGATCAACTTACAAGAGGTTCAAAGGAGTGTAAGTTTTTTCCATATGATACAATATATTTACCTCTATGAATATGATTATATGAACTATATTTTCCGAAAGGGAAAATTCCAGATCCACCTTCTCCTTTATGAGATCATTTATGACTTATCATTTCCAGTGTCAATGGCCTTACAAGCATTTTGTCGCACACACACACACACACACACACACACATGCACACAAATATAAATTATAGACAATCGTCGGACCATTGACGACACAGTTTGTCTATGGCTCGACCATCATGGATTTTTCCTCAGACAAAGACGTTGGACATACAACCTTCTCTTCGATAGCTCGTTGATCTTGCGATGAAAGGTTTGTCATTTGTTCATCACTTGGCTGACATCCTAGAGATAAAGTGCCATGAAACATTTATCGCTAATTATTCTCTCATATGACAGTCAAACATCACTCTTCTCATGTACTAGCGATGACCAAGTGATGTAATTGTGACAAACTACCAAGGAAATTTTGTTGATAATTTGTCGATCTTATGACAGAAATTCGTCGATCCTCCAATGAAAACATGATGAATTTTGGACAAACTGATTGGGGAACCTTAGTCTCTCTTATGACGCATATGTTCACCAATATTACGACACACTATTGACTATCATAATTGTGACGAAGGTGACTTGACAAAAAAATGATTGTTTCCATTGTCATACTTGTGACATTTTGGCGACAAAGATGTGTTGGTAAATCGTAAGAAAATGGGCCCAATGTACTAGTTAGGGTCTCTATGCCATATGTAGCGAGGAATCTCTTATATGGGAATTCAAGGGAACATGTTGCTAGGAAAAACTACTAGCAAACAACAACAAACACTTGGTGTTTTAGTGCAACTCACTCATAATTTTACTCTTCATACCTGACAACTTGGATATTCAATATTCATCTCCAAAACACTCCAGTCACCCTCCATCATGATCTAGAATTCACTCCCCATGGATATTCTAGATACAATTTCTCTTTCTTGTTGTTTACTTGTTCTTCATACCAAAAATGGATTGTGTAAAAATGTTGTCCAAACCCATACGAATTTCCTCCCTTTGACTTTCCTTTCTTTCCCCACACACTTCCCCAATCTGATTTTACTCATCTCCCATGTGCCCAATAACTATGGGATGTGAATTCTCATACTCATCCTCTTAGATGCATTCAATGATTGGCTTTGGGAACACTCAATTATCATTTAGAATGCTCATATACCAATAACAAATTTAGGAAACTGGGTTGAATTAATATACATGGGTAATTTCCCCTTGGACCCCCTCTTAGGAATTCTCTTAGACCCTCCCCTCCCTTGTGGATTAATTCATCCCCCATATTTGTCCATGTCCCCTTAGCAACTGGCATAAAATTTTATTATTAACACATATAAATATGATTCACATATTACTTCACTTTTTTTGTAGCCACAAATTATATCTACATAAGAATTAATTAAACTAGAGATTATAATGGGTATGTTACATTTCACGATCTAAAGCATCCCATAATTTTTTTCAGGGAAAATTCCAAGATGTATTGATTGAAGGAGAGAAACCTTAGGAATGTATGCTTGGATTCCAAATGTGATGAACCAAACTCCAAATAGTCAATGAATAATGATCAACTTTGAGGGGAAAACCTCATTTTACAATATATCCAATGCACATGAAAATATGTCTATATGAATAAATATTATTTATTATAAATAAGAGATAAGGTGAGCATGATGTAACTACCCTAACATAGGGGCGTAACATAGGGTCTTAGGATCCTTAACAAAATATATTTCATAATGACATATTGGCAAACAAATATATGTTTGCTATCAATATATTGGCAAGAAAAATCCTTTTTTACAATGATGTATCATTAAGAAAAATATTTTTTAGTGTGATATGTGGTGTTTTAGTGAGAAAGATACTTTTTATTTTTGGGGTTGTTGTATCACTAAGAAAAAATAATTTTTTGGTTTAACTATCAGTGAAGAAAACTTTTTCTTCCAGTGATATGGCGTTGAAAAAATATTTTTTGGAGCGACATTTCAATGCGAATTTTTTTTTTTTGAATGTTGTATCAATGATAATTTATTTTTTCAAGTGACAAGAGGTGTATCGGTGATAAAATATATTTTTCTTGATGATGAAAAATATTTTAGCCAATGAAACAATCTATGTCTCTTTTGGAGTATTATTTCATCAATTGATAATGCAAGGTCAGTACTAATGGTTTTGGATGTGAAAGCTTCAAAATCATCCCAATTCGAGAGTGAATAATAAAAATGGACCAAAATATGGAGGTTCCCCATACTATTTCAATCTTAATAGGAATGAATTTCAAATAAATAGTAAGAAATACAAGGGGGGGTTGTTGCTACCTATTATAGAATCATTTTCCACATGATATGCATATATGCATTTTTTGGCCTGATTCCCAAATACATTTCCCTCTTGTAGATTCCCCAAATTTCCTCCTCTGAATATTTTAAAAACTCCCTCTAACTAGTCATATGCTACTTTGTATTTGAAAAGGAGAACATGCAACTTTATATATACCCTTTACCCATGTATGCATTTATTTGACACAAAAGATATATAAAATGTGAATTTTTGGGTGGAGTTTACTAGGTTTCTTGGTTAATTACCTCCTATATTCCATGTATAACTACTCCAACTGAATTTTTTAAGTATAAATACATGCCATTGGATAGAGGAGATAAAGCATTCATTCAAACACCATTATGCTAGAGAAAGCTCGTTGAGTTTGCAAGCCCATTTCATCCTGATTTTTTGATTTTTGTCTCCACTATCTGGAAACCCATGTTTCCATCCATCTTGATCCTTCTTGTCTTTTTGAAAGGAACAATCCCATATTCTTCCCTTCACTCATCTAGATCAAGGAACTAGGATTTCAACCTATCTTCAATGGACAAAGAAGAGGAATATTGATATCGGTTCCGGTTAGTGCCACATCAAGATTAGGTGTTATCTATACATACTACTTGTTGTAAATACAAATGACAACTCTCTTATTTCCCATCCAATATGATGTTTTTTGTTAATTTCTTTCCTATTGTTATGATTGATTGCATCTATTTGTTAGTTTCCTAAGTAGTTGACCTTATTTTTTTATCAGTTGTTAGAATTCAATTACATAATGAATTTTATCATAGTATTACATTCCTTTGTATGGAGTTATATAAGGAGAATATTATATCGAAGGATTGGAGAGGGGAATTATGAGAAGACTCTTCTCCAAACGTCAAGGTCTAGGTAAGTGGTTATTCACTCCTAGTAGTTAGTTATACTTGTTAATATTCTTTTCAATTTCTATTTAGTTTTATGGGTATCCAATCTGTTGTGTATTTTAACCCAAGTCATAGGGATTTATCCTTCTGAACACTACCACAATAGGTTACAATGGTTACAATCATTGGGGAAAATGGCTCTTAATTTTCAATAACTTGTCACGAGATTTTTCGTCAAAAGGAAAGGAAATTTAACTTAGAGGTATGAATCTGTCTAAAGTGAGAATATCTAACAAGATGAAATAATAACTCAAAAAGGGACACCATGGTGTACTTTCACAATTTTTCTCACTATATGTTCAAACATCTAGACCTTCTTTTCCAGTGGATCTCCAAAACATTATCCACAATAATTCCATGGTATTTGAAGACATTCATAACGGTGTTCCACCTTCTTGAGATAATGACAATGTTATTTTTTTGCAACCAGGAAGTGTACCACCTAACATTCGACCTTACAGGTACTCATATGCACAAAAGATTGATATTGAGAATATGATTCGAGAAAATTTAGAGGCTTACATCATTCAACCTAGCCAAAGTGCTTCCTCTTCAATAGTGGTGATGGTTACACAAAGGGATGGTTAATGACATGCATGTTGATATTACAAACATTTCAACAAAAATACCATTAAATATAAGTTTCCTATTCCTTTCGTTGATGAATTATTAGATGAATTTCAAGGGCCATTTTTTTTTAATAAGTTGGATCTCCACTCTAGATATCATCGAATTAGAATGAGGCAAGGAGACATTCCCAAAACAACCTTTAGAACACATGAATGTCATTATGATTTTTTTGAGATGCCAATCGGCCTTACTAATGCACCTTCAGCATTTCAAATCTTGATGAATTCTAGTTTCAACCCCTTACTCATAACATTTGTCTTAGTATTTTTTTATGATACACTAATCTACAAAAAATGTTGGTATTTATATCCATTGAGATGCCTCAAATAACTTCAAAGGTTTTCAAAACATTTAAACTATTTTAATAAGGTTCATCCTCGAGTGCATTATGTTGTTCAAGATATGCTATATACTTTGCATATAAACCTTGCATTTATGCACAATATATTACTAGTAGCTCAAGAATTAGCTTCATGTGTTAATGATTTCCACTTTCATTGAATATATGTCTATGTTGTTTCAATTATAAAATTCTAAAACTTACTCCTATCAATTTATGGATTCCACCTTAAAATCAATAATTTTTAGGTCAAAAATATTCTATATTAAGATTTGTTTTAGATCATTTAAAATAAAAAATAGCATTACTCATGGTTGGTTCACTTAGATCATATAATACTCTCCATGTAACCAAATTTTTCTCAACATGGAATATTCCTTCAAAGTTTCATACCTAATTAAGGATGGAACTTACATTTTCAATAATGAATAGGGTATACAAAATGAATAGGGTATACGTGTTCCATGCTCTTCATCACTGTACTCTATTGTGGAGGTGAAAATATGGAAGATCTTTATAATTTATGACCATATTTTATTAGTGCTAATTCATAACGCAAAATTAATTGTGTACATGATTTCCTTATATATATATTCTTCCTTGACTTGTTACATGGTCTTCATCACTCTACTCTATTATAGGGTTGAAAAGATGGAATATATTTATACTTTATGACAATATTTCATTAGCACTAGTTCTTAACACACAAATAATATTGTAAATAATTTTCTTATAAAATAATAAGGTTAACGAAAAGAATATAGATTCATTAGTGTGCAACATCATAATTATGCTCTCATACCAAATGTAACACCCCTACTAGTGTTAACCTAATAAGAAAATAGAAGAACAAACATTTCACATAGATTACACACAAATAATCTATGTAGTACTTTTCATTTCTGTACAATTACTACACAATTATATTGTTGGATTCAGATCCAACTTATTCTAAACATAGAGAGAGAGGTTGAGAGAATATATGAACAACATCCAACTGATTCAAACCAAACCCAAACCAATTATATTGTAAGAATTATTCTAACACCCTCCCATAATGCCTACATTACAAATTTTATATCATAATTACAATACTCAAATTTCAACATAGATATCTATCTTGATATGGTCTTGATTAGCACTCATATCCACTCTGAAATCTTCTTGTATACTCTCTTTCTTCTCCACAACATTGAGCTTCCCAACAACTCATTTAAGACAACAACGCTTTTGAACATCATTGGCGAATTTGTAGAATTGACGCTTCTGGACCTCCTGAAGGACAATCTCGATACTGAATTATCCTATGTATACACTACCATCTGTGGAATTCCCGCTAAGAGAAAATTTTGACAATTATATAGGATAGTGATCTATTTACTCAATATTTTCAGCAGTCAATCATAAAATTGACCTTATTTAAACACATCTACAACAATATACAAAAGGATAACTTGTAACTGATGATCTTGAAGCACTAAAGTACAACAAGTCCCACCAACATCTAACATAATGTAGATGCAATCAAATTGATGATTTGTTCTTTCAGTGCCAAAGAACACCAAGAACCACTAATTTTAAATTATGATACTCTGTCATGTAATTGGTTCTTCATCATGTGAATTTTACAAACAAATAATGCTTACATTAAAAAATATTTGCACAATAATTCTGCAACATTTAAACTTCATGCAACAAACAATCCCACACAATAAACCCTGTTCTCGTGACTCATGAGTCAATATTTGACTCTGACATTTCTCCTTCATATTATTCACAAATAAAAGTTGATTTTATGGATCGTCGGCATAGATTTGAAATTGGAATACTGTGGGAAAGGGAATCAAAAGAATTTTTTTGAATAGGATGATAGGCACAATACTTTAAGTAACACCATCTTGCAGCAAAGGCGTAGTCACAACCAGAATGGTAGCACCATGACAACGCAAACCCATGAATGAACTCACAAACTAGAATCCTTGATATTCATGGCGTTGTTATCATCATAACTATTCTAGAAACCAACTATGTTAAAAAATATACAAAATTCAATACTGAAGACCATGAAGTTGGAAAGATGGAGTCTAATCGATTGATAAAGTGAAGGCAATTGAATCCTAGTAATAAAAGGAGTTTCATAAATATGCAATCATACAATTTTCCATTTCTATCCATTCAATACTTTTCTCAACGATAATGTCAGATGACTGAGATTCATATTGTGTATTGCATTCCCTTGAGATGAACTTTTTAAGAACAGAATAATCTCGAGAGGACGACAAAGAAAATGCACAAAACTCTATGGGAGTAAGGCGACGCACTCACAAAAAATAATTTAATGTGCACACACAAAAAAAAGTTTACACACAAACAACTTCACTCACTCAAAGCACACTCCCACACATATGTATAGAGAATCAACTCCAATGTCTATCACATCTATCACATCTTTCGGGGTGCTCCTGTGAGGGATTAATCCCAACTAGGCTCTGATACCAAATAAGAAAATAGAAGAACAAACATCGTACATAAATTACGCACAAATAATACATTTATTACCTTTCATTTATGCACAATTACTACACAATTATATAGTTTGATTCAGATCCAACTTTTTCTAAACATAGATAGAGTGGTTGAGATAATCTCTCAACAATGTCCAACTGATTTAAACCAAACCCAAACCAATTCTTTTGTAAGCATTATTCCAACAAACCTACCAAAGTATACACTATCGCAGAATGAAATGTGTACAGTTTAAAAAAACATAACTTTTTATATAAAAAAATAAATTACCATTTCCAAGTAAATGTATATCCAATGAAAGTTTCTTTAAGTGGGCCAACAAGTATATCGAATGAAAGTGTCTTTATGAAGTAAAAGTAGGAATACAAATTAATGAAGTGGGCCCCAAAAACATCAGGTTTCCAACTTAAATTCTAAGTTCTAGAAAGTTGGCAAAACTAGACTTTAAAAGGAGAAATGCACATGATGGGAACTATCTCATAATTTCATTTTGAAACAATTGTCACATGTTAATTTCAATTTGAGGCACATGTTAGGTGTTGGTGATGATTTGAAAGAAAGGTGACCATTTCCAAGAAAATACATATCCAATAAAAGTGTCTTTATCAAGTAAAAGTAGGCATACAAATTAATGAAATGGGCCCTACAAATTAACAAAGTGAGCCCCAAAAATATTGGTTTGCAATTTAAATTTTATGTTCTAGAAAGTTGCAAAACTAAACTTTAAAAATAGAAATGCACATGATGGGAACTATCTCATAATTTAATTTTGAAACAATTGTCGCATGTTAATTTCAATTTGAGGCACATGTTAGGTGTTGGTGATGATTTGAAATAAAAGTAACCATTTCCATGTAAATGTATATCCAATGAAAGTGTCTTTATCAAATAAAAGTAGGAATATGGGCCAACAAGTATATCAAATGAAAGTATCTTTATTAAGTAAAAGTAGGAATGCAAATTAAGGAAGTGGGCCCTAAAAATATCAGGTTTGCAATTTAAATTCTAAATTCTGGAAAGTGGGCAAAACTAAACTTTAAAAGGAGAAATGCACATGATGGAAACTGTCTCATAATTTCATTTTGAAACAATTTTTACATGTTAATTTCAATTTGAGGTACATGTTAGGTGTGGGTGATGATTTGAAAGAAAAGTAACCATTTCTAAGTAAATGTATATCCAATGAAAGTGTTTTTATCAAATAAAAGTAGGAATACAAATTAAGGAAGTGGGCCAACAAATATATCCAATGAAACTATCTTTATTAAGTAAAAGTAGGAATACAAATTAATGAAGTGAGCCCCAAAAATATCAGGTTTCCAATTTAATTTTAAGTTCTAAAAAATTGGCAAAACTAAACTTTAAAAAGGAGAAATGCACATGATGAGAACTATCCTCATAATTTCATTTTGAAACAATTTTCACATGTTAATTTCAATTTGAAGCACATGTTAGGTCTTGGTGATGATTTGAAAGAAAAGTGAAATTTATTCGACCAATGTTAATATTCATGTGTTCATAAGTGTATCCAGGACCAAAGCTTATCTTGTATCATAGAGAGGTTCTATGGCTTGCATTGTATTCCTATTGTGTGGATGATATATTGTTGTTGGTGATGATTTGAAACAAAAGTGAAATTTATTCGACCAATGTTAATATTCATGTGTTCATAAGTGTATCCGGGACCAAAGCTTATCTTGTATCGTAGAGAGGTTTTATGGCTTGCATTGTATTCCTATTGTGTGGATGATATATTGTTGTTGGTGATGATTTGAAAGAAAAGTGAAATTTATTCGACCAATGTTAATATTCATGTGTTCATAAGTGTATCCAGGACCAAAGCTTATCTTGTATCGTAGAGAGGTTCTATGGCTTGCATTGTATTCCTATTGTGTGGATGATATATTGTTGAGGCCAACGGTTGGATGATGAAATTTGTCGATTCTTGAAAAAGATTTCACACTTTGAGGCCAACGGTTGGATGATGAAATTTCCTGATTCTTGAAATGTGAACTCTTTAGAAAAAATATTTCACACATTGAGGCCAACAGTTCCCTTGTCCTTGATAACTCTTTTTGTGACTGGAAGTTAGTTACCAGAGGGTTTGGGGAAACAGTGGTGCTGTTAAAAAAAATGCAACATCTTATTATAAATCAAAATTGCCACTTCCACGTTTGATATAGGAGGGTAAATTTATACCATGAGTCTCAGAACTTGCGTAGTTACCATATTCGAATTTGGTATGATAAAAAATATTTAGATTGAAAAAATTTCAGTTCTAAAAAAATCTGCTAAACAAACAACAAAACATTGGCCCTCTCCGCGTTTTGGTCCTCACTTCCTACGCCGGGTCCACGAAAAGTTCTGCAAAGTTTCCGGCTGACATGAATCTCGTGGAGGCGGCCATGACAGTTCTGCAAAGTTTCCTTCTGCGCCCATGGTACAGATGACAACGCGAATTGAGCGAATCTAATTAAACGGGATAGTTCGCCTCACGAATCGTACTGACGAATTTCCTTATTATTTGGCCTGATTCGGCCGAATTTCGTGCACTTGCAATTGTATTGGATCTATTATTGATAACACTTAATGGCTGGAGTTATTACACTATGTTTCGTTGAATGCGGAGGATGGTAGGTTACATTGAATCGTAACTGGAGTTTTTACACTATGTTTCGTTGAATGTGGAGGAGGGGACAAACAATATGATTTCTATGGCCACATATGTAGAGAATATATTGTTTGAAAGGTTTTTCAGAATGATCATAATCATTTTTAATTTCCAAAGGTTTTTCAGAATGATCATAACAGCAGCTGTGGTATATCACGAAAGGTTTTTGAGAATGATCATAATCATTTTTAATTTCCAAAGGTTTTTCAGAATAATCATAACAACAACTGTGGTATATCACGAGGAAAAAACCAACAAATTTGTTCTTTCCTCAGAATGGACCACAATTAAATTATTCATCTATATTGAAAATCAAGCTTTCTTGATGATAGACCACAATTGTTTGTCCATGTTGAAAATTTTAAAGGAAAAAACCAACAAATTTGTTCTTTCGTGATAATGGACCACAGTTATTCATCCATATTGAAAATTTAAAATGTGTTCATTCTTGTTATTCCATGTTGAAAATTTCTTGATGATAAACTTCAATTGTTATTGATGATAAACTTCAATTGTTAGTCCATGTTGAAAATTAAAAGATGGTTGCAATGATTAAAAAACTCTTACAAACAGTGATTGCAAAAATCTTAGATTTAAAATGCTTAAACAAATATATTCTCACACATTCACACCAGGTATCATGTGAATGGCCAGGCTCCATGTTCGATGCATAACCTGTTGTGCAGTGGACAGGTCTAGTCAGGTCCCTGTCCCTGGATTCATTTGAATCTCGAGGGACCATGGCACTTTTAAACTCAATGAAACCTTGAATCAATTGTCATTTGGTTTTTTGCATTAATTGAAACCTTGGATCTATTATCGATAACACTTAATGGTAGGTTACATTGAATCATAACTGGAGTTGTTACACTATGTTTCGTTGAATGCGGAGGATGGTAGGTTACATTCAATCGTAACTGGAGTTGTTACACTATGTTTCGTTGAATGCGGAGGATGGTAGGTCACATTGAATCGTAACTCGAGTTGTTACACTATGTTTCATTGAATGTGGAGGAGGTGACAAACAATATGATTTGTATGGCATGGTTTGGCCAGATATGTAGAGAATATATTGTATGGAAGTTTTTAAGAATGATCATAATCATTTTTAATTTCCAATGAAGAATGTCTAGGTGAGTGGTATTAAGGATTTTAGTATTTTTTTTTGTGAAATGTTTTATAAGCATGGGTGTCATTGAAAGTCACCATGCATTGCCTCTTTCATCGTTTACTCTTGATATTTAGATTTAATGGGTTAGTCTTGGAAACATAGATCATGACTTGCAAGGATGGATACAAATGCATTCTTCTCAATGCAAATGGTGGAGTTCATCTTTTCCTTCACATTTTTCTACAAGTTAGTGTTGTATGTGAGACAAAATAAAATATAATATAATACTTTTATTACATCTTCATACATGTGGAATGTTTCCTTAACCTTCATTTAAGGAACGAGTCAAATGAGTTTAGTATACAGTGGTAGTTTTGGGCCCATGGTATTGTTCTCATAGTATTTTTCTACCTTCTTTTATGAGACAAAAAAAGACAACAATAGTTGACGTGAAGCTTAATGCATGTATCTTGCTACTAAAGAAAATTTATTGATCCTTTCCTTACAATTTTTCCTAGTACATTGTTGGGTTTTCCATGTAAAGGTGTTTTGTTCTTGTAAAATTAATGTTGTTTTGTTTTTTTTTATTTCTTCCATCTTTATTATTCTTGGTGTTTTTATCATGATATATGTTGAATTTTATTATTGATTGTTGTTTATTTTCTAGCAAGTAGTATTAGAGAAAAGATTTTGTTGGAGATTTTGTGTGTGTAGGGTTCATTTACATGAGTTTGCAATGGAGTCAATAATAAATATTCAAAAGATTAACGAGGTAAAATTCACCACATGGAGGTCAAAAATAGAAGATATACTGAACCTAAAATATCTTCAATTGTCGATTGAGGGAAAATCAAAGAAATCATCATCAATGACCAATGAAGATTGGGAGAACTGAGATCGAAAGACAATTTCCATTGTCTAATAGTATTTGACACAAAGGGTATAACTCCATATTTCGCAATAAAAGATAGTCGAATCATTATGGAAAAAGCTTCATGATTTATATGCATGAGACACAACAATCAATATTTTGTTTGATGAAGAGGTTGTTTAACCTCGAAATGATGGAAGGGAGTCCAATATATGAACATTTAAATGAGTTGCACATGGTTTCCAACCAACTCACTTCATTGAATATTTTATTTGATGATGAGATATAAGCCCTCCTACGCTTGAGCTCAATTCCTAATATTTTTTATAATTTGGTCCTCACCATAAGTAATGTGACACCAAAAGCTAAATTGTGTTTTGAATATGTTTCCGATAGTTTATTAAATGAAGAGATGTGCATGAAATCTATTGAAGAGGAAATGTCAAATATGGAGGCATTAACCTTTGGTGTCCACGAAAGGAAAACAAATACAAATAAATCAAGGAAATCCACCTTTAGAGGTAGGTCAAAGTATAGGCATGGAAGAATAACCTATTACCATTTCGAAAAACCATTCCATGTCATAAAAGATTGCAAGATATTAAAAAGGGAGAAAAAGGATAAAAAAGTGTCCCATCAACAAGAATATTGAAGAAATTGTTGTTGTTTCATCATATGGTGAGGTATTAACCATCGTTTCTTGTGAATATGCATTCCTTTATACTTCTAGTCATGATAGTGATTGGATTTTCTATTTTAATCATTCTTGACATGCTACTCGAAACAAAGAAAAATCATTTCTTCTAACTCTGGTAATATGTGTAAGGTTCACTCATTTAATCAATTTCTTTGTAATATTGAAGGAGTAGGAGGTGTTTTAATAAAGAAAAAAGATAGATGTAGTCTATTTCTTAGGTAGGTCATCCATGTATTATAGATTGGAATGAATTTGGTTTCACGTGGCAAGCTAGATGATGAAGGCTTCCATATATTTTTTGGAAAGGGAGGTTGGAAAATTGTGAAGGGTTCATTGATTATTGCAAAGGGGAAGAAAACATGCACTCCCTAGACATTAAAATAAAAATTGCAGAAATAAGATATTATTATTGTTACAAAAGAAGAGAGTACACAATATTTGTGGCACAAAAGACTTGGGCACATGACTAAAAGAGGCCTGAAAATCCTTTCTAAGAAAAACCTTTTTCTTGGGATAAAAGCTATAGAATCCGAATTTTGCAAACATTGTATAATGGGTAGAAAGAAAATTGTATCATTTTTAAGGGGAGGTCCTAAAAGGGATACAAAAATATTATATTTGGTACATTCTGATGTTTGTGTCCCAATTAATATAAGATCACCAAGATTGTTTTCTTATTTTGCTACTTTTATTAATGATGCATAAAAAAAGGTGTGGGATTTCCCTATTAAGATCAAGGATCACATTTTAGACACTTTTCACAAATTTCATATGGTTTTTGAAAACTAAACTAAAAAATTATTAAGATGTATTAGAGAAAATAATGGTGGGGAGTATTATTAATGATTTTGAGGAATATTCTACTAAATATGGTATAAATCATGTAACAATTGAGGGAATGAATCTGAAAATAATGGAGAAAAGATTTAAAGAAAGGCTAGTGATGAAAGAATTTAGGTTTACCTAAATATTTTTTGGCATATGTTATTTATACAACCTGGTAGTTAATAAATTTCTCTCCCACAACCTCATTGGATGGTGGAATTCCTGAAAAGGTATGGACTAGTAAGGATGTATGTTACAATCATTTGAAAATTTTTAATTGTAAAGCAAATGTGCATATTCCTAAAGAAAAAAGGTCCAATTTGGATTGAAAGTCATTGAAATTCATTTTCTTAGGATATGATGATAATGTTGAATTTTTTTATTTTCAGATATAATAATTATTTCCTTATGATTTAAATGCTACTGTTATCATATAATAATTACACATTGAAAATATAAAAAAGACAGTGAACTTGATGAGAGGTTATTGTAAGTAAATATTGTATGAGATAATATATTACAATTGAGGGCCCCGATATATATAGTTGGGAGGAGTTCCCTTTCATTGAATGGACATGTCTTTTCCATTATTGTCTTTTCCTTAATTAATTTATGATTAATTATTAATTATTGATAATTTATATTTATACATTATATTATAAATATATTATTTATATATTATATTTATGTTGATGATTATTTCCTCACATGCTCATCTAATTATTATATATCACTCCATCATGGAGAAGGCAATGTGAGAGCACCTTGAGTCTATCCACTCCTCATTGGGAGAAATACTATGCCTAGGCCATTCACCACTAGAAAATCTCTATGAGTGAATGCGTCATTTACCTTGGCCATATCAACATGAAAAATATGGGAGAATATCTTCCTAATGATTCTAACTAGAGAAACATCAACACTCTCTCTCAATGAAGGAGACATTGTACATCACACCAATCTTGTATTTGAAGTATACAAACTTTGTCTTAAACAAAGGCTTGGTGAGAATGTCCACAATTTTCTCATCTGTGAATATGTATTGGAGATTTAATGCTCGCTTCTATACCATGTCTTATATGAAATGATATTTGATCTCAATGTGCTTCGATCTCAAATGAAATACTGGATTTTTAAAAACTTGACACATCTTTGATTACCATAGTGTATTAAGGTCGTCTCCAGCTCTGGATCAAATATGCCTACAAGAGGTTTCTAAATCCATACTACTTCATGATTGTTACACTAGTTGCAATATACTTCTCTTTTGTTGTACTGAGTGCTACAAAAATTTTCTTCCTCCTAAAGTAAGATATCATAGTTGATCCTAATTTGAAGCAACATGTCGAGGTTCTCGTTCTATCCACTACACTCCCTGCCTAGTCAGAATTAGTATATCCATGTAGCCTCACTTAACCACCTAAGTCATATCTTAGACCATATCCAAGTGTACCACATAGGTGCCTCAACACATGATTTTTTGCAACCCACTCGAAGTGCCTCGACTCAACCATAAATTGGCTGAGGCTTCTCACTGCAAGGTTGTCACATACCCATATACTTTTTTTTCCAACAATATTTTTTTTTTACTAAGTAAAATGTATTACACATTAATTAGATGTCTCTTTCAAGGAATCCCTTTTGCATCTTACCTTTTAGTCATAATAATTTCTATGTGAAAAATCATTAAAATTGTTTGTCCTATGTAGTAGTCTATGGCATACTTATATTTACATTGTAGATCATGTGGTAAGGTTATAATTAACATAATACACTTCCATGGTACAATTTAGATGTTGAAAACCCTTGTCTATTGTTCCAAAAAGGTTATTGTTATCAGCCCTTGTCACGACCTTTATTTCCTATACCTAAGTTGGTGAATTAACCACTTAGTTTCTAGGCATGGTATAGTAATTGCAATTTAATGGTGGCTTGTCTCGAGCGATCAAGCGTGGAGTTAGGTGAAATATTTAAATTGACAAGAGCATGATATTTACATTGTATTTATGTTTTATGCTTGATGTTTATTTCATAAGTGGTTGGTAGTTGTTAATTATGGATAGATGTACCCTGTGTTCCTAATTAACACATCTCTATAGCCTTTCGTGGAAATTCTCCCACGAGCTAAGTGTGACCATCTTGGAATGAGAGTTGGGTAGTATTTCCCGGACCATCCCACACATTTTTTGACATTCATTTCATTGTTTTGGAAATATTCCATCGAAATATGAGGGTTCCTTCTAGTTAGAGTTTTGTCTACTGTGGGCTTGGGGTTTTCTTGCCACATACCTATACTAAGTATGAATACTTCCCATTTGCATTTATTACTCCAAGTTCACTTGTTCACTTGGGAGCTTGGGTGAAATTCTTGTTAGTGTTTCTATCCTTACTTTGATAATGATACCATAATTTATCAATAGGGTTCCATTACTGTAGATGTAGGTGTTTATTTTCTATCTCTGGTTGGGGGTCTTGTACGTTTTTCCTCTATTCTGTGTAATACTCATATTATTGTCACTTTCATGACCTTGTCTTGTTTTCTGGTTTCGAAACCTTATAGGCCGTTCTAGGAAATGAATATCTTGGTTACATTTATTTTCTTGTATAATTTTATTACTAATAAGGAAGAATGTTTTTGGATACTTCGACTAATGATGATCCCTTTGTTGTGTACGAGGGTACCCATCAGAAAGGAAATTTCTCTCTCGCTCGTCGAAAGGTGTCTTTTTTTTTACTTTCATTTCAAGTTCGCATTACTCCTAGTAATAAATTCATAATCTTATTCTTCATCATTTTCCTTATAAATTTTTTCGTTTCCTTCTGTAATGGTTACGCGGTAATGTAGGTGTGCTCAACGAAACAAGTAGGACTTATCTCGAATAAACTGCTTACATCATTATGTAATTTTACTTTGAGTGTTTTTCTTTTCTTGCTATGATAATTTACCATACCCACGTATGACTCTAATTTTTTTGCATTTGAAAACCTTGTGGCTGGTAATGACCATGGTTTCTCGACCAGGGCATTCAATCTTGAGAGGTAATTTGGTTTCTAAAGTAGACCCTAAATGTGGATGAGGGTTTGTTACCATCATCTATGTTCGAATTAGCGGGATGGTTACTTATCCTATCTCTGTGGACTATTTTGGTATATTTTAAACAATAAGAAGTGTATTTGTCCTTTGCTCTGTATTTTGTTTTCAAAGATTCTCCGGATGTATGGATGCGTATGAAGGTGATGTTACTTTGTTTCATTTTAAACTAATACCGGATTAATCCCCTATGTATGTTAAAAGTGTTTCACTCCCATTAATTTATATATTCGGGTCAAAAATGACGTAGCTCCATTAACTATTTATTAATGGAAATTTCCCTTTGTTTTTCAATTTATGGTTGTGAGTCGTTCCATTCTTTACCTTCCATTCTTGGATAATTTTATGAGTTTCCTTTTCATTTAAAGAGGGTTACAAAAACTACGAGAGTCGTTTCATTATTAAACTTGTCGTTATGTACTCTAGTTGTTAATAATCGATACCCTTAACCTTCTGTTTACATTCAATATTTTATTCATGGAAACAACATTAGCATTTAACATTTGGCCTCTTGGATGTATTTCCATTTATATAGTTTCCTCTCTGTATGTTCTAGAATTTCTTCACAGCAATAGCATTATCATTTTTCATCTAGCATGTTGGTTGTATTTCCATTTGTATAATTTTTCTCTCTATATATATTCTAGAATTTCTTCTCAGAAATAACATTATCGTTTTGCATCTAACCTGTTTGTTGTATTTCCATTTATATAGTTTTCCTCTCTTTATATGTACTAGAATTTCTTCATGACAATATCATTATCGTTTTTCATCTAGCATGTTGGTTGTTTTTCCATTTATATAGTTTCCCTCTTTGTTCTACTATTTTATTTATAATTTATGCGTTGGTTATGGATATAATCGTTTGCCTCTGATATTTATCATGAAAATTGTATAATGGAATGATACAAGAGAAAATCCTCTAATATTTAGTTATATTGAAAACAATAATAACTTATCCATAAACCTCAAATTGCATGGCAATTAAATAGGAATGGAATATTAAAAAATTGCATCTAAACATTGGATTTAATCAGAATAGATTATCCATAGATTACTAAAGAAACAGTAATTTAATCTAGAACAGGATGGTAGAAAACATGTAATCGATATTTCCTTAGGGGAAAACACACGTCAAGTGGATCGTTCCTCCCAACCTTAGATCAAAGCTACCACACATTCCCACTCTGTCACCCCCAAACTAAATCCTGATCCAAAACTAACCAAGTGACTTGTTGTAGTGTGTAGGGTTATAAGCATAAAAATTTCTTAGATTTCACCTCTGATTCAGAATGACGTCCCATTCTCCTTTTCCTCTTTTCTTTTGTAATATTTTCCTAGGTATTTAAAATTTGTATGAGCCTTCTTCTCATTGACCACCTAGCAAATTGATTTTTTCTCATTGACCACCTATCAATCTAAGTTTTAGACATGTTTCTAAAAGCCTGATATCTTGTCTCACTTTTGTTGAGTTAACTCAATAGATCTTCACCACTTGTCCCCCTTCTTCCATCACTTGGTATTTCTCTCTGGATAAAGAGATTTTCTCTTATAACATTCCAACTTCATGTGTGCATCCTCTTTTATTTTTATTAATAGAATAATAAATAAAACAATAAATTTTGAGTTAGATTATTAGGATCCATAATGTGCTGATAACAAAAGAATAAAAATAATAATAAATTTTGATTTCAAAACTTTAGGGTATCACATCCACCTCCTTTAGAATTTAACACCATCCTTGGTGTTATCTAATCTTGATCTAGATCATTTTGGAATAGAAATGGATATTCTTTCCACATATGATCCTCCATTTCCCATGTAGACTTTTCGGGACTAAGTTGTCTCCACTGCACCTTTACGTGTTTGATGGATTGATTCTGGGGTGTAATATCCCTCATGTCAAGAACATGATCCAACTCTACTAGTAACTCGCCCTCAAGTTCCACATGTATCATATTACAATCCATAACATGAGTAGGATCATGTAAATATTTTTTTAATAATTAAACATGGAATACATCATGTACTTTTATAGTGGCTGGAAGTGCAAGTTGATAGGCTACATGTCCTATTCATTCAATCATTTCAAAGGGACCACAATATCTAGGAGATAATTTAGTGTACCTTCCCAATCTTAAAGAACTTCGTGTAGGCGTTACTCTTATATACACATGGTCTCCAATATTGAACTCTCTTGGAGTTCTTTTGGAATCTGCATAACTCTTCTTCCTGTCCTGAGTTTCTTTCAAATTATTTTGTATATGTTTCATGTTTAGTTCCATTTCCTTTAACATTTCAGGTACTTTCATTAATCTATTGACATGATTACTCGAGGAAACATGGGTATTACATTTTCTTCCATAAATAATTTCAAAAGGACTAAGTTTAGCTAAAGCTTGGTAATGATTATTATATGCAAATTCAATCAAATGTAGATATTCTTCCCATTTGTTTGGTCTATCCATAACACACATTATGAGCATGTCTTCTACTATTGGATTAGTTCTTTTAGTTTTCCCATCCGTCGGGATGGTAAGCAGTGTTGAAGTTTAATTGTGTGTCTAATCCTTTAAATAAGACTTTCCAAAATTTTCCTATACATTTCGTATCTCTATTTGAGATTACAGTTTTAGGAATTCCATGTCGTGAGAAGATTTCGTTCATAAATATATATGATATGTTAATGGATTTATAAGTGGATCTAACTGGTATGAAGTGTGTTTTTTACTCAATTTGTCAACAAAAACCATTATATAATCATTTTGTTTACTACTTTTAGGAAAACCTATTGTAAAGTCCATACTTATAATTTCTCATTTCCATTCAGGAACGAGTAGGGGTTGTAATAGGTGACATGTGTATGGGATAGGTTTGTCCTAATTAAATTTAATAAAATTAATCGAATTAGGGTTTGGGAAACTAATCACTAAGAAACCTCTACAAAAAGGAAGATGGAGGAGGAGTATGGATCATGTTTGAGTTGCATAAGGTTACGCTGCCAGAATTTATCTTAACTGAATTTATCTTGTGGGAGTTGGGATACCCAGCTCAGATAACGACTGGTAACTCGAACTTGCGAGCCGAGCTAGGAGCTAGCATTTCCTATTATTGTGTGCAAGGCCCCTTTGCATCTCGAGGTGCTTAGGGGGAAGAAGAGTACCCCTAGAGTTGGATGGGAGGTATTAGTGAGGTCTCAACAGTTTGTGAGAAAGGCTTGGATGGAGCACAAGTAGGACTTGGACAAGCAGTAACATGGGACAACCACTTCTGGTTCTTCACCTTTGGCTAAGGTATAAATGTGTAAATCATTAATGAAAAGGTAGTTAGCTTTTTTGGGTGATGTTAAGGGTGTAATATTGGGATTCAAATTGTAGAACATTATCATCTTCATTCCCATGACATTGAACGTAAATATATATGTGTTGTTTATAATATTTGATCTGTATAACCCATGAGTTTCACCGATAGGTCTTCATGTTTCACCCATAGTAGTCTCCATTTGCACCATATTGTTTCCTAAGGTGTTGCATCATTGACCTTGAATTTATTGCCTATATTTTATGTACATTGTTGTGCTACCATAAATTGTCCTTTTAGCCTGTTTTATTTAAGGTGTGTGGCACTGCATTAAAATGTATTTAAAACACTTTTCTCTGTGTGTTAGTACGCTTTTTGCACTACAGTAAAAGTCTATAGGAATATGATTTAGTGAGGAATTTACTCCTGTGGAGTTGCAATAAAGGTCCTTTGAGCTATTGATTTTAAATGGGTTGAATTTTCCCTCTTAATCTATACTCTCCCAAGGCCCTTAATCTCAGGTTGTCCGAGATTTCTTGCCCATATTGGTCAAACTTCTTCCTTCTTGTGAAAGTGTCTAGCTAGTTCTCTTGCAGAAATCATGCCTCAATGTTCCCTTGGTCTACCTCTACAATACTTACGGTTGTTCCACTTCAGGATTGGAGGCCGCCTTGTTTTTCTCGGTGAACGCTCTCAACAAGTTGCATGTTTTCCCTTTTTCCACTCTGCATTTTTTTTCTCTCTCATCCACCATACCAAGAATCTCCTCTTTCCCTTCCACATTTATTTTGTTGGGTGTGGTCTTTGGGAATCTATGTCGGCCTTGATCTCTGACCGTCGTGCATTGTGGAGATTTCTGGAAGTTTGATCTCCCACATCATATTCTCGCCAGCACTGTTAGCGTTGACAACTGGCTCGGGCGTCTCCTCTGGTCGATTTGGATGTGCCCCCTGTGCATCCTTCACTATCGTCTTGCTCTTCCCACCACCCCTTTTAGAAATTCCTTCCTCCTCCCTCATGACCCATGGGTCCCATCATGGTGGAATCTCATCCAGATGTCCCTCTTAACCGGTCAATCCTTCCCAAACCAATGGATTTAGATCCTTACAGGTGGATGAAAATCCTTCAACTCTGAAAGGGAATGATTTAGTTAGGTGCATCCTCCAGCTCAGATTTAATCTAGTCGTGGTTTCCAGTGTGCTATCTCAGTTTTCTTCCTGTAGCAGAGAATCCAAGATTCGTGTGGTGTGTTCCTTACTGGCGATAACAGATGATATTCATTCTAAGGTTATTAAACAGTGCCTTAAAATCTGTGTGTTTTTATAATTAATTATTTGGTATCTAACTGTGTTTAATTCCTGGGTTGATAAACTTTATGTATATATTGCACAACTTCGTGATGTAAGTTACTTTATTATCGTTGGGATTTGCATATTCCAGTAAACTTTCTAATTGGAGGACTTTGTTAATTAATTAATAATGGTTATAATTGATGAACAACATGTTAAGCTAACGACCGCATGAATGGAAGAATGGTTATCTTTTTTAATAAGGTTTATTTGTTTATGTTGGTGATATAATAATATTTAATTGTTATTGTTAGTGATCTAATAATGTTTAATTGTTATGTTAGTGATTTAATTGTGTTAAACTGTTTATGTTAGCGATTAAACTAAGGATTAACTTGATGTACGAAATTCATGGCATATACTAGAAAAGTTTTAATGGAGGGTAAACTCTTGATTTCATAAGAGAAAGGGACGTATTACAAGTTGTAGTGTTATTAGTCATTTCTTTATTAAATCTCCCAAGTGAATAATCGTAGTTATTTTTTACTTGGCCTGATGTACACATGATTAAATAAAGGGCCCTGTAAGGTAACACTTCTCACTCCTCTATTTTCATTTTAATGAATGATTGATTAAATAGCGTGCTTGGAAATTCAAATAGAATTGCGACTCAAGTTTGTTATTGATGGATAGATTATGTATGTCGGCTTCTTTGGGCACCTGAAATTTAAGGCTGATTGAAGTATTGTCTAATTGTTTAGTTTTATCTGGTTGTGCGCAGTGAAGGGCCACTAATGATCGGTTGTTGTTTATGTAATTGTGCGCCATGTTAAATGTTGAATCAATGATTGCCAATTCTCGCTCACATGGAAGCTTCATATTACATATGTCGATTGTTGATTTTGTTTTTGTTTGGTTGATTTGATGTTGTCTTTTAGCTTAGCAGGCATGTTCTTGCACACGTCGGGCATGATGTAGAAACCTCCTTGTTCCTCAGAATAGTCACCAGCCTTGAGACCTTAAATGGTGAAAATCGATGGGAACTTGGTCTTGAGCATTGTTTATGTGTTCTGGAGGTCCTAAGCTTGCAGGGTAGGATAGGCGGGTAGTCGTTTTTATTTGTCTGATTGACTTTCGTATGTTGCATACAACTACATGACATGCTAGTATGCTAGGTCATTATGTTGTCTATTGCCTAAATTGCGTGAGTGGTGTTCGCCATCAATTGCGTTGTTTGATTGTTTGTCGTTGTTACTTTCTTGTTGAAAAGGAAAATATTGCACTTGTTATGCGTCGCATGTTGTTGTAACGACGGGGGTCATTACATAAACAACCCAAGAAGAATTTTATCTTTGGTTTTTCATCCACAATATATGGTACATAGCCAAATAATCTTAGAAATTTGCTACAAAAGTCTTTCATGGTTAAATTTCCCAATTTTATTTCATAAAAGCCTTTAGCCCTACCTTCATAATATTATTTTGATAGATATTGTTTCTTGAAATATCTTTTATAATTTTTCCAAGTGATTTCACTTTCCTTAATATTCTTTACCTTTTTTATATCTTGCCACCAAATATCTTCCTTCTTAGTTAGATTATAGATAGCCATTTTTTCTTTAAGTTCACTTGAATAATTATATATATCAAAGTATTTTTTCATCCCAAAAAGCCAAGCTTCTGCCTCTTCTCCAATCTCAATCTCACCATTAAATGTTGCAAGTTTTATCTTTTTAAAGTCTCCCATAATTTACTCATGATTCATATGTTTCTTTTTAGTTCTTTGTTTCATTTTGGAGCTATCCTCACTTGAAGTGTCAACTTCATTAAAAACAGATTCTATCATTGATTTAAGATGTTCAAATTTCCTAGACTTCTTCTTGTGCAGATCAACTTTAGAATTAATGTAAAATTGACTTGTATTCTTGTTAGAGTTTTGATTACATAATTTTTCTAACAATATTTTACTAAGTTCTTCTTTTGCCTTTATAATTCATTCATTATCTGCCTTAACAGTTTTCAATTCTTCCCTTAGAACCTGTATAGTATGAATTAATTTGGATTTTGTGTTATCCATGCTTTCATTCAAATTTACCCATATATTTCCTTGTTCGATATTTTTTGGTTCATTTTGATGTGACCCTTCTTTAGGTAGAATAAGTACTTTTGTCATATTTCCCGCAACAAAATATTCTTCCTAAAGGTAAGAAGAAAATAGAACACTAGTAAATTAGTATCCATAGTTGAACCCAAAAGGCCAAGTGTGGTTCCTAAAGCTATGATACCATTATGTCAGAAACCCATATAAAAAAATATCCAACAATAATTGTTTTGGACTAAGTAAAATGTATTGCACATTAATAAGATGTTGCTTTCAAGGAATCCTTTTTGCAATATTTCCATTTAATCATAATAGTTTTTATGTGAAAAATCATTAAATGTGTTTTTCCTATGTGGTGGTTTATGACATACTTCTAATTACATTGTAGATCATTTGGTAAGGTTATAATTAACATAATACACTTCCATGGTACAATTTAGATGTTGACAACCCTTTTCTATTGTTCCAAAAAGGATATTGTTATCAAACCTTGTCACAACCTTGCTTTCCTATACTTGAGTTAGTGGATTAACCACATAGCTGCTAGGTATGGTATAGTAATTGTAATTTAATGGTGGCTTGTCCTAGCCAACCAAGTGTGGAGTTAGGTGAAATGTTTAAATTGACAAAAGGATGATATTTAGATCCTATTTATATTTTATACTTGATTCTTATTTCACAAGTGGTTGGTAGTTTTTTATGTTGTCTGTATGCATCCTATATTCTTAATTAACACATGTATGTATCCTTTTGTGGCAATCCTCTCATGTGTCAAGTGTGACAATATTGGAATGAGAGATGGGGAGTATTTCCGAGACCACCG
>SNQJ01S0000538.1:381192-441233 GCA_010110895.2 Picea sitchensis
AAATTTTACCACTAGCATGATTTAGACCTAGACCTTAACTTTTGTGATGGGCGACATTTTATTAGGGAAGATGTTTTTTTTTAAATTCTTATCACATTGTTCATCCTAAGGCCGTCTAGGTTCATTCATTTATCAAAACAATGTGACGTGCCCTTCAGAATGCACTAGGTGCTCTAAGGGTGACACTCGCCTCATCTGTTCCCTTGCACGGCATGCCCTTCAGGATGCACTACGTGCTCTAAGGGTGGCACTAGCCTCTTTCCATTTTTCTTGCGCGGCGTTCCCTTCAAGATGCACTACGTGCTCCAACGGTGCCACTCACCTCTTGACTGACTTGGTAGACATAAAAAAAACCCAGAGTCAATACTCCACTAGGTGAACTTGTGGGAGACTAAGGGCCTCTAAGGAATAAGGTCCCTGCCTTATTGTGTGGCCCTTAGAATCATCGTGAGCGACTGTCGTAGTTTGTCGTCATGACATTGTGGGTCCTCTCGAACTAGGTAAACATTAACCTGTAGTTTGAGACACTGTGGGAGTGCTAGTAGGCTGTGGTAGGGTTGTTGTCCACACCTCTCCCTCAACATATTTGGTTTTCTTGCATGACCCCTTTACTCCACATGTGAGTCTGGTAGGCAAGCTATCGTCAGCCTGCATCATAAACAAATCGTGTCAGAATATATCCATATCATATCATCTAATCAGATGCACTAATATCACAGTAATATAATCAAGCCCCAATGGTACACTCTCTGATTCGATCCAGAGTCCAAGGGGTTCCATCGATGCCTCTGCATCCTCGAGGTCCAAAATCTTGCACACTCAGTAAAATCGAGTCAATATCACATGTCTATGTCAATGCAGTAAAACGAAAATTCATCAACCCATAACGCCTCATAATCAAAATAAATGTTTTAATAACATAAAATCCGGATCACTTGCGAGAAAGTGTCCTAAAAGAATAAGTTTTCTCAATGCCCAAAAGCAGGATGCTACAGAATTAGTAGGACAGTTACTTATCCTATCTCTGTCGACTATTTTGGTGTATTTTAAACAATAAGAAGTGTATTTTTTTTCTTTTCTCTGCAATTTGTTTGCAACGATTCTCCATATGTATGGATGCGAATGAAGGCTTTGTTACTTTTTTTCATTTTAAACTAAGGCTGGGATAATCCCCTTTGTATGTTAAAATGGATTTCACTCCCATTAATTTATAGAGTCAGGTGGACAATGATGTATCTTCATTAACTATTTATTAATGGAAATTTCCCTTTGTTTTTTAGTTTATGGTTGTGAGTGATTTTGGCCTTTACTTGCCATGTTTGTATAATTTTCTTAATTTCCTTTTCATTTAAAGAGGGTTATAGAAACTACCAAACTGGTTCTATTGTTAAACTTTTTGTTATGTACTTTAGTTGTTAAGAATCGATACCCTTAACCTTTTGTTTATATTCAATATTTTATTCATGGCCAGCACACTATCGTTTGGAATTTGGCTTGTTGGTTGTATTTCCATTTATATAGTTTCCTCTCTGTATATATTCTAGAATTTATTCACGACAATAGAATTATCATTTTGCATCTAGCTTGTTGGTTGTATTTCCATTTATATAGTTTTCCTCTCTGTATATATTCTAGAATTTCTTCACGACAATAACATTATCATTTTGCATATATCCTATTGGTTGTATTTCCATTTATATATTTTTCCTCTCTCTATATATTCTAGAATTTCTTCATGAGAATAATATTATCGTTTTGCATCTAGCATGTTGGTTGTTTTTACATTTATATATTTTTCCTCTCTGTTCTATGATTTTGTTTATACTTTTTGCATTGGTTATGGATACAATCATTTGCCTCGGATATTCATTGTGACAATTTTATATTGTAATGATACAAGAGAAAATCCTATAATATTTAGTTAGATTCAAAACAATAATAAATTATCCATAAACCTCAAATTGCATGGAAATTAAGGAAGATTATTTGTATTCTTTCAGCAAAATGAAAAACGAGGAAGAAAAGGAAAAGGAACATGAAGAGAAGAAAAATAGATGGCCATTAAGAGAAATAGTGCCACACAAGTTATCAATTCAAAGGTCTACCAAGCCACACAGGCCTTCACAAAGGTATCCCACTTAGAATATATTTATTGACCTATAAAGGCGAACCTGGTTGTTTTCAGGAAGCATGGCAAAGAGAATATTGTATCAAATGGAAAAAAATTATGCAATGATAGCTATATTCCGTACATGATAATAAGACATGAGATTTGGTTGAACGAGCGAAAGGAATTACGGTTTTAAGCAACAAGTGGGTGTATCGAATAAAAAATCAAGGCAAGGAAAGTCAATAAATACTTAAAGCAACGCTAGTGGTAAAAGTATTTGGGAAACACCAAGGTATTGATTTTACATAAATTTTCTCCCGAACTGTCAAAATGTCATTATTTCGAGTAGTACTTGGTCTTGTAGCTAATCTATATTTAAAATTAAAGTGATTATATGTCAATAGAACCTTCTTACATGGAGTCTTGGAAGAAGAGATATACATGGAGTAGTGAGAAGGATATATTGAAAAAGGTAGAGAAAATATTATTTGTATGTTAAGGAAGAGTCTATATTGGATGAAACAATCCCCTCATCAATGGTATAATAAATTTGACTCTTTTGTGCTTGATAATAGTTTTAAAAGGCTAAATTAAGATCATTGTGTATACAATGAAAGAGATAAAAATGAGAATTTCATTGTCTTATTATTATATGTTGATGACATGTTGATTGTCAGAAAAGATAACTTGATGATTAACAGGTTAAAAGAATAATTAAACAACACCTTTGAAATAAAGAATTTAGGACCACCAAGACAGATTGTTTGGATGCAAATTATACATAAAAACAAAATAAAGAAACTTTGGTTGTCACAACAACAATACCTTGGAATAGTATTAGAAAAAATTAATATGGATGATGCAAATCCTATAGGTACACCACTTCATTATCTTAAATTAACAACTAGAGAAGGCCCCACTAGTATTGAAGAAAAACAATAATGCCCAACATTCCATATGCTTCAATAGTAGGAAGCCTAATGTATGCAATGGTATGCACTCACCCTAGTATTGCACATTTAGTGGAATTACTAAGTAGGTTTCTTGCAAACCTAAGGAGGTAATACTAGAATACAATTAAATGAATTTTAAGATGCTTTAAAGGCTCAATTGATTATTTTTTGTGTTTTCCAGGTACTAATACCTTGTTGTAAGGATTTATAGATGTTGATATGGCAAGTGATGTGGATTATAGAAAATCCACAACAGACTACATATATACCTTTGCAGGGGATACGATCTCATGGGTATCTAGATTGAAAAAGGTGGTGTCTCTTTCTACCAAATAGGTTGATTATATTGTAGCAACTGTTGCATGCAAGGAAATGCTTTGGATGAGGAGGTTATTGGAGGAACTAGGCCTACAACAAGAAACTTATGCGCATAATTGAGATAGACAAAGTGCAATCCGTCTTGCCAAAAATCCTTCCTTTTTTATGAATACAAATCACATTGATGTCTTATATCATAGGATTTGACAAGTGCTAAATGAGGGGCTACTACAGTTGGATAAAATAGACAAAGAAGAAAACTAGTTGATATGCTAGCCAAGATTTTTCCAAGGGATAAGTAGGAGCTTTGCAGAACCTTGGCTAGCTTGTTGCAAACATCACCAAATGTGATTTGGGATGGATCAATACCAATAATGTTCACCCAAGACTCTATTTGGTCTCATATGGGAGATTGTTGAATGTGAGACCAAATAAAATAATGGAATGACTCAAATGAGTTTAGTCTAGAGTGGTGCCCCCCCAAAGCTCCATTTATGTATGTTGCTAATTTAAATAATGATTGTTGACCCTTTGCTTGTGGTTTTTACATGGTTCATTGTTAGGTTTTCCATGTAAAATTCAAGGTATTTTCTTGTTGTTTATTTCTACCATTTTTATTTTGCTTGTTGTTTTTATCATGAGATATGTTCAAGTTTATTATGATTGTTGCTTATTTTCTAATAATTGGTAGTGGACAATTTTCACTATAGATGTCCTACTATTGGAAACCTCTAACTTTCAAACATTACCATTCATTAAGTTGTTAGTCACAAAATTTGAACATGGCATGGTTTTAAGTTGACCATAAACTAACAAGATCTCAAGGCTCAAAAATTTGAAACTTCATGTCTTCTGCTCAATTGGTGTTTTTAAGCTAACCACAAACCATATCAACAACAATATGTTTAGGAACAAGATTGGATACCAAGAACTAGGTTGCATACTTGATCATCTATTCACAGGCTCTAAATCAAACTTGGAACCTGACTCAAAATCAAACTTGGAACCTAATTCAACTAGATTTCCACCCTGTCAGGGACAAGTGGTTCCAATTCCCTTGACCGTCATTCGCAAGTATGGCCAAGAAGCGATCCAGCACATCAAATTGTCTTCCGACGGAGTCTGGAGACTTGATCTTCAACTCAGAAGACCACATCAATTGGGCCCCGATCATACCCTACATCAACAAATCTTGAAAAACATTCATGTCCATCAACTGTAGAAATATCTCCAATCAAGTACGATTGTACTTGTGTATAAATCCGATGATAAGACTGCTCCAATAAATTGGCTTCCAAATGCCAACACCAATTCCCTAAGCATTCAAAGTGAATTTGTTTCCTCTTGCTCTTTTGACACCTTAGTGAGGGATGATTTGTCTTCCCACAAAATTTGCATGGGTGAAGATCAAAACAGTTTGACTTATCATGGCCAAACCGGTGACAATGTTTTCACTGTATGGGTTCTTTAGCCGATTTATTATCATGATTTGGAATATCTCTAACAACATCTTCATCAACAATATCCTGTACTTGTTCCTTATCAATATCCTCAAGCTCTATCTTCTTATCATCATTCAAAAAACCTCCACTCACAAAGCAAACAGGTTCGCAATAATTATGAATATGAAAAACGTTGTCAGCATCCTTTTCGTATCCTAGTCCATATCGATTTCATTTAAATCATAATTCTTCCCATGGTCGAACAATTCTAATTTCTTTGCCACATTTATCTGCAACTTTTTCTAACATAGGGACTTTTTCCAACTCATCTTCATGTTTATGAATTTCATTACTAGTCAAATGAGCATCTTCATTCTCATCCTTGATGTCATTGTGTTTGTTAAAATCACATTGTTGGTGTTGAAGGAGATTTAGCTCATCAAATAACATTTTGTTTTGAAGTTTGAACATATCAATCTTCTTGTGTATTACTTGTAAACAAGTAATCACTCATACTGAGAGTGCACTTGTTTATTGCAATTGTAGATTCTGTAGTTGAGTTAATTAATGTGTGCAATATTGTAAATAGTTCTTCAATTCTTGCCATTATGCAGAGTATGGAAGAGAGATGTTTGTTGATGCCAAAAAAATTCAATTTTGTATCCTGTTGTGCATGCCAAGAGCGATCGTTGCATGAATGCTACCAAAAACTACAAGATAACCAATGACGACGCACATAAAGATCCTAAGACAGACCCCCTTATTCAATTTCCAGTAGGTCAACCTTATAACTCCATTCTTATATCTCCATTACAAAAATCATACTAACCAATACTCTTAACAATAGGTCTTATAACTCCTCTATGAAAATAAACCCTTATAAATTCATGTACATTTAATTATAACTTCATGTACATTTAATTATAATGAAGAAAACTCCTTCATATAAATTTCCAATCTTATAACTCCCATATATTTCCTTAAAAAATACTATATCACCTTTTTCTTTATAAAAAAGTAGGCTTATAAGACTGGCATGTTAAAACATACAACTCCTTTGATGGGGTCAGAACCCCTTTTTGTTCTGCGCTTATTTAATTCTAAATTTAATATTAGCTCCTTTGGCCTTTTAATTGCAATGGTCTCTTCCACTTAGTTTTCACTTTGTAGGATTTCAAGGTTAATGGCAAATTTTCCAAGAAAGATCCATATCATCCATAACAACCATTTGGCATAAGCTTTGAACTATTCCTCAAAGATTTATATGCCATTGTCTATTCCTCAAAGATTTATATGTCACCGTTTATTCTTTTCTATTTTTATGCCAAAAAATAAATATTACTTCCATCTTTAAAAATTAAAATAAACCTCACATACCCTATCTTCATCAAATTGACTGTCGATTATCTTCATCGGATCTTTGTATTTCAATTCAATAAATGAACCTTATCATCTGATCATCAAGCGCTCAGGTCGACGGACATAAACATGTCGTAAGCTCCTTCAGGTATGCACACACATCGAGAGGACTTCATAGCCTTGGACTCGAAATGGTTGTCCTCGTCAGACATGTTTTCTTCTTTATTTTAATTTACATACAACCAACCAAACAACATGAAACTGCCAAATTTCGGCATTCTATCGCAAGCAAGAAGAGGAGGTCGAATGCAATTCTCCCAAAAGATATATTACTCACAAATATAACCTTGTTCTGGTTGTAGATTCTCCTTCACAAGCTCACACTCTCTCATGCAAAGGGCTTCGTCAACCTCTAATTTTCTTCACACAAATTTCCTCAGCCACACTCTATCCTCCTTGCAGAAAAGGCGTTGGCACCTCTCTTCTTCTCAGAATGCGCAGGTCACATCACCTCCATTGCAACTCAATTCCATGAAAAACTACCATGGATCTACTAGACACTAAAAACTATAATGCGTTGATAAACTACCAGGGTCATAAAATCAGCAGCATGCTCTAATACCACTGTTAGATTCACAATGAAAAAAACAACAGAAACATAATGCAAATAACTCAAGCAATCAAGAAACTATGATGAACAGAGATAAATGAATAATGGCAGAAAATGCATACTTTATATTCATCAATGCTTTTGTAAGTAATCATGTACATAGATGTACATATATAATACAAAAGACCATAATTGTCGTGTAATGTAACTATATAACAGTTAGGTTAACTTAACTACCCAACTAACTTATGATTAGTGTTTTAACATTTTCATGATCTTTCATTTAACTTCCCTCTTCTCTTTCATTGCATTTGCCTCACATTTAATATTTAAATTATACTTTTATATTAAAAAAAATATCATTCAATTAAAAAAAAACCATAACAATAACATCATTGTCTTAACAATTTAAAAAAATATATGTCAAATTAAAATCATTATTTGAATCTCACATTTAAACCATTCAATGTTTAAAAATTAATATTACAAATAAAACTATGAAAAGTATACTTTAAAAATATACTTATATTATTGTCTTTACACATTGTAAATTTGAAATCTTATGTGAACTTCAAATTTTAACAAAAGAACATTATTTGAAATCTTAAGTGAAACTCTCATGTGAGTAAACTTATTAGTGAGAATCACCGTGAAGAATTATCTCAATAATACATGCGGACTTCTCGTGATAAGGTTCTCATTGTCATAATGTTCAAGAAGCTTAAGCATGTCACACATAGTTGAGAACCCACCATTTAAGAAGCTTAAGCATGTAATAAATTATTATTAAGATTTTTTTTAGGATATTTATTAAAAATTTGATTAAAAATTGTTAAAATTTTAGATTTAAGTGATTATTTCTATAAAATTTAAGTGTTTTGGAATTTTTAAACATATTTAATCTATTTTTACAAATTTCGAAAAAAATAAATACTAATGATATTATATATGAAGAAATAAAAAAAATAATTTATAAAACAACTATCCAAAGCCTCATCTAAATGCTATGATATTTTTATCCTTTCGAAATGTTTTCAAGTTTAATAGCAGATCATGTGATTAGTGGCGATGATAGATCGTAGAGCCAGAGTGCCGAAAGTTTAGCCTCAACCCCCAAGAAGGAAGCAGCTTTTGCAACGCCCCCGTCAAACAGATAACTCTCAAAGAAAATAGATGTTGCAATGCCCGCATCAAACAGATAACTCCCAAATAAATATGCACATGGATTTTGCATTTAACACAGAAAGAAATAWACAGATGTAGGGTGTGGATTTTACCACGTAGATTTGGTCTRTGTTTTCAGGCCTCRCCGTCRCARTTGYACGGATATACTACTATCATATGTAATCCGGSTATTGTGAATTTCCAACGTGCGTAATATACATTTGCACGTGTATACGGTCATGTTTACACCTCATCTCGACAATGATAGGTCTGAATCATTSACTCAAMGTTTGTCTCAATATTAGTCCTCCCTATATATATCAATTCGTCAGTTTCATTTGCACAATCTACAGTCAGCATCTGATTTCTAACCGTAAACTCTGATTGATATAGGATGGTTCGATTTGCATTTCCTCTTGATACAAAGAATTTGTSTTCTTCTCACATGATGTACACATTGGCTCTATCGTTGCCAACTTGTAATGGTGACGAAAATGGGCCSGGACAAAGAAGCCGACGAAAWGTGCGTTSGTTGTGGCGAGATATCCAGGGTGTAAACTCTTGGAAGGGATTACTTGATCCCATGAATCCAATTCTCAAAGCTGAGATTCTCAGATACGGTGAATTTGCTCAGCTTTGCTATGATGCTTTTGATGAAAGAAAATACTCTGAATATTATGGAAATTGCAAGCACAGCAAACGCTCTCTGTTTCAGAAAATGGGTTTCTTCAATTCTGGCTATCAAGTAACCAAATATATATACTCCAATACGGGAGTTTTAAGAACCAAATATATATACTCCAATTCTGGCTATCATTTAGTAAGTCAAAGTTTTATTAGAATTGAAAGAAATGTTAACCAATTTCTTTCACATCTTTTTATGTTAATTATTTCAATTAGTGGGAACTCAACTTAGAAAAATATTGAAAAATATTTATTATTTTTAATTTTAAAATATATATTATAAAATATTTTCTAATTTTTTATATCTATTCAATTATAATATTAATCACAAATTCATTTAACTAAATATATATAATCAAAATTAAACTAAATAAAATCTATTAGGTGGGTGCAAGTTAATGATGTAAATATGGAAAAACAAGAATATGTTAACTTAGAAGGATTATTCAAGGTACTCTTACAATAAATTTGAATATGTTATAAAAAGACAGAAATATAGGAAATTGAAAAGTTAGTCTAGGTGGAAACCTCTTTTAGAGTGAAAAACTTGAGAAAGGTTTGCACCTAAAGGAACTTGATCCCTCTTTGCAAATGGTGGATACAAATTTAAGATGGATCTGTTTTTCGGTTGTCATAAATATGTGAGCACGTGTGTGTGTGCCATTTGTCAAATCCATGTCGAGCATGTAAGGAATTATACATCTCCTTCATATTCAAAAACATACCATCAAAATGTTTTAACCAAGATCCTTTTTAACCCTACAACTATCATGCATCAAGAGGGATCAAATACTAGAGGTGAAAATCTTTCCTCGTGTTTTGCACTCTAAAAAAGGTGTGCACTTCTAGGCATTTGATGTCTCTTAGTCCATGATCAGTTTAGAGTTAAGATGGATTTACATTGCGCCATGTATCAAATCCATGATAACTTTGGAAGGAATTACACATCTGTCATGGGCACATGTGAGCACGTAAAAGCATTTGTCAACCATGTCGAAAGTAATGTAAGGAATTATACATCTCCTTCATATTCAAAAACATACCATCAAAATGTTTTAAATTCAAGATCCTTTTAACCCTACAAACGGGACATGCATCAAGAGGGATCAAATACTAGAGGTGAAAATCTTTCCTCGTGGTTTCACTCTAAAAAAAGGTGTGCACTTCTAGGCATTTGATGTCTCTTAGTCCATGATCAGTTTAGAGTTGGTGATGGATTTACATTGCGCCATGTATCAAATCCATGATAACTTTGTAAGGAATTACACATCTCTCTCTTCATTGAAAATTTTAACTATAATATATATATATATATATATATATATATATATATATATATATAGAGAGAGAGTATAGAGAGAGAGAGAGAGAGAGAGAGAGAGAGAGAGATGCCACATTTAAACTACTTGTTTAGCATGGAAGTAATCACACATGTCCTCCTTCATATTCAACAACATACCATTAAAATATTTTTATCAAGCTCCATCTTAACTCTACATCTATCATGCTTCCAAGGGATCAAATACCTAGAGGTACAAACCTTTTTTGCACTCTAAAAATGGTTTTCACTAATAGGACTTTGATGCCTCTTGGTGCATGTTTTACTCTATATTCCCCCCATCCAACCCTTGTATATGATATGTTTTACTCTTTATTTCTTCGGACCCCGACACTCAATCTAATATATCATATATGAGGGTACAAGTGGGAGGAGTATAGAGTAAAACATAATATGTTTTACTCTATACTCCCCCCACCCATACCCCCACCCCCACAATAAATATAGAGTAGCCCATACCCCCACCCCCACAATAATATGGAGTAAAACATTATATCTTTTACTCTATATTTCCCCGTACCCCCACAATAAATATAGAGTAACATATATTTATGTTTTACTCTTTGTTTCCTCCCACCTGAACCCTCATCGGGTGGAGGAAAATATAGAGTAAAAAATATTTTCTCTTACTCTATATTTCCCTGCACCCCCACCCATTATTATAATGTTTTACTATATATTTCCCCCACCACCATCCTCATAGTGTAGGGTGCGGGTAGGGGGTATATGCTTTACTCTATATATCATATATGATACATGACAATGGGGATGGGGAAAATATATAGTAAAACATATGGGTGTATATAGGGCTGGGGGAGAATATGTTTTACTCTATATTTAGCCCATCCCCACCGTCATATATCATTTGTAAAGGAATTTAATTATAATGATATGAAGAGAGTAGAGTATGAAAAATTATTTAACGAACCTATATGAGTGAGATATGTAATAATTATGTTATATATAAAAGTAAAAAATAAAATAAAAAATATAATGTAATAAATAAAATTTATGTAATGAATATCAAAAGAGTACGTGTGTGTCGATAAAAACCTTAAATTTAAATAAACCTGGGGAGAGAGCTCAAACAACTATGAAAAATTGATGGACGTTAAGTTGGTTTTCACTTTAGTTTCAGAAATAGGAGTTACCATACTACAAATCATTGGGGACCCTTCTCTAGTGATAAAGTGGTTAAGTAAGGAGAATGCGATAAGGAATTCTATTTTGGACTCTTTGTTGGATGAGATAAGAGCTATAGTGGGGAAGTATTTTATTTTTGGACGCTTTGTTGGATGAGATAAGAGTTATAGTGGGGAATTCTATTTTTGGATGGCTTGTTGAAGAGTAGTTTGGTGATAGTTTGTTCCGTGAATATTAACAATTATCTCATGAAGGACATATTTATTGTGATTGTCATCCATAATGTGGGGAAGTATTTTGTGATATTTTTCTTATATATATATATATATATATATATGGAAAAACTTATGGTATATCTTCCTATTCCTCAAATACTAGAAGAAATTTTCATTGGGTATATGATTTAACTTATTGAGATAACCCTTGGGGATATATGTGTGTGTGGAGAGAGAAATATCACTCTATTAATTGAATTGATTTGAAATGAGTCTTTGAAGACATTTTGGGAAGAGGTGATGTGTTGGAACTTGGAGGAGTCTCTGTGGGTCACCAAACTCAGGCACGACTAGTGGATATTTTACCTTCCACTAAACAATTTACAGGAAGAATGATTAATTCTTCACAAGGGAGTTTTAATAATATTTAATGTTGTTGATAACCTTTGGGTATTATACTTTTTCAAGGAAAACCCCCTGGGATGGCCCTCTTTTCCCTAGATGAATAACATCTCAATTTCCTATCATGATAGGAATTGTTAAATTCAAGGGACATGATTGCATTTGAAAATATGACCTTTGACAACCTCACAACCTTAATAGATATGATGACTCTAAAATTAGTCAGAATTGGATCCAAAATCTCTTTCCCAATATCGATTCTACGTAATTTTTAGAGATAATTTTAAGGATGGAACTTTATATTAAAATGTAGAAGCCTCTACTAATATTACTATTCCTAAATATGCAAAATGTAAAATGGTTGGCGATGGTTTGGTAAAAATATTTAAATTTCTAAGGATTATATATAATTTCTATAAATTTTTGGGAATTTTTAAAGTAAAATAATTTTATTCTATGGAATTTGTACAAATTGCTTTTAGAAAAAAAATAAAATTGGTGAATCTTTTTTTAGGAAAAAAACATGAAAAAATAGCCCATTTGTAAAATTTATCCCCTAAAATCATTTATGATAATTTTTTATACTTTCATTTTACTTTAATTATATTTCTATTTAATAATTTATGACTTATTTTTTTGTTTTTGTATTACTCCTTCTAAGTTTACTCCTTTAAAAAAAAAACTTTATTACATTCTTTAATATATTTAGTATTTTACTCTAAATGTAGTATGGATAAGAATAAAATCTTGTTTGAGACTCTTGTTACATTTGTTATTCTTTATGGATGTAAATTCTGGGGCTGTAGTATCTCTCGTGAATCTTCGAGAAAGATAGAGGAAATACAAAATAATTTTATAACCTATAATCTCAAAATTAAACGAAATATGCCCTATCCCATCCTCCTTGTAGAAACAAGCCTCTACCCCATTGAGAGCATGGCTATGACTAGATACCTAATGTATAAGAACAAGTTAAACAACATGGAAGACAAGAAGCTACCTAAAGTTGCTTCAAAATCAAGTCATAACCACCATCGACTCAAGCGAGGATGGCATAAAGACGCCCGGTCTTTGATAAACTATTGGGGAATCATGGAAGAAACCATTTTGCAGAAAAAAGATACTATTAAAAAAAACGTCAAATCAAAATTTAAGGAAAAATGTGGTGTGATAAAGAGCTAGAGAAAAAAAGAAAATTAAGGTATTATAAAGATGTAATCAACCCTAATCTAGAAGATCAAAATTATCTATCTTTTTGCCAAGTGTAAAGAAAAAAATAAGCATTGCTAAGATAAGAACAAATTCTCACAAGCTCCATAGTGAAATTGTGCATGAAAGAGTGTATCACCTTTGTGACACTAATAAGGTTGAAGATGAAAAACACTTTCTCTTAGATTTTCAAGCCTATACCCATATTAGATCTCATTTTCAAAATATTGATCACACTACCAACCTTCCTAACCTCTTAACTCAACAAAAGTATGGTGATCTTGGAAAGCTTCTCTTGATGCTTTTCGAGCACATAAACAAAATTCTAAAGACTCACAAGTAATCACTTACCCTCTTAAGGTCGGATAAATCAATTAGGTCATAGTGGATGTGAATCATCATCATCACTACTAATATATTCTATTACCTTATAACATATTTTATATTTTAGTTATTTTATATTTTATATTCTAATATCTTATAACTTAATTATTTACTTAATAATATCATATAACATATTTTATAAATTATTATATTTAAGAATTTATAATTTATTCAAGATTTTATAATTTATTTAGTTATTTTATTTTATATAATTTCATGATATATTTTAAAGTAAAATAATTTTATTTTATGGAATTTGTACAAATTATTTTTAGAAAAAAAAGAAATTGGTGAATTTTTTTTAGAAAAAAAACATGAAAAAATAGTCCATTTATAAAATTTATCCCCTAAGATTATTTATAATCATATTTTATAATTTTATTTCACTTCAACTATATTTCTATTTAATATTTTATAACTTATTTTGTGTTTTTTATTACTCCTTCTAGATTTACTCCTTAAAAAAACTTTATTACATTCTTTAACATATTTAGTATTGTATTCTAAATGTAGTACTAATATATTCTATTACCTTATAACATATTTAATATTTTAGTATCTTTAATATTTTATATTTTAATATCTTATAACTTAATTATTTACTTAATATCGTATAGCATATTTTATAAATTATTATATTTAAGATTTTATAATTTATTTAGTTATTTGATTTTATATAATTGCATGATATATTTTAACTGTATTTAGAGAAGTGAGGTGTTGAGGTATGTTATAAAGTTTGATAAATTATGTTATATTAAATAAAGCTACATAAAAAATTAATATATTTAGTCTTTTACATTAAATTTATTTATAATATATTTTAATTTTTTAAATATACTTATTTTTTTATTTTATTTTTTGGAAAATATATTATAATTTTATTTTAAAAAAATCAAAATTACATTTATAAATATCTAAAGCATTTTGTTAACTAGAAGTCCAAAAATAATAATCCATAGACATTATAAAGAAAAAAATATCACTCTCTACTATGATCGACTATCCACAATTCTTTGATAAACTTTGAACTAACAAAAAGAAATACAAAATATGACTATTGTCGTCTAGCATTTACATTCTCATGTAATCATGGAGAAGTTGCATTCATTAGCTACTTATAGCAACCAAGTGTCATGAAAATATTATGAGCTGAGAGGAAACAATTCCATTTAATATTTATTGCAACCAAGTGTCATGAAGATATTTTGAAATGAGGGGCAGAAGATGGTTTTATAATATTTAATGTACCTAGGATCAATGCCAATCCAATTTTAGAGATCTTAGATACTTTTTTATTCATGTCTTTATAGTCGCGGTCGAAATATATAATGATTATAATGTTGATTAATGTCCACGGACCTTAATAAGGTATGAGATTACTTCAATTATTAAAAAAATGTATTTATGTGCTCAAAAAACATTGAGAGAAAGGTTCCAACATAGTTTTGATGACATAGGTGGTTTGGAAAGTTGGTAATGTGGAAAATATTTTAAATTGGGATCTAATATGGGTATAGAGAAGGAAATCAAAGAGGATGTGTTTTTCATCTTCTACTCTCTTAGTGTCACAAAGGTGACAAATTCTCTCATCCCATCATATTTTCAGAGTTGTCCAATGACCAATTTCACTACGTAGCTTGTGATAGTTTGATCTAATTTTAGCAATGTTGATTTTCTTCTTTGCACTATTCAAAATTGAGAGGTAATTTTGCTCTTCTTAATTATGGCTGACCATCTCTTTGTAGTATCTTAATTTCCTTTTATCCACTAATTCTTTATCAGACCACATATTCTCCTTAAATTTAGAAGTGATGATATTTGCAATATTATTGCTATTATGCATGATGGCTTCTTCTTGTATTCCCCAATAATTTAGCCAAGATTTGGCATCTTTATGACATCTCTCCTTGAGTCGCTAGTGATTTTGGCTAGAATTTGAAGCAATTTTTGGGAGCCTCTTGTCATCCATGTTGTTTATCTTGTTCTTATATGTTAGGTATCTAATCATAGAAATGATCTCAATTGGGGAAAGGCTTGTTTTTATGAGGGTAGAATAGGGTGTATTTCCCTTAATTTTGATATTATAAGTTACAAAATTATTTTAGTTCTACTCTATCTTTTCCAGGATTCTCTAGATAATATATTGAAACCCCAAAATGCACATCCATATAATATAATTTGAGTGTCAATGTAACGACCTGTTATGACCACACAAGCGACATACAATACACAAGCGACATACAATAGGATTTTTTTCTTTTGGCTTCATTAGGAAATTAAGCCATCAAATAAGTATGACATCATTGACACAATAATCACAAAGTTAACGAAACAAAAATGTGTCAATAATCAAATACGATACAATGCCGACACATTGTCACCGACACATTGTCACCTTGTGCCACGACACGCATGTCGATGTGACTACACAATAATTAATAGCAACAACAGTGATCCATCTAACACTCCTAAGAATCTATTAATCAAGGTACAAGACTCACCGTTCGCATAACACATCACAAACGATATTGAAACCAACGCATAAGGAAAATATCAGTTCTTCTCGAGGCGCAAGGCCCAGTCACAAAATACAGCCTTCCGTCACAAATTTCGATGTCGCGTTAGAAGACTAATGTCTAAGGAAGTCATTTAATACATAAAATCCGAGAGCGCTAATAGACTAAACCGTCGTTCTTACATTATAATCATTGCTTGCGTGCGAGTGTAAAATTACTACATAACTCAACAAGTCAACAATTATTAAAGACGCACGACTTAACCTCACTTCACTATCGCAACTTAGAGTCGTCTAGTTATCCAAACAATTCATACTTCAACACCATCACAAGGCGCATGAAAATCTATAAATGCAATTTAAAACATACATCACCTCCACTAGTGGCGCCACATTTATCATTAGTTAATTTCATTGTGCAAGGAAGTCAATCACATAAAATCAATGTGATTATCATTAAACTCAAGGTGAAAGGAAAGGACGAAGCAATCACACGCCCCCTTAACATAAGGCACGCAGGTAAAAATCAATCCCTAGAATAGTCTCGCATCACCACCTAAGGGATGCGTACGAGAAATCAAGCAAAAATAATGCACACCCATCTTATTTCTGAGCACAAGCAATCCAGCTATTAGGGCACGGTAAAAACCAAGGTGCAAGGAAAACTTCCTTAATTTTTTAAGGTGCCAACAGTAACTGCAGTCCAGTCCATCACGCCTAGCTATAGAATCAAGTTAAAAAAACACATTGATTAGATTCATGCACAAATGGGGAATTCAATCGTCCAAAAGGGTAAGACCTTCATGGGGCAAGGTCTAAGAACTTAATCCCTCGAATCCAACATGCAATCAAGTAGCATCTAAGGGTGATGCATCTAAGTGACATTAAGGTGCAAGTGAAGGCCCACAAGTAATTCGAAGTTTTAATAATACACATTTCATAACTGAAACTAAATTACCATCCTATTTGTGAGTGTAATTAAAATCAAGGATAATTAAAATGCAACGGAGAAGTACACTTCCCCTTTTCTACCAGAGATAAATTCTAATATCAATCCATATTACTTTCTTATAAAACCAATTACATTTGAAATTAATAAAACAAATGTTTAATCATAAAACAAATAATAAATCAATATCAACATTTATTAATAACCATAAAACAAACAATATCAACATTTATTCATATAATAATCTTTAGCATGTGATCTCATGCACTCTCAAATTTTAATTAGCCTCCTTATTTAAACACCACCCAAGCAATTTTACTATATAACTTCTTTAATACAAATTTAATAAATAAAGGATTTCAATATATACCTCCTTAAATCCCACCGAAAACATCCTGGGATGACAATACAAGAATAAAATATATATATCCTCTTAATATAAAAATATATGGTAATAATTACCTCCCAACTTCTACAGTAAAAGTAATGATTTATTTAAAAGGCACTTGGAGTAACTGATGGGAGGATTAAACGGCTGCGCAGCAAAAAAAGCGTAGTGTTATGCCAGATCTTGAGGGGAGGGTGCAGGGAGCAGGTTGAGACTGTCAGTAGTGATAGTTTTCCATTTCTGTAGTGCCAGGAGCATTAAAGGGCGCAAGGAGTAGGTCAAGACTGTCAGTTGTGATAGTTTGAAGTAGTCTAACTCGAGAGCAATCCTCCCTCTCGAGTGTCCTTACTCCAGCCCTCCACGTTCGCACCTCCGACGACCTCCGACATCTTCGATGTCTGTGCCTCGTTCCGGCAATGACTTCCCCTCCTGCGTCATCCACCGTTTCCGTTTTTGTTTTCTTTCCAGCCTGCACTTAATCCGTGTCAACTCTGTCGTCAGGATGTCGTAAGGGAGTTGAGGTAGGGTATTTACTGCGTGTCACCTCCAAATTACAACATGGTAGATGGATGTATGGGTCCGCATTAATTGCAGCATGGTAAATGTCTGCTTTATTTCAAATTTAAATTTTCCTTCTTTTCTAATGGGCGGGGGTTATTTCAATTTCAATTTTCCTCCTTTTTTAATGGGCGGGCATTATTTCAATTTCAATTTTCCTCCTTTTCTTGCAAGCCTCGGATCATCTGGAACTCCATTTGGAACACCACATAGTCAGATCTCTGAGAAGAGGGCAGGCGCTTGCTGCTGTGCATCATCAGCGGGGATGGAAAATGGTCATGGTAACAAGTTTGGAATACGTTGGATGCAGCTCTGCACTCTACTCCCTGTAGAAGTGCCGGAATGAAATTTAAACACATTGCGGAAAAGTGAAAGCCAATCACACGTAATATTAATATCGACCACAACTCTCAATCGAGTTCGAACAGTGTTTTGGAGATTGAGCCGCAAATAGTTTTGCTAATATCTTTCTTGTGGTTGAACTGTGTGTTTGGAAGAGTTGATAGTAAACAAGTGTTTGAAAATGAAGACAATGCCAGGATTGTGGCATTATACAAATATTCGGTGGCGAAGGGTTACTAGGTGCTTTGAGTTAGAAGTGTTGGGAGGAATTTAGTACATCTGGGTGTGTGAAGCGGAGGAGCATAAAAGGCTTGGCACAGTGTACAAACCTTCAGCGGCTAAACGTTGATTAGTGCTGGTGCTATGAGTGCCGAACAAATATGGAAACATTTTATATTACAAAGGTTTTTTCAATGTGTTGAGTGTTTTTTATATTACAAAAGTTATTTTCAATTGAGTGTTGAGGTTGTTCGAATAGTTTTTAAATGTAAATGAAATATAGGAGATTGAGAATGATTAAATTCCACGTTTAAAGACTTGATTTTTATATTATATATAAAGTATCAACAATGTAATTGCTAATTATTTTTTATTTTATATATAAAATATAAAAATAAAACATATTATATATAAAATATAAGAATAAAACATAAGAAAGTAATTGTTTTTATTTTTTTTAATAAATCAATATATATATTATATTAAATGTTTTTTTAAAAACTTAAATTTTATGTTATACATAAAGTATGAAGAATGTACTTGTTAATTATTTTTTATTTTATATATAAAATATAAGAAAGTAATTGTTTTCATTTTTTTTTATAAATCAATGTATATATTATATTAAATGTTTTTTTTTAAATTTAATTTTTATATTATATAAAAAGTATGAAGAATGTAATTGCTAATTATTTTTTATTTTATATATAAAATATAAGAATAAAACATAAGAAAGTAATTGTTTTTTTTTTTATAAATCAATGTATATATTATATTAAAAAATTAAAATATATGATATTTTATTTTTAATAATTATAGATTTAGAAATATTATAGTAAGAGTTTTTAAAAATATATGATGTTTTACTTTTAATAATTAAATATATTTTTTAAATTATGATATTTTATTTTTAATATTTATAAATATATATGATATTTCAATTTTAATAATTATAAATTTATAAATATATATGTTTTTGTCTAGGTCTTTCTTCCCCTCCTTGGGAATTTTCGCAGCTTTTTAAATCTTTGATTTTCACGGTTGTCAATGGCTAAATCTCTGATTTGCCACTTATAATAATCAGCCCAGAGCTAGTTCCAACATGTTCTCCACTAATGGAGTCATGGTCAACTGATTTTAACATAGTTGTTCCATTTGTCCTCCTGCAATCAATATATAAAATTCTCTTTTCATAAAAGTGTCATAGTAAAATAGTTAGTTGGGTCAAATCAGATCTCTGCCCAATAGTCATAATAATTAATTACAATTATCAAATTCGAAATTCGGAATTTCCATAAATAACAAAAAAAATCCAAATTCGAATTTACTAAAAACGGAATAATTTTCCAACAAATTTTAAATTTCAAAAATACTTTATTTTTTGGGATGTCATAGAACCCCTTCAATCCTCTCAACTCGCAGGAAGAACCTTTGGCTATAGCTCATGTTTTGGATCAACAGGCCTCCCCCCCAGCTCTGGAAGAAATCAATTCAGGTGCTCTTCCCACTCAACAAGAAAACCAATTAGAAGGCTCTTCCTCCCCCTCCTACGCAGATATGATAAGAAAGAAACCTCTGAAAATTTCAGGCATATACGAACGACACATATACAGAAGAAATTTACAGTAATCCAAATGCATATGCATCATCTGTATATGCACATATACGGAAGCGCGCATATACGGAAGCTGCATATACGGATGACACATATACAGGAGAAATTTACGGTAATCCAAATTTACGAAAGCGCGCATATACAGAAGGTGCATATACGAACGATGCATATACAGAAGAAATTTACTATAATCCAAATGCATCTTCCGTATATGTGTGCTTTCCATTTATGAGGATTTAAGTAAGTTGTCATCCGTATGTGCACATTTATACGCGTATTTATATTTGTCATTCGTATATGCGCATATACGGAAGCGTGCATATATGGAAGGTGCATATATAGAAGAAATTTACGATAATCCAAATTTACGAAAGAACGCATATACGGAAGGTGCATATATGAACGACACATATACGAAAGCGTGCATATACAGAAGGTGCATATACAGACGATGCATATACAGAAGAAATTTACGATAATCCAAATGTATATTCCATATATATGTGCTTTCATATATGAGGATTTAAGGAAGTTGTCATCTGTATATGAAGATTTATACGCGTATTTATATGCGTCATCCGTATATGTGCATATACAGAAGCGTGCATATATGGAAGCGCACACATATGGATGACGCATATATAGAAGAAATTTACGCTAATCCAAATGCATATGCATCATTCGTATATGTACATATACGGAAGCGTGCATATACAGAAAGTGCATATACAGATGACGCATATACAAAAGAAATTTACGGTAATCCAAATGCATATGCGTCATCCGTATATGCACATATACATAAGCCCGCATATACAGAAGGTGCATATACAGATGACTCATATGTAGAAGAAATTTATGGTAATCCAAATTTACGGAAGCACACATATACGGATGATGCACCTTCCATATATGCGTCGTTCGTATATGCACTTTCCGTATATGTGCGCTTTCGTAGATTTGGATTACTGTAAATTTCTTCTGTATGTGCGTCGTCAGTATATGCACCTTCCGTATATGCAGCTTTCGTATATGTGCATATATGGATGATGCATATGCGTTTGTCTTACCGTAAATTTCTTCTATATATGCGTCATCCGTATATGCACATATACGTAAGCACGCATATACAAAAGGTGCATATACGGATGACGCATATGCAGAAGAAATTTATGGTAATCCAAATTTACGGAAGCACACATATACGGATGACGCACCTTCCATATATGCGTCGTTCGTATATGCACTTTCCGTATATGCGCGCTTTCGTAAATTTGGATTAATGTAAATTTCTTCTGTATGTGCGTCGTTAGTATATGCACCTTCCGTATATGCATCTTTCGTATATGCGCATATATGGATGACGCATATGCGTTTGGCTTACTATAAATTTCTTCTATATATGCGTCATCCATATATGCATCTTCTGTATATATGTGCTTCTGTATATGTATGCTTCCGTATATGCGCATATACAGATGACGCATATGCATTTGGATTACCATAAATTTCTTTTGTATATGCGTTGTCCGTATATGCGCGCTTCCATATATGCGCATATACAGATGATGCATATAAATGCCCGTATAAATGTGCATATATGGATGACAACTTCTTTAAATCCTCATATATGAAAGCACACATATACGGAAGATGCATTTGGATTAACGTAAATTTCTTTTGTATATGCACCGTCCATATATGCACCTTCCGTATATGCACCTTTTGTATATGCGTCGTTCGTATATGCACCTTCCGTATATGCGCATTTTCGTAAATTTGAATTACCGTAAATTTATTTTGTATATGCATCTTCCGTATATGCGTTGTCCATATATGCGCGCTTCCGTATATGGATGCTTTCGTATATGTTCATATAGGGACGAAAAATATAAATACGCGTATAAATGTGCATATACAGATGACAGCTTCCTTAAATTCTCATATATAGAAAGCACACATATATGGAAGATGCATTTGAATTACAGTAAATTTCTTCTGTATATGCACCTTCCGTATATGTGTCGTTCGTATATGCACCTTCCGTATATGCGCGCTTTCATAAATTTGGATTATCATAAATTTCTTCTGTATATGCGTCGTCCGTATATGCACTTTTTGTATCTGTGTGCTTCCGTATATGTGCATATACGAATGACGCATATGCATTTGGATTACCGTAAATTTCTTATGTATATGCGTCGTCCGTATATGCCTGAAATTTTCAGAGGTTTCTTTCTTATCATATCTGCGTAGGAGGGGGAGGAAGAGCCTTCTACTTGGTTTTCTGGTTGAGTGGGAAGAGCACCTGAATTGATTTCTTCCAGAGCTGGGGGGGAGGCCTATTGATCCAAAACATGAGCTTTAGCCAGAGGTTCTTCCTGCGAGTTGAGAGGATCGAAGGGGTTCTGTGACATCCCCAAAAATAAAGTATTTTTGAAATTTAAATTTTTTTGGAAAATTATTCCGTTTTTAGGAAAATTCAAATTTGGAATTTTTTTGTCATTTATGGGAATTCCGAATTTTGAATTTGATAATTGTAATTAATTATTATGACTGTTGGGCAAAGATCTGATTTGACCCGACGAACTATTTGACTATGACACTTTTATGAAAACAAAATATTTTATATTGATTGCAGGAGGACAAATGGAACAACCATGTTAAAATCAGCTCACCATGACTCTATGAGTGGAGAACATGTTGGAACTACCTCTGGGCTGATTATTACAAGTAGCAAATCAAAGATTTGGCCATTGGCAGCCCTTGAAAATCAGGGATTTAGAAAACAGCGAAAATTCCCAAGGGGGGGGGAGAAAGACCTAGGCAAAAGCAATTTTTTTGTTAAATAGCATATGTGAGGAGGTAGGACGCTGCCTAGTATGATGGGAAGAGAGGAAATATTGAATACTTGTTGTTATGAACACTGATTCTGGGTGTGAGGCAAGGGAGAAGAGTACTCATAGAGGAAGACATTGCTAAAGAGGAGATTTCAAGTTTGCCCTCATGGATTCATGGTCAGGCTAGGGGGTGAATTGGGTAAGTGTTGGCTGCCCTATTCTGCGGTTGGGAGGAATGTGGTTGTTCCCTTTGTTTTCCCGCGGACTACTTCAAATATGTCTCTTTACTCTCCTCTTTTCATGATTGTACTATTGAAATGATTGTATCTAGTTTCTATTGTAGACGATTATCTTTCCAACATATGTATTAGATAGAATTACAGAGTTGTTGTGTATTAATTAAAGTAGAAATAATTGGAATCGATTAAAAGGTTGTAGCTATTTAAGCCTGGTATATTAGTCATTGTAAGGATGGAACCAGTATTCCATGGGGTATATCTATGTCTGTTTTCTATAAGATCTGTGTGGTAGGAACATAATCGATATCTTAAATTATGAAATTATAAAGTGATGAGTTATAGATCTAGTGGAAATAAAAGCCAGATATGAACATTAGATGGTGTTACAGTACTACTGTGTGTTAATCGTGTCAAGACAGATCTAATTCTACTTAATGAAATAAAAATTAAGCATGTACATTATGAAAACTACAATTTCTAGAACGATCTACCAATCATAAGATAATCATATGGTCAAACATCTTTAAGTACCCAATATAACCCGAGATTTCAATCTATGTAAACATTTAGAGAAATCTAGAGCGAATGAAAATTATTATAATCATGCATGTCTGTACTGAAATATATAACCACGACTATCTAAAACCCCGAATATAAATATTGTATATTATAGAAAGGTTTCCATGAGATATAACTCCAAATAGTTAATATACAGGGGATAAGTATTCACTGTCATAGAACAGTACTATGAAACTTCATTGTATAAATTATAGGAGAGGGTTATAACTGTTCCCCTCGTAATAACCACAAAACGAAAGGAATTTACAGAGCCGACAGAATGCCTAAGATGAGTCCTTCGACTCTCTAGAGTATAAACCTTGGATGGTGAAACTCGTTTCAATATGGGGTTTCTTCCCTTTTAACAAGTATTTAAAATTACAAGTAAATTTGTTACCCTAGAAGGCCTTATAGCAACAGAACCTTGTGGTAAAATTTTACATAGTAGCGAACAAAACCTAGAGTCTAAGATGAACTCTGATTGTCGGAACTCGAGTACCTTTTCGGGTCCGGCGACTAACGAATCCATCAAACGTGAAGCATCCAAATCCTGAAATCGAAATAGATCGCATGAGTCAGCAATGAAACTTAGGGGGAACAAAAGTTAAATAGAAATGGATTATATCCGAAACAAAAGTAGCGCAATTTAATCACAAGGATATAAATCACTTGTAGAAAAGATTAACGAAATTAAAATACATAATTATTACTTAGCTTATGATCGGTGTGGAATCCTTTCCATCGATGCCACTTAGCGAATCCATCCTTAGTCGAAAGGGGGAATGGAACCAAATAATGTTGATGGGTACCCTCACAGGAAACAAGGGCCCACCATTAATGATTTTAATCCAGAAAATTCTTCATCGAGTAAGGACAACGAATAAAAACAGGACTGTAAACAAGTAGAATAGTAACTACATACAGTATGAATACATAAACCATAGGGATAACTACCACAAATCGATTAATTCCTTTCTTTACCCTTTTCGTTGAATTAATATGAAGAAACATTCATAAATACACATTTCCAGAGCCGAATGCTTGGAATAAAAATGCCTAAACTGAAAACAGTTTCATAGGCGAAATGATCACAGAAGTTCAAAGATCTTCGTTATTCCCGACTCCTTGCGAATCCAGGGAATATAGATTGCACAACCACATAAACCCCATTGATGAAACAATTTATATACATAGGGTATGATGACGAATATACGAATCACTAGAAACTAGAAATAATTTACTCAGTGATAAATATGTCGAAGACACCCAACGTAAGATGCAGGCCTTTAGGCATTACAAAAGTTATACATTGGGATCCTTATTTACTCTTAGGGATCCCTGTCACTTATATGCACAGAATCATGACAAGAGGGGGCAATAAATCTTTGAATCCTTAACACCCAAAAAGGAATCATAACCATGAATGTAATCTCTTAATCGAGTTATGCTAAGTTCAGACCTACATTATGAAACTGGAGTCGTGTAGAACATACCTCTGAACTAGAACACCAACTCATAGACTGGTGACTCTCTCATCCCCTTCGAAATCCCTTATAGTCCAAGCCTTCTACAAGGGTTCATAGAGGAAAGGATACCTATCACAGAATAACAGGATATAAGTAAAGAAATCCAACGCAGAATAGGAAATCTTCGGCGACCCAACAAACCCATAAATGCAAAACCAGAGAAGATCAATACCAATAGAGTCTTCAATATTTAAGAGTCCCAGATTTGAGGGTAAAGGAAAATAACACAGAGTCTTTGGTTTACCGTGTACAAGGAACACCAAGGAATAAACGCCTCCTTATCCTCCGCCCAGGTTGCGTCCGCCCAAGACCACCAACCTCTTACAGAGTTAAGAGCTACCACAGGGTTGCACTAAGGCATTTTCCTTCATTTTGCAAATACCTAGACATAGGTGGGAGATAACATTAATCACCTACCCACCCTTCGCAGAAGTAGAGTAATGGTGATAGTACGCAATAGTACGCTACCATGTGAACGAGGTTAGGTGGCAGGGTTTCATTGACACAATCTTCGAGTTATAAACCTCAAAAGGCGCCCAGGCATATCACCATTACTCAGGCTGGACAAGGGCATTAACTCAGGACCTGACAAGTACATCAATCGACTTTACACCAAGTCTGTGCGAGGGAGATGACTCTATTAGGGGCATTCCTAATACAGCTGATAAATCTAGTTTCTCATCAGTTGGAATGAGACTACCTGGTTCGTTAACCTTAATTCTTTCGGGAAGGAGGACTAGCATGCTTGAACCCTTCAACGATGACAACCGTCAACCCACCACAAGTTTGGAGTCATGGTTGGGTAAGGGTAATCACGATCTATTTTACACAGAGTGTATCATTCGAACATTTTTAACAAAGTTTTAAAGTCCCTCATGAATCTAAGACTAGTGATATTTAATACAAGTAGTTCCTTTTGGAACCCAATACCTCTCGTATAGGTGCTCGTATGTATAAGCTACGATAATGTTATGCTGGAGAGATTGGATTACCCTAATGTTTAACACTTTATAAAGCTATGTCTCGAGATAAGCCTTTACTCCTTTTGCTAAATTTTGTTAGTAAACTGAGGAACTATATTTTTAATGAGTTTAACCTTGTAACCTTTATATATATGGTTTTTAGATAACCAGAGACATTTAAAGATAAAATTATCTTACAAAGGAAGGTAGTTGAATCGGTAGCAGTAGCAACCATAACCCTTATGGGAGTGATATTAACACCTAATCACATATGATAACCTTGAGACCTTCGAATCAAGTTGATCGAAGAAAAGGAAATTTTAATGTCACTAAGATTTTTTTATTTTATTTTGGAATTTTGAGGTTCATTAGAGGTTCAGAGTTGATTCTATCTGGATAGGAGTTGGATTCCCAGCCCCTTGAGGCTGCACTGTGTTGGGCATAGTGGCTCCTAGAGAAGTCTCTTTTGAACGAGGCTTGTTGAACTACTTTGAGGGGGCTAGCTTCTAGACCTTCGTCCATTGCTCCCCTTTCATTTTTTTTGCTTCCTCCTCTACCTTCTTTTTTTAGTTTCTTGCAAAATGCCCATAGTTGTGGAAATACCTGCACTTGAAGGGGAGATGCTCGTAGTCCAGTTATTGAAAATGTGTCCAATCTGCCACTATCATATTGATGGCCTTTGGAAGCCCTATTTCTAGGTCCACCTCCACGCAAATTCGCGCACAGGAGTATTGATCCTTCCTTTCTTCTCTGTCAATGTATTTTCCAAGGGCATTCCCAATCGATACTAGGTATTTCGGGCTCCAGCAATGCAGAGGTAGGTGTTGAAGGCACACCCAGACTAGGATCGCCGACGACACATCCTAGGTTGGATCAAAGTTAGGAGTCCACTGGTTCATGTACATCCCTTGGGGGCCCATAAAATAAGGTCCATTTCTCAATATAAGATTCATGTCTTCAACATTGTTGAATATGAAAACATAATAAACTTTCCCGACGAAGCGACTCTTGATGCCTTCTGAGACAAAAGGTCTCCAGTTCCTAGGTATCCATGCTTTGATGGTTCTTGGAGAAGGCCATAAACTAGTAAATTGGTCGATCATGCCTCTTTCAGCGATGTTTAAGGCAACAGGATAGGGCTCATCGACTAGGAGATCTACCGTCGGGATGGCGTCCATCTTCTTCACCATTTTTCCTGGGAGGCTAATAGTGGTCGTTTGCTACAGGCCTCTACCAATTTTTTTAAGGCCGAGAGCTCTGGGGGGAGAGGAGGGGGAGGCTCAGAGCCCCCTCCTAGGGCCATGATGGCTAGGAGAAGAGGGTAGCAGTAGGCTCAGAGTGCACACGGGAGAAGCTCAAATTAAGAAGATGTTAGGTTTCATTTTCACAACCTCTAATATTAAGATTTGATTCTAAGTTTCATTAATTTGTTTTTCTCCTCTTTGATTTTAGGTTTCATGTTCACAACTTCTAAAATAAAAAATTGAGTGTCTTTAATAAGCTTGATCTCTCTAATTGTTTATAGTAAAAATAACAAACATATTTTAATTATATATTAATAATTAATGATAATTTTCTAAAAATCTTTATAATATTTTATGACTTCACTTTTAATTAAGAGTTACATGATAGTTAACTCATCCACAAAATAAAAAATTAAAAAAACATGAAAAATAAGATTTATTCTTTTTACTTTATAATATTATATAAAAGATATGGAAAGTAAACATTGTTTATTTTATTTTATATTGATTATTTTTTGAAAATATCTTTAAATGTTCTTTTGAGAGATATCTATATCTTCTATTTTATGTTTTACAGATTTTGGAATATTTATGATTTTTTTTTATAATGATGGTATTCATCTACTAAAACAAATAAAATAATGGGAATAAGATGAAATATTTTTTAAAATATCAATTTTATATTTAATATAATGAAAATATAAAATATTTATGATTTTTTTTTTATAATGATGGTATTTTATTAAAACAAGTAAAATAATGGAAATAAGATAAAATAATTTTTAAAATATCAATTTTATATTTAATATAATGAATTTATGTTTTACAGATTTTGGAATATTTATGATTTTTTTATAATGATGGTATTCATCTACTAAAACAAATAAAATAATGGGAATAAGATGAAATATTTTCTAAAATATCAATTTTATATTTAATATAATGAAAAATATAAAATATTTATGATTTTTTTATAATGATGGTATTTTATTAAAACAAGTAAAATAATGGAAATAAGATAAAATAATTTTTAAAATATCAATTTTATATTTAATATAATGAAAATAAAAATATCGATTTATTATATATATATATTTTTAAATTAAAAAAAAAAAAAAAAAACCTAAAAAATATATAATTTTATACTTTGTAAAATAATTAAACTATAAAATTGAGGTCTTCATTTTTTATATCATAAATTTTATAAATTTAATTTAAAATTTTACAAATTTTTAATAAAAAATGATAACTTTATTTTTTATATTATAAATTTTATTTAAAATTTTACAAATTTTTAATAAACTCAATTTCAAAATTCATTAAATAATTTTTTTGAATTATGAATATAATATTTAAATTTATACATAATAAAAATCAAATATCAAATATTTTAATTTTTAATGTAATATATATACTGTTGTGAAGGTTGATATATCATATTTAAAATTATAAATATAATATTTAAATTTATAATGAATAAAAATCAAATATCATATATCTTAATTTTTAATTTAATACATATATTGATGTGATTACTAATGGTTTTTTCTAATTATAAATTTAAATATTATATTCAAATTATTCATGAGACTATATTTTAATTTAATAAACACAAGAGATTATTTTTAATTATTCAAGAGACTAGATTTTAATTTAATAAATACAAATAGCTCCAAAAAAATTTAAAAAAACTCTAAAAATTTATACTTTTGTAATTTGTAAAATAACTAAACTATAAAATTGAAGAAGTAAAATAAAATTATGTTTATCTTTCATTTTTTATATCATAAATTTTATAAATTTAATTCAAAATTTTTACAAATTTTTAATAAACTTAATCTCAAATTTCATTAAATAATTAAAAGAATAAAAATATTTGATTAAAAATTATTACATAATAAATTTCAACAAAATAAAACAAACATAATAAACATTTTTTTATTTAAAAAAATTATTTCTCTTAATCATAATAATTATCAATATAATATTTATAAATTTATAATCATTAAAATTGAAATATCATATATATATTTATAAATATTAAAAATAAAATATCATATATTTTAATTTTTTAATATAATATATACATTGATTTATTAAAAAAATGAAAACAATTATGATCTTATGTTTTATTCTTATATTATATATATATAATATGTGTTATTCTTATATTTTATGACACGATAGTGGGAGGAATACGGGATTTTCATGGCTATTCACCTTTCTACTGGTGGACGTTGTAAAATCCACACCCTATATCTGTATATTTCTTTCTGAGTTAAATGCAAATTCCACAACCAAGGTGCCCATATTTCTTTCGCAGTTATCTCTTTGACGTGGGCATTGCAAAAACTCGACGGCGTCAACATATTAATACTAAAACTCGACGATCTTTTTCCTCGCGACATTTAGTTTCCCAATATGTTAAAAAAACGTTTCATGAAACTGGAAGCATCCTTTAAAGCTGGGTAACTTTCAGTTCGAAATGGCAAGCAGTATACAAGTTCCTCTCAAAATCATACGCCTGCCAATTTCAATCATTATGGTCGAAAATTTAGTAGAACGATGATCATCATTATAGTTTATTTAACAAATTAGAAAGGTCAATTACATAATATACATATAACCTTAACCATAGAGAAATGTTTCACACATTTGCCTCACACATCACTTGATTTCATTACTAAGATATTCAATGCATTTATAGCATTGCAAGGCTCTTCTAGATTCAGACATGATGGTTTTGACATTTTTATTATAATAAATATAGGTCACACCTAGCTATATGAAAACTCACATCAATAAATTATACTTTGAAACTCATACTCATTTCTACATTAATCCAACATTCCCCTTAATGGAGAAATGAATTATTTACAACACCTAACTTGTTTTTAAAGACTTCAAACTTGAACTTTATAATAAGCTTAGTAAATATATGAGCTACATTATTACTTGTATTACAATAAATTAGATCAATTTCTTTGGACTCAATCTTCTCTCTCACAAAGTGGTGTTGTATATCAATATGTTTTGTTCGAGCATGAAACATTGGATTATGTATCAATTTGATAGCACTTTGACTATCACAATTGATGAACGTTGGCCCTTTTTTGCTTCTCTCCAATATCTTCAAGAATTCACCTCAACCAAACTGCTTCATAGGTTGCACTAGACAAGGCTTTGTGTTCATCTTTTGTTGAAGACAAAGAAACAGTGGGTTGTTTCTTGCTACTCCATGACAAGACCCCTGATCCTATATTGAATGAATAGCCTGAGGTGGACCTTCTGTCATCAGGATTTCCAGCCCAATATGAATTAGAATAACCTATCAACTCAACATCATATTCATTAGTATACATAATACCGAAATTAATGGTTTCTTTCAAGTAGCAGAGAACTTTCTATGTGGCTTTCGAGTGACTTTCATAAGGCTTATACATGAAATGAATAAGGACATTGATTGAATATGCTATGATTGGTCTGGTAGTGGTGAGATAGTTCAAACTTCCCACTAGTTGAAGATCCAAGCTACCATTTACCTCTTTAGTTTTATCATCACTAGATGACTTATCATTTTGTTATACGAGAGTTTACACTACCTTGCATTCACTAATATTGAACATTTTAAGGATTTCCCTTGTGTATTTACTCTGTGTGATGATTGTTCTATCAAACTAGCTCCAAAATTCAGGTCCTAAACAATAATGCAATTCACCAAGATCTTTCATCTCAAATTCTTGTGGCAACTAACTTTTGATTTCATCAATTAACATACATGCACTGCCTATGATGATAAGATCATTAACATACAAGGATATTAAAGAAACATTTCCTTCTTCATATTTTTTAACATACAAGTTATGATCACTTTTTATTTTCACAATACCTTTCTAATAAAAGAAGGAATCTTTTTTTACATACCATGATCTAGGGGATTTTTTCAAACCATATAAGGCTTTCCTTAACCTGCAAACAAGATTCTCTTGTCCCTTCTTTACAAATCCTTCAGGATGAACCAAATAAACTTCTTCCTTTATCTCTCCATTTGAAAAAGTAGATTTAACATCTAAATGATGTATTTTCCAATTATGTTTTGTAGCTAATGCAATCAATATTGTAATTGTATTCAACTTAGCTACAAGTGCAAATGTATCTTCATAATCAATTCCCTCTCTTTATGAAAATCCTTTTGTAACTAATCTTGCCTTATATTTATCAATACTACCATCTACTTTAAACTTGGATTCGTAAAACCATTTTCTTTCTATGGGGACTTTGTTTTCAGGAAGATCTACTAATTCCCATGTATAATTATTCATAATATAATCATATTCTTCATTCACTGCATTTCTCCATTCTTCATGTTCTTTAGCTTGTTCATAGTTCATAGGTTCTACAACATTCATTACATGGGACGTCAATGCATAATCTTTATACCTTAAAGGTGGTTGAGTTTGTTGCGATGACCTCCTTGGTCCTTCAGTGCTTCCATCTCTTCTTCTACTTTGTAGTGATTCCTCTCCACTTCTTGGTGACTCATGGCTTCTTAAAGTGTCCATAGTGCTTTCATTATGTTCTTGTACCGGTACCTATTCTTGTTCCTATTCATGTTTAACCATTGCATCTATTTTGACATGATCATCAATGTTATTAGAAATATGGCATAGATTAGTATCATTCATTTTATCGCCTTTATCTACATTCTCATCAAACACCACATCTCTACTTGCAAGTGATTTATGCGAATTGGGATCAAACAACTTGCATGTTTTTTTATTAGTACAATAGCCAACAAATATGCACTTAATTGATTTTGCATCAAGTTTTCTTCTCTCATCTTTTGGAACATGTGCAAAAGAATTGCATCTGAATGCTCTTAAATGATTGAGTTCTGGATTATAACCATGAAAAACTTCAAAAGGTGTTAGAATATCTAATATTTTAGTTGGACTCCTATTTTTTAAATAAAAAATAGTATTAATGGCTTCATCCCAAAAACCATTAGAATTTTTTTTACCTTGAAGCATACTGTGAGACCTTTCCACCAATGTTTTGTTCTTCCTCTCAGCTACTCCATTTTTCTTAGGTGTATGTGGCACTGTAAATTGTTGTTCAATCCCGTTTTTTTTACAATAATTTTTAAATGCTCCTAATGTATATTCTCCACCTTGATCAGATCTAGGAATTCTAATGCACTTGCCTCTATGGTTTTCAACCATAGTTTTGAAATCTTTAAAGCACTCAAATACATCACTCTTATTTCTTATGAAATAGATCCAAGTATACCTATATCTATCATAAAAAAAGATAATAATGTATCAAGCACCACCGAGTGGTCTAGTTTACATCAGACAACATACATCACTGTGAATTAACTCAAGTATTTCTGATTGTGTTTTCTCAATATGCATAGGAAATTCCTCTCTTTGTTGCTTACCAGGTGCACATACTTCACAGTCAATATGATCATTCGTCATTGCAGGAAGACTTTCAACCATTGTTTTCTTTTGTAGTAACATTAAACTATTGCGATTAAGGTTCCCATACCTTTGATTACATAACTCTTTGATTGACATTTTTGTTGATGCCAATGCTTGATGATTGTTCTTGGTCACATCCATCTTATACAATCCTCCAATTATTGTACCTGTAGCAACAATCCTGTAGAAATCTCAGATATCTTTAACAAGACACTGTGACTTAGGAAATTCCACCTTTAAATCATTATTAAAAATAGTAGCAACACATATCAAATTCTTTTTGATACCAGGAACATACATCACATTATGAATCTGTCTCACCTGACCATCAGGCAAAATTCATACTTATTACTCGATAAACTTGAACTTTGTGATATGTTATCTTCTAAGTAAATGTGTGTTCCATCAATGTTCACATAATATTCATCATACCATTATTTATTACAAGACATATGAGTTGTGGCACCAGAATCGATAAACCAAGCATCCCTATCACCATTTTCTGTAGACAAGGTAGCTTTGTAGATAAACAACTTAAGATTTTTAAATCCATCATTGATTGAGGTGTCTTTCTATGCAAAATTTCCATTATTCCCTTTGTATCTTTGTTTGGACTCATGGATTTTTCTTTTAAAACAATATTTAGCAAGATGCCTTTATTTTCCACAATAATAACAATCAAAATTTCTCTTATCATAAGCATTAGATTGAGCCATACCTTTCTTCTTTGCTTGAAACTTGCCTTTTTTTTTGTCCCATGATTTACCTCTGTATTGTTGTTTACCTTTTTCTATCAGTGCCAGATATGAACTATGAGAGTCCAACTCAAAATTCTTCAGCCTTTCTTCCTCTTGTAGAAGAATTCCAGTCAACTCATCAAATGTAGGTGGTTTTGGTCTAACTGATAAAAACTTGATAATATTTCACTCAACCTTTCACTGTGATGGTTACCAAGTCACTATTGGATAACTTTTCACCAATATCACCCAAATTCTCACTTAGATCTTTGATGGGGGAAACAAAATTACTTATGCTTTCATTTTCTTCCATTTTGATAGACAAAACCTTAGTTTTCAAAAACAAGATGCGGTTTGAATTTTCAGTTTCATACAAACCTTTGAAGATGTCCCATGTCTCCTTGGATTTTTGACAATCCCTGATGTGATGGATTATGCTATCCTTTACAAGCATTCACAACAACACTTTTTCTTTCATTTCTCATTTATCCCAATCTGGAATTCAGGCGACAACAATGGGTTTCATCTCATCCCTACTCACAATTGACCACAAGTTATATTATGCTTCCAATTATATTATATCAACTTAAACTTGCAACTGACATAATTTTCTTCATCCAATTTGGTTGATTCATTCAAGTATGAATGGGAAAGAGAATTTTACGTTTTCCTCAAACAAAGAATTCAACAAATTGTAGCCAAACAAAAGAAATTTACTTAATTTGTCAAATATTTCAAATATCAATATCTCCTCTCAAATATCTTGATATTAATATTAAATATATTTTAATATCTCAAATATTCATGCATCAACGCCTTATAACCCCCCAAAAAAGAAAATTAGGTGTATCCAATTAAAAATAAATATACCTCCTTTAGAATGAGAGAGATATATGTTGGCAACTCACAAATTCAATGGAAGACTTCCACCAAAGAACACAAATCTAATTGGCTTCACTGGAAAAAATAATCCGGTGGCATTGCACTTCTCCATGTAGACTTCTCTTCATAGGTTTGTGTCCAACAATCGACACTGTAAATACACACGACTACTGATAGATATCCTTACCAATGCTTTGATACCAAGATAAAAATAGAGACAAATTCATAATGAGAAACAAATGTCTCACAAACCACTTCATTTCATTATTGAGATATCCAATACATTTATAACATTGCAAAACTCTTCGAGATCCAGACATGATGGATCTGACATTCTTATTATAGAAAATACAACTCACACCTTCTAGATCTATAACAACTCACACCATCTATATCTATGACAATGCACACAAATAAATCATACTATGAAACTCGCACTCATTTCTACATTAATCCACAAATTTCTCCACCATCTATGTGTTTTCAAGGTTTACTTCAATAGAATTTACTTGGAAGGTTTTCTCTATATTATTTTCTAATCAAAAGCTCTTCCCGGTTAATGGTCGGTTGTCAACTATGTGTGACATGCCTAAGCTTCTTGAGTTTATGACAATGAAGAATGAGAATTGTGAGTTTATAATGAGGAGTTGACCTGCAGGCTTGTGAAAACTCTTCATATTGAGGAGTTTATTATGTCAAGGTTTTCTATGTCTACTTTGCTAATCAAAAGAATTTCTTTGTTAACGGTGGGCTCTCAACCATGTGTCACATGCTTAAGCCTCTCGAGCTTATGATTATTAAGAATAAAAATAAGACTATAAATTTTATTAGGAGTTGACATGTAAATTTTATTAGGAGTTGACATGTAAACCTCAATTGATGATAATATTATTTTCACTAATAAGTTCATTGATATGATAATCTCAGTATATGTTTTTAAAATTTTATTTTTATATAATAAATTTCTAAACTAAATAAATTTAATTTTCACATTTATTTATAATGAATTTTTAAATGTATATTATATTAATAAATTAAAAATGAACATGGCCACATAATGGATGGCTAGTTAATAGGGATTTACATTGGTTCCTATACATAAAGAAGGGTACATGTCAACTCCATGTTAAGCACATAAGGAACCACGTTGAAATGTTTTTTTGATATTAATATGTTTTTAATGTGATGTGTCAACTGCATATTAAACATTGAAGGAATTACATGTATCTAGATGGAATAAGATTTTTTTTACTTTCAATTACTTTGTGTGTCTATATATAAAGTTGATATAAAATTATTTCACTTTATGTGGACATCGGAATATTTTATTTATGGTCAACATTGAAATATTACTTTTGTTATTAATATTTTTTTTAAATTTCACTTGTGAACTCCATCTTTAGTACGAAAAGACTAGATAAATCACAAATCACATTTTTGCAGAGTAATATTTTTTATTACTTTTAATTTCTTCATATGTGTGTGTGTGTTACTTGATATTTTTTAGATGTCATGTCATGTGTTAAACAATAAAGGAATTACACATCTCATATTAGGATGTAGAAAGCATTTATCCTGAGAATATGAATTTTTTAACTTTCAATTACTTTATNTTATTTATGGTTGGCAATGAAATAATATTTTTGTTATCAATATTTTTTTAAATATCATCTCTCAACTCTATTTAAAAAACTGAAGTAATTACACATGTCCCACATAGTATGTTGTACAAAGGACCTTTTTGCACAATAAAAAAACTTAGACAAATAAATTTTCCAACATCAAGGGGTTTGATCCTTAATAGATTTGAAGTCAATATGGATCTTTTACTTTCAATTTCTATATATATAGATAGATAGATAGATAGATAGATAAAGTTGATATTGAAATATTTTATTTATGATCCACATTGAAAAAAAAAATTCTTTAATTATTAATATTTTTTAAATTTCACTTGTCAACTCCATATTAAACATTGAAGGAATTACACATATTATTCATACTTGAAAGTATAAGCCACCTTGCAGGAATAAAATTGATATAAAATTATTTTACATAAGGTGGATATTGAAATATTTTATTTTTCAATTTCATATTGAGCACAAAGGTAGAATATATAGTTTCAATTTCAAGGTAGAATATTTCAATTTCATATTGAGCGTGAAGGTAAAATATTTCAAACAGTTTCATTACCCACTACTAAGGTAGAATATACAATTTTCTTGCATGGATGCAAGGAGGGAATTTGGTTAAACAATCTATTGGGTGAATTTTGAAAAGTGCTTGATAAAGTGAAGGTATTCTATGATAGTCAAAGTGATATCCATTTGTGTAGTGTAGCTAGGAGAATAATATGGGGTACCTACGGAGATACCCAAGAGGAATAATAGTAGATAAGTATTGTTAAGGATAAATTCCATTTTTAATAAATATGGCTTAGTGTGAATGTAATAAATGTAAGAGGACATATGAGAAGCTTCTACTTTTAGAAGGTTCATCCTCTAGAATGTTATTAGGTGGTTAATAACACTATATAAAGGGGTTCAAGAAATGTAATGGGAAAGTTGAGAAGTGTTGTATTTGGAGCGGTAGTTCAATAGGATGTTTCCCCCTTGAAGAGGAAAATGAAAAAGAGTGGAATCCTTTCGTAATAGGATCTATTGTATGGTGTTTCCCTACCTTAAGGGTTTTCATAATAATAGAGGATATTTTTTATATTTTTCTGTATATCTTGTGTGGTGAACGTATTTTCAAGTATTTGTTACTTAAAAAGTGGTATTAGAGCACTTTCTTTGGCCGCAAAAAGGGGGCAATTGTTTTTTAGTAGGGTTTCAAAAGACAAAGAAAAAGAGGGTCGTGACATTATCGACAATTTATGTATCTTGTTGTGTAGAATTTGAATAAACCAGTTGTAGATATGAGTTCCTCTAAGAAAAAACCAATTAAAAAGAATATTCGTTCGAAATAAATTTCAAGAAGTGAAGTTATTATCATTTTAAAATATGCTATTTTTTAGGGTTTTTCTACAGACAACCACACTATTTCACTGATTTCTGTAGCAACTGGTGCAGAATTTTCCAAAAAAAATTGTAGATATGAGTTCCTCTTGCAAAATTATTGTATTTAAAAAAAACAATAATCTAAATTGGACCTTCAAAAGTGAATATATGACTAATTTAAAATTATCCATTTTCTAGGTTGTTTGTGACAATGGAGGGACTGTAGACCTCATAACTTTTCACATGTTTCTTAGATTACTACCAGATTAGTGTCATTGGATAAAGAATTTTAAGAGATTTTTTTTTTATATTATACGTGGTGTTTCAAATGGATACTCTCTCTCTAATCCTTATGGAACTTCAACGGAATTTTGAGGCCCTCGAGACAAGTATTCAAAAAGGTGGTCAAAATATTCAAGTAGGTGTTCAAAATATTCAAGCAATCACACGTGCGATGGAAGAGATACACATTATGTATGACATATAGGAAGAATATAATCATGAAGCATATTCTTGGTATGCTTTTGAAGCTGATTAAGATGATTGGTGTATGGAAAATTGTCATTTATGGGATGACAACCACTTCCATCTTCTATTTGATGACCCTAATCCCCATCAGGTGGAGCACATATTTGAGAGTATACAATAGACTTATATGCATATTCTTATTCATTTTTCCTATTCTCCAATACTAGTGGATGATGTTTTTGGCCAATTCGACATATTTGGATCCGCATGACCAGTGTCAATATTTAAAGCATCATTTTCATATGGCTATTGAGTTATGATATCTTCAGTGTGGAGTTCACATGAGCACTTGGACATGGGACAAAGTTTTATAGTGGAGGTTGGAATAATTCAACATGGTGGCTTACACTCCTACATGGGACCCTATTTCTATGGAATACTTCAACATTTCGGTCCACACTTATCCATGGGACCCTAGTATATGGTTGTACACCCTCATAACAAGCGTTGAGGAACACACTTTCATAAGGGGGATGGAATGTAGCATAGAAAGGGAGAATAATATGGGGTACATAGGGAGTTACTAATGGGAATAATAGTAGATAAGTAGTTTTATGTATAAAGGATACTTTTAATAAATAGGGCCTATTGTGAATATAATAAATGTAAGAGGACTTACTAGAAGGTTTTGCTTCTAGAAGGTTCCTCTAGAATATTCTTAGGTGGTTGGTAGCACTATATAAAGGGGTTCCAAAAATGTAATGGTATTTGGAGTGGTAGCTCATTAGGAGGGTGCCTCCTCAAAGAGGGAATTCATCATGAGTGGATCCCTTGCTTAAAAGGTTTGATTTTATGGTGTTCCCCTACCTTAAGGGTTTTCTATATTAAAAATGATATTTTCTATATTTTTCTTAGATATATTGTGAATTTTTTGTATTTGGATCTTTGGTACTTAACGATTATAAACATAATAGATCATGTGTAGTGGATTGAGGTGTTGTTCTTGTCCCTTGATGCCAAAAATATTCCATCAAGGCATAAGGATTTGGTTTCATCCCTCAATCATTTCAATGGTATTGGGACCCATATCTAGTGCTTAAAACCTTTTCATGTCATTGACATCCCCACTCTTAGGCCAAGGGTACCCTCAAGAGGTACCATGTGGTTTCTCAAGGTATCTTTCTTGATCCTAGATTCCTAGGGGCTTCCTTTAAGGCCCAAGGCTTGTGTTTTCTCCCTTAATAATGCCTATGGATATGAGACCCATTCCTAGTTCTAGTTCCTTCAATTTTCCCATATCATTATTCTAAATCCAAGGATCCTCTCAAGAGGTTGTTTGTATTTCTTTAGCACATATAGAAGCTTCTATTAGTGCTTAAGACCTAGGTTCCTTCCCTCAACCATGTCAGGGGCCAGTAGACCTATCCCTAGTTATCAAAACCTAGTAATGGTATACCTGTCCACACATAGAGGCTAAGAATAACATTAGGAAGATGTGTGGTGACCTTTGAAATGTCTTTCTTGGTCCCAAATTTTTGAACGCTTATTTTAGGGCCTAAGGTAGATGATTCTCCATGTCTATGAAACCCATAACTATTGCTTAAAACCTAATAACAACATTGATATCCATCAAAAAATTCACTAATATTAATAAAAATATTCGCAATCAAATAATTAAATTTCAATTCAAATCACTTCTATTACTATTTGTAATCGTCTTTGTTTTGTTTGTGGTGCAATGCTTTATAAATGAATCTTGAATTTTTTTTTTTTTAAATTATATAAAAATAAATAATTGAATTGAGTTATTTACAAATCAATTATTTATGAATTTGTTGTTTTGTGGTGCAAAGCCTTATTAATGAATCTTGAGCATTTATTGTTTGAATAAAATAAAAACTAAATAATTGAGTTAATTTGTTTACATAATAATTTTTTTTTTTACATCGTTGTGTTTATGGTGAAAAATACCATAAGTAAATCATATTTGTACATGTCCATGTGGTAAATAAGGTCTTATCACCACTTTATTGTACTTAACAATGTATTATTTCTCTTAATATATATGATGGTATCCATTCTAATAAGGTTAGAAAATATTGCCACCACCTTAACACGAAAAAATATAAGTGGTGTTAGTAGCACCACCTTAACACCACAAAATACAAAATGTGTGAATACCACCACCTTAACACCATAAAATATAAATGGAGCTAAAATATGGTATTTCCTATTGAAAGTCTAGGGGTTAGAAACATGTATTTTTTTGGGCACATGAATTATGATATTTCCATAAGTTCTCTTCTCTTGTGAGATAAATATATTGGTTCCCCTTGTGGGGTAGTGTGCATGGTATGACATGGAGTTTAGTCCCCATTTTCCTATGTTCAAATACCATGGGGTGACTCTCGTAGTATTGTGTGGGAAAGTTGTATATATTGTTATGAGGAAAACCTCTCTTTGGTTAGGGTAAACCACAACAGACGGAAATGAATACAAAAATAAAATTTCTTCTCAAGTATGCTATGAAAACAAATATGCTAGCAAGACAAGATAAAATGCCTACCTCATCCAGACGTTTAATGAAGTCAACCATTGAGCACTTGACACAAAGCAATATACCTACGACTAGTCCTCGACAACCAAGCAAAGAAAGCATATGGTGATAATAAATTATGTTAGCACATTCAATAGCATAATCCATTAATAAACATGACAAATACGCCCATGGAATAATAATTCAAATATTTGCAAGATATAAATTGGACGGAAAAAGAGTATTTCTATTAATATATGATCAACAGAAGTGAAAAAATTACAGACTTCTGTGTCAGCACGGTTCAGAACCGATAAACTAAGTTCATTCCAGTTGGGTCTCCACCACTTCAATCCTCCACCAAAGGCAAGCTCATAAAAGAGAAACAATGAGGTTCTCAATTAATAAGGGAAGATCTTGGGGGTTGAACACTATGCTCAGACTTAAAGGAAAAAGGGATGCATACTCAATATGAAGTAAATAATTTATCCAGAGTAACTTTTCTCTCAAAGTTGAATTCTTTCTCTCATTTCCATAGCTCGAAATTGGCCCATTTATAGCCTTCAAAATCGAACTGAAGGGTCGAGTCAGTGCATTTATAGTATATGGAAGGCCAAGGATCATAGATCTCATGTCGTGACATGGAAACCCAACATTAATTTTCATTTTTTAGCACAAATACCGATGTACACGGGTTGTAGTGGTGCAGCCTACGTATACGCATGTTGTAAAGTAGGAAATATGTGTGCATGTGCAAAAATATGCATTTTTAGCTCTAGATCTTACAAACAAGGATGATAAGTCTACATGGGGAAATGGAAAAAGGCCTTATGTGCAAGATTGCATAGGGTGAGACAAATCTTTCTATAACAGATGCCCCCTTATGTGTGAGGTCAGAGGAGTATCTACAATGGCCCAAATAAATTATAAACAACCCAGAAGTGGAGTGATGGGGAACCAGCTGGAAGAACTAGCTTCTCATTACATTTTTCACTGACTTTGCATACATTGCTGCCAATAGAAGTACACTACATATCCATGTGAAAATATACCAAACAACTGTCCATGGTCATGAATAGGAAAATACAAATGCGATTACATGCCAAAAGCTATCATAGTCATGAACAACGCCCAGTAGAACCAGTCTCAAAACCAATTTGAAGATATTTGTATACAATGGAGTACAATCTGATCTCCCATGATCACTGAAGTCATATAGGTACTGGTGCAATGAAAATGAAGCAACAACTCACGAAATATGCAATCACATACTGATATCTTCAAGTCTTGTACACAATTCGCCAAGGGTGCAAGTCTACATAATGTGAATAAAGGAGTTAAGGTTGAACATAATGAGACATTGTTTGATTACTGGTCATTAAGGTATACTGTTAACAAACATGAGACAACCTACCAATAATGAAAGTAGGTGTCAAGGCACCAAGTACATTATTACAAGTGTGAATAAAGGAGCTGGTGTCGAACACCTGAAGAATCCATCGATCAGGAGACATTGATGTATTCCCAACTGTCGATGGTGAGAGAACCTGCCACTAATGACTACAAGTCTCAAGGTACTCATAAGACTCTAGGTCACGTTTCCCGAAAAGGAGCTAAATTTGATGGAAGGAGACTCAGTGAAAGGAGAACATTAAGGAATTTGTCATTAGTCAGCATGAGGTACAAAGAAGGAGCTTCATGATTTGGTGGAGATCAGATGAATAACATGTTCATGAACCAACAACCTTGTGCGTCTTTCGCGTGTGCCAAGTGCAAGCGGTACATGAAAAAGATCATTTGAATAGCAGTGAATGATGAAAATTGTTGACAAAGGTGAGGAAACCACCAATAAGACTAATGGAATCCAAGACACTACACGAATCCTAATGTGTGAATAGATGTCTTGTCTCCGAACACAAGGGAAACCACCCAATCAACGATCAATGATGAAATGTCGACTTTTGGGTTCAAGGTTACCTACCAATGATGAAAGTAGGACCAGGGTGCATGATAGGACTACAGTATCATGTGATTCCAAGACAAACTGAGGGTATGGACAACATGCAAAGTCAAGAGTTCTAAGAAGTGGCCAACACAGGTTGTTAGACTTACTTTGAACAAGAGCATGAGACATATGGAAGACTGCGACAACATAGACTTAATGATGAAATCATGAGATACAGGAGGCATCAATGAAATTCTCTATAGGTACTCGAAGAGTAACCAGTTGGTAGAGAAGACTCTGTAACAAGATCAACTTCCTAAGGCCATGCTAATCCCAAAATTATGATGAAAAATGGACGCAGTAACTTTGTTCTTTGTTCAAAGGAGACACGGCTGCTACCAATATAAGATAATACTCCCTTCCCACCCATGTTTTATTTTTCATAAACAATTGAATGCTATGATACATAGGAGGAAACAAGTGTCGCAAGTAAGAAAAACTAGTTCCAGCGATGGAACATACCTATGCTAAATGTAAGGAGATGCATGTGGGAGATGGAAACTCGGGGGAATGTTCCCTCCTAGGTATAGAGTGTCAAATTGCGAAGGATATAAACAAAGCTCTGCTTGGTTGAGGATGCAAAAACCACTGAGGAAAACGGTTTATAATGCAAAGCGAGAACCGACTATAGGCTCAATAGTGCAAGCAAGGGCATGAGATGCAATCACAACTTAACACTAAAAAATGTCATTTTTGATCACTTTTAGTCTACTTGGTGTGAAAAAGGGATAAGCGTGTGCCAAATAGACATCCTTTCAAATCCAATTTATGAATGTGAAAGAGACAAGTTCACTTGGCAATATTTTCGCTTTTTGAAGACGAGTTGGAAAAGAGCTTAAATTAAAATCGGTTCGGAGTCCTTTAGGCATAAGGAAACATGTTTATGAGTGAGAACTGAGGCTCAACATAAATTCATGTACTAGCTATGAAGGACTCTTGGTCCTATGGAAAAAATCTTTGCATGGGCACCAAATGAAGTAGGGGATCTAACTAGGGCACCCACGTTTGGTAAGTCTCTATCATTTGATAACGACACGACTTATAACAGATGGAAGGTTCTATGTCACAAAAAATGGGTTCATACCTAAGGCATAAAAATTGACAGGTATAGGACGATGCGAAAATGCATGATGGAATGGATACCTATCCTATATGTTGGGTAATGAAAATACTTGCCCGTGGTTACGAACGACCAACATAACGTTGAAATCCACAAGAATCCTTGGTAAAAACTACAAAAACCAACTCAATCCACCTTTGTATTAGTCCATTAGGAAAAAAAATGACTCAGAACCATAGGAAGTGGGTAAAAGCTACTTATAAATAGTAACAAAACAAAAAAATACTATACCATTTTGATTTTTTACCCAAATAGTGAAAATTGGACCAAAATACCTTTGAGATTCAACTAGTTATTGCTAGAGCATTAGGAGACAAAATCAGAAACCATCTGGACCAGGTAACTCCTCTTCCCCTCCTCTTCATTTCTAGTGGATTAAATTTTTAAATTAGGTTTCAAATTTTGAGTAATTTATGGCGTAAGTTGTGTAATTCGGTGTACACGAGCTATCCTTTATCGGGTCATGTATACGATGGGTTATACACGCTTGTGCAAACTACAGGGCGTGTATACCCAGCCCTATACACGATTGTAAGTGAAGCATCTCGTGTACAAGCACACAATTAATGATTTCTATGGTTGCTAACACAAATTTTGACTTTCATCTGGCAGTATGGTTCTTGAATGGAGGGAAAGAGAGCACGAGGAGGTTGATGCTGTTGTGGATCGAGATCCAAGAGCCTAAATGGCCTTGAAAACATGTGTCTTATATAAATTTTGGGAACTCAAAGGGATGAGTGCCCAGGTGAGGTTGCTTGAGATTCTTGTGGGTTATTAGGACCCTAAGAGTGAAAGCTTCAACCTCGACGGGAAACCATTAAGGATTGAAGTAGAGCATATCTACTTTTTGACTGGATTATCATGTTGGGGAGAGGTTGTAAACCTCAAATCATGGGGAGCAGGGAGCAGAATGAAAATATAGGAGTGCATAGACACCGTCTGTGTAGCAAGGATTCTGAAGGTTGGGATTCAACTCCCCATCTGAGCGATAAACAATTTCTGCCTAAATATTGTTATCCTCATGTTGACCAGGATCATAGGTTCAGTTTCGTTGCACCAGGCATCGAGGCTCCTCATGTTTTATGAAGTAGAGTGTTTGAGACCCATAGTATATGACTGGTGTACCTCACTACTAGAAAATATGAAGATTCAGTTGACAGAGTGCAAATAGGGTAGTAAGAGGAACTTTGGGTTTGCCTCTATCCTATGCAGTTTGTTCTTCGAGTGGGTTTTAGGTTTGGGACCTAGAGTTGAGATTCTTCTAAGAGGACATCACGATCCAACCATGGAACGGTGTACCGAGGTAATGAGACGATGGGGGAGGTAGGGTGCTCACACCCTACAACGAGGATTTCTTCTACTATTGGCAGCGACAGATCATCGCTCTGAATGACTATATGTCTATAGGGATCAACTTCAGAGGATATCTGTACATGCCACTCCCACTAGGGACTGCCTACGGGGACATAGGTATGTCAAATGTTTTTAAATATTTCATTTTTTTTGTATTTTTGTATAGTAGAACAAAAATATTTTTTGGATGATTCTTAAGTACTAACTAGACACTTGTGTAACACAGATGTGGGTCCACGATGACCAGAAGAGATTCCTCGACATCGACAGAGGAAACGGTGAGACGAGGCAATGATAGAAGAAGCTGAGAGAGTCCTACAAAACATGCAGGGAAACATGTCTCGTTTGACTCATAGGATTCCCATGGTTCGGGTAGAGGATCTATCAGAAGCCATGCAACGGCAAGTGGTTGGTGTGCCCAGAGTTTGGGTGAGACTCTTTCGGCGTCTCGCAAACGCCGTAGTTTGTTACCATGACGCACATCTAGCGCCACATGCATAGATGTCGTGGATATTGTAGTACCAGCTATATATGTGTATTGAGGGTATTAGCCCCAATTTTGTGCTATAAAAACCATATTTTTTTGAAATATATAGAAAACATGGATCCCCGGCTTTACTTATATTTTACAATGTGTACATTGATGAGATGGTTTTCTTTGCTTTAGTTATGTGACAAATGCCCATCTAAAACAAAATTAGCATAACCATCAAATACATGATTACAACTCCTACGAATGTGATAATATGTAATAAAATCAAACTGTCATTCTAAAATACGTACCCATAGGAATCGTCGAAGTAAAGTAGGATCATGCATGCAGTAACTGTTGTTCAACTAACATACTACTAACTCAAAATCCAGGCGAACTTCTAAAGAGCAAATACCATGTAAGATAACATCGCGCAAAAGTTCTATAACGATGCTATATTCAACCACATTATTTGTGGATGGCCATAGGAATATGCCACCTAAAGGTACCAATAGACCCTCAGGTGAGAAAACCACCCAAGCAATGGAAGCCAAGTTTTGTGTATGATGACTGGATCCGTCTGTGAATCTATGTAGACCGACGACTCCTTTGACATCGATCAACCAAGGGAAAACTCGATAAGCAAGATGAAGATGAAAAGAAAGGAAAACTATATATACACTAAATTACATTAGTGTACAAAGACTTCCTCCCGAGCTTGGGGCTCATGCATAATATCTTTTCAAGTAGAGCCCATTCCTAGGCTCGACCAATATATTCCCTTCATAATCTTCTAACTCATAGGCTCATTTTTCTAAGACACATCGCATGATATAAGGACCGTGCCACATGGGTTTAAACTTGCCTACTTGTAGCATATCTTTGGTTTGATCATATAAGAGGACTAAGTGACCCTCAGCGTACAAACGAGGACAGAAAGACTTATCATATTGGACCTTGACATGTCTATTGTTCGCCTCAATAGCCATAGAGGCATCTCAACGCTGCTCGTCAAGACTCTCTAGTTGTACAATGTGTCGCTCGAGATCGAAAGTGTTAGGCAAGAGAGGGACTGCCAATTTAAGAGAAGGTATTTTGCAAATGGCTATTGAGGGAAAAAACAAATGGTAAATGTGTTGTTCATTTGCTTTTTCGCTACTGTAATTTTTAGATTGCTTAGTATCTTGTATTTTTTCTCATAATTACAGTAAATGCATGTGGTACGCTTACTTTATTGGTGAATAACTATAAGAGGTTGAAATCACTGGTTAATCTTGGTTTCCAAACTTGTAGAGCACATTTAATTCTTTTTGGACTCACTTTTGTATCATATTAATATTAAAATTAGCTAGCTTCAAAAACAAAATATAGGAAAATACCACTTTACAAAATATTAATACTAACAAACACACCATTAAAATTAAATTAAAAAATATATTATAATAAAATTAAAAAAATAAAAATAGAAAAAAAATACTAAAAAAATATTTACTCAAACTTAAAAATAAAATTATAAGCATATTGAAATAAATTATTTATCTTTTAATCAACTCTTTTGAACTTAATAAATTTCAATTAATTTCAATAAATATCAATATCACTAAATATTATTAAAAGTTATAATTTATACCTACAAAAATTCGTCTATGTACAATACAGCCCGCTAATATCTTTCAATTTATTCTTTACTGACAAAATTATTCTCTAAACTGAACACAAACTATCTTCGGAATATTGTATCCTATAAACTGAACACAAACTATGTTTACAGCACCATAAACTGAACGTAAATGTATGTAAGACGGACGTGTTATAATGCCGAGAATATTTAATGTGAATTCATCAATACTCGTGTCGGTCTGGGGAAGATGTTGAAGTATTGAAAACAGACCTGGAGTATTGAACACGAATTGATCAGAACTGGTGCGGGTCGCAATCTCCGTCAGGAGATCTAGGCGATATAGAGGGCCATGTCCATTTGCCCTCTGTACTTCTGGTGATGCCTATATTTTCTTCTTGCCACCAGTGGGGTGGCATATGAAGGCTATCAATCAATAAATCGCAGCTCTTGTTGACAAGTGCTGGATCTCTACCTGAAGAACTAAAAGGCTCCTTCTCCCCGACAAAGCCATCAAGTAAATGAAGATAAATCTCTAAACTATGAAATTCAGAAAGATTATGAGTGGGCTTCAAAAAGGGAGAGTTCTGGTTGTCGAGAGTAACCTGGATGCCGTCGTGGGGCAGCCAACTGAAGAGTTTGCTCAGCCATCCCATATTTTCGTTAATAAGCAGTCCAGGGACCCTGGGAACGACATCATGCTTGTTTACCAACCTCATAACTTTGACTCCAATCTCCTCCATTCGTCGGCCTAACGTTAGGTTTCCTACGCGTGGAGAGGCGAAGGAAAATACTGTGACGGGAATAGCTGATTGCATGTTGTTCATCATCTCTTTGATATCGTATTCACTTAACGTTGTAAGCGCAGCTACTAAGCTGTGTCCTGTCAACGTTATGCTCATCCTCTCGTCTTTATATTGTTTCAGAAGCCGTGTTAACTCGCCCACTACAATATCTCTAGCGCTTCTACTGCATTTTTGAGAATCTTCATCTGTGGAAGTATAACAATATAGAAATCCCTTTTCTACTCGGAGATTTGCATCTGCAAATTTTTGTGCATTCACATCAGTTGGCCTGAGAGCTGCCTTGTTATGAGATAGTCCAGTGGGAACTAATATGTCTCTGAAATTTTGTATCCATTCTTTCAGTGTTCTCGTTCCTCGCCACGCAATCACGATGTCACGTCGTCCCAGTCTTTCTATCTCAATTGGATCTGTGCAAACGGCAATAAAGCCAATCCAAACAGCTCCCTCTGTTGATTTGTCGCCAAAAGTTCTTAAAACTCCAGTATCGGAGTATATATATTTGGTTACTTGATAACCAGGATTAAAGAAGCCCATTTTCCGAAACGGAGAGCGTTTGCTGTGCTTACAAGTTCCATAATATTCCGAGTACTTTCTTTCATCAAAAGCATCATAGCAAAGCTGAGCAAATTCACCGTATCTGAGAATCTCAGCTTTGAGAATTGCATTCATTGGATCAAGTAATCCCTTCCAAGAGTTTACACCCTGGATATCTCGCCACAACGAACGCACATTTCGTCGGCTTCTTTATCCGGGCCCATTTTCATCACCATTACAAGTTGGCAACGATAAACCCAATGTGTACATCATGTGAGAAGCCCACAAATTCTTTGTATCAGAGTTTACAGTTAGAAATCAGATGCTGACTGTAGATTGTGCAAATGAAACTGACGAATTGATATATATATGGAATGGACTAATATTGAGACAAACATTGAATCGATGATTCAGACCTATCATTGTCGAGCTGAGGTGTAAACAAAAGCTTTTTCGAAAGACTGTATACACCTGGAAATGCATATTACTCATGTTGGAAATTGACAATATCCGGATTATATATGATAGTAGTATATCCGTACAATTGCGAGGTGTGAAAACATAGACCAAATTTACGTTGTAAAATCCACACCCTACATCTGTATATTTCTTTCTGAGTTAAATGCAAATTCCACAACCAAGGTGCCCATATTTCTTTCGGAGTTATCTCTTTGACGTGGGCATTGCAAAAGCTATTTTCTTTCGGAGTTATCTGTTTGACACGGGGGCGTTGCAAAAGCTGTTTGAAGTCATTTCGAAAAGGATAAGTGTCGTAACTTTTAGATGATGCCAACAGATTAATAGTAAAACTCGAGGAGCTTTTTCCTCGCCGCATTTACTTTCCCAATATGTTAAAAAAACGTTTCATGCAACTGGAAGCATCTTTAAAACTGTGGTAACTTTCAGTTCGAAATGGCAAGCAGTATACAAGTTCCTCTCAAAATCATTTGCTCGCCAATTTCAATCATTATGGTCGAAAATTTAGTAGAACGATTATCATGATTATAGTTTATTTAACAAATTCGAAAGGTCAATTACATAATATACATATAACCTTTTTTTCTAGTAGAAAACAAACTTATATTAGTAAATATAAAATATATTTAAAAAAAACGGTCTTCACAGTTTCAGATCCTTTTTACAGGGCTATAAATAAGTAAGAGCTGGTGTCAAAACAGTTAGCTCCAGAACTGCAAATAACATTTAGGTACATCCTCTGAAATAAAACCTCTGCTTTTATATTTCTAGTTACATTACAAAATACCAGTCTTTTCATCCCCTTGCATAAAAAAAACTTTTAACAGAAATTAAGTCTTTCAAAATTTTATGTGCCTTCTTCAGTACTCCCTGCAACATATATACCATTGTCGTCCAATACAAAAAGCATCTTTAGAGAGTTGATCAGCTTCTTTGTTGAAATCTCTATAAATATGTTGAGCTTTTATTTGTTGAAATCTCCCCCCGAGCATACGAATTTTTTGTTGAATTTTTGTTGTGTCACCGATCAGTTATAACCTTGTCACCTTTTCATAATAAGCCAAATATAAGATGCACCACAAGGCTAGGAGTTCACCCCTATTGTTAGTTCCTCTACCGCAATTCAACTTAAGTCTCTAAGTTTCCTTGACTGGGCATTTCAATACAGCTCTTGCACCACATTTAGCACCCTTGTCTTGTGAGGCCCCATCAAAATACCCCACTATCAGATCCCAATCAAGTAAAGGAGGCCTAACAACCTTGTTAATCTTAGTAACTTTTGGACTCTTGTAAAATCCTACTACAAATTCTATTCAAATTTGGTAGATGATCTTCAAAGATCACCAGATTCATGTGCTTCCAAACCTCCCAACCAATATAATATGGAATTTATTTCCAAATTAACTCCTTCCTAATCCAACTTTGAAGACATTCAACAATTTGTCCTCCTACCCAATAATTCTTTAGTTTTAAGTCCTTAAGAATTGAAGTCCAAATGTCTTTGGTAAAGCAACATTCCACAAAGAGATGATACAAAATTTTGTCATCATTCCCACACAAAACACATCTACTAGGCCCAGAGAAACCTGTTTTGACCAGATTCTCCCATGTAAGAATTCTTTGTTCAAGCATTGACCAAATAAAAAGTTTAACTTTTAAAGCGATCTGCCATGTCCGGAGTTCATTATACAAGTAATATGGTTCTTCTTCCACATTCTCCAACATCTGGACTTCATAAGCTTGTTTTGCATTCACATGTCCCCCTTTTGTATCCCACGACCATAACAAACTATCTTTATCACTGTTTATTTAAATTCCCGACCCTATTAACCCCTTAATAAAGTTATCTCATTCCTTTTTTTGTTCTCCATCCAGCCCCAACGTCTCAACCCTTTTCCACCTTGTATTACTTGTGATCTCCCTATCAAATATCCAAGCTTGAGCAAGGAATTCTATGCATTTTTCCTTCAGAGTAGACGTAAGATTCCTTGACAGTTTGTTGTAAATATGAGACCCCACCATAGGATCAGCTCCAATCCTAATGTCCCTCCCATTTTCAGGTTTCCACACCAGTCAATCAGTTAAGATAGATAAAGAAGAAGTAAGTGCTCTCCAAATATTTGATATTCCATTCCAATTTTTCTTTCCTTCCCTGAGCCACTCAGTAACAATTTTCTTCTTGATATATTTTTTGAATATCACCTCATGCCAGAGACCTGGCACCATAAGACATCTCCGTAATTTTTTTTCCACCAAATCTTTTTCAGAGGAAATAATATTTTTAATACCCCATCCACCATCCTTTTTTGGTTCATCTATCTTTTTCCAGTTGATAAAAATGCATCCCTTCTTTTAATTTTTTTCCAGTCCACAGCAAGCTAAACATCCTCCTTCTGATATTGTTTAAATTAACCCTTTGAATCTTCACCAGTGAAATCCAATACATAGGTATGCTTTCAAGAACAAGTTTTACAAGTGTGAGCCTTCCCCCTAAAGTAGGCCATCTATGGCTCCAATGTGATATTTTTTTTCAATTTTTTTCTACAGCCAAAACCATTCAGCCTTAGTGTAGAAATTTAGTTTTAAAAAGCACCCTAGATACCTAAAACCATCATCTACACGTTTTACTTCAAAAGGAAACAACTCCTTCAACAAAGCAAAATCCTCATCGTTCCAACCTGCTTCAAGAAAAGAAGATTTTTGAGGGCTCAGATCCATCCCTGTCGCTTGGAAAAATAAATCCATAACTTCCTAAAAAGCTTCCCATTCAGTTAAGTTCCCATTCCAAAAAAGTATAACATCATCCACAAACATCAAGTGGGTGATTCGTAGCCCTCTTTCCACATAGACTCCTTCTAATTTATTATCTCTTACTTGCTCCTGTATGTCTTTGCTTAAACCTTCTACATCAAGTAGAAAAAGTAACGGAGATAATGGGCACCCTTGCCTTAATCCCCTTGAGCTCTTAAAGAAACTGGTGGGCCTACCATTGATTAACACAACAATTTTTTTTGAAGTCACACACCCTAAAATCTAGTTTGTAGCTTCTAAACTCAATCCCACTTGTAGAAATAAAAGCTTTAGAAACCCCCAATCCACTCTATCATAAGCCTTAATCAAATCTAATTTTAGGACCATTGCTTTGATATATTTTACCTTGATAATATGTAAGGATTCATGAAATACACCTATGGCATTAGTTATTTGTCCTACCTCAAGAAAAACAAATTATTCCTTAGAAATTCCAAAACACAAACATTATTTTATTCTAGTAGCTATAATTTTGGTTATGATATTATACACCAAATTACATAAACAAATAGGTCTATACCCTCCAAAGGACTACGGTTTATTACTCTTAAGAATAAGAGCAAGAAAGATAGCATCCAAAGCTCCATTTACCCTGCCTTTCCTCTTGGTCTCTTCAACCATCTCCAAAATATCATCTGCCAGTTGATAAAAAAATCCAGAAAAAATTCTACAGTCCAGCAATCCAACCAAGGAGTTTTTGAGGCACTAAAACCTTTTAATTTTTATAGGATTTATGCTAAAGAAGGAGGTTCTACCACTCTATTTCCTTCTTCCTCTAATAACATTCTAGGATAATTCCTTAAAACTGCTAATTGATTGGTAATAGTGAGATTCTTCTGTGCCTTGAAAATATTTTGGAAAAAACCAACTACTTCCTCTTCTAGTCCTTGGTTGCATGTGATCACAATTCCATCTTCCTTGGTGATGTCCCAACTGGTATTTCTCATATTTCTAGATTTGGCATCGACATGAAAGAACTTAGTATTCATGTCTCCTAAATCCTACCAGTTTAACCTACTCTTTTGTCTCCAGGTCTCCTCCTCCTGTCTCAGAAGGACAAATTTCCTTTTTTATTTCTCTAGTACCAACATTTTATCATCCTCCTCAAAACCCCCTAGATAGTTAGTGTACACTGTATCCAACTCCATTTCAATCTTTACCAGTTCTTCCTTAACTTCCAGTTTCTTCTTTCTTTCCCATTTTACCACCAAAGACTTAAGTATATTAAGTTTTTTTACCAAAGAATCCATTGGATTTAACATCTCATTCCCCAATAAACCATTCCAGTTTTCTTGCACTAAATTTACAAACTCTAGTTTCTCAGTCCACAAAGACTTAAATTTAAATGGGTAGCATACCTTTCCTATTTGTTTTTCCGTATGGACAATTATAGGGATATGATCTGAAATATTTGAATTACAAACCCAAGTTCTACATCTGATGCTTGACATCACTAGGTCCTCTGAAATAAAAAAATTGATCTAATTTATTTTCAATGTAGTCCAGACATCCTCTGCCATTTCACCAGGTTGGGAGAATATTTAAAGGTTGAACATTCACCAGTCCCTCACCTTGTATCAACTGACTAAAATATAATTTTAAAGGATCAACTCTAGTATGGGGTCCCCACACTTCTCTGCTAGAGGTGGTAAATTTTAGATCGTCCCCCATTCTAAAATTTTGTTCCTTAAGAAACCCATCTCTTTTAATAGCCTCCAAAAAGACCTCTTTGTCAGAATAAGGACCATAGCAGTTTATGAATTTCAATATTTTATTCAAATATTTAACTATTCCATCCAGCAAAATCCCCGCAAGGGTCAAATAAGCAAAAAAGTCACATTTTCTTGGATCCCAAGCCATCAAAACTCAACCAGAAAGTCCCGAAGAATCCACTCCATATAAATACCAATTAGGAAGTAACTTCATGAAAATTTCTCTTTCTTTTGTTTCACATAGCATAGTTTCTTGAATAAACATAACATTCGGTTTTGTTGACTCTAGGAACCTTTTGAGGGCTAAACACTTCGAAGTTCCCCACACTTCCCTGACATTCAAGTTTTCCACAATCATTTTCTAACCCTTTTCAGGGATTTCTGAGCTCTAAACGCCCTAGGTTCACCAGTCATCGAAATACTTGTATTAGCACAATTTTCCTTTCCTTTCCCTAAATTCCTTGCACTTCTAGTTTTAAGCGGGGAATAAAACTTTTTGTAGGCCTCCCCGAACCACTCCCTTAAAAATTGTAGCTTATCCCACCAATGTGTGATTAGATTCACACCTACCAATCTCCCCCTTCCCAGTTTTTTCTAACTTTTTTGGTACAGGTTCCCCTCCAACATAAATCGTTAGAGGTGAACGGGAAAGGACATCTCTATAAGAAGGAATAAAATTGAATAATGATTCATCTAACTCAGAGAGTACAAGCTAATCCTTCGAATAGCTAGCACTCTATGAAACTATAACCTTAACTATAGAAGACAAATGTCTAACACATTTGTCTCACACACCACTTGATTTCATTACTAATATAGTCAATACATTTATAGCATTACAATACTCTTCTAGATTCGGACATGGTGGATTTGGCATTCTTATTATAACAAATACAACTCACACCTTCTAGATCTATGACAACTCACACCAATACATTATACTTTGAAACTGACACTCTTTTATACATTAATCCAACACTCCCCCTTAATGGAGAAATGGATTATTTACAATACCTAACTTGTTTCTAAAGACTTCAAACTTGTTCTTTCCAATAGGCTTAGTAAATATATCAACTGCAATATCACTTGTATTAAAATAAATTAGATCAATTTCCTTGGACTCAATCTTCTCTCTAACAAAGTGGTGTTGTATATCAATATGTTTTGTCCGAGCATGAAACATTGGATTATGTGTCAATTTGATAGCACTTTGATTATCACAATTTATGTATGTTGGTTCTTTTTTCTTCTCTCTAACATCTTCAAGGGTTCGCCTCAGCCAATCTGCTTCATAGGTTGCACTGGACAAGGATTTGTATTCATCTTCTATTGAATACAAAGAAATAGTGGGTTGTTTCTTGCTACTCCATGACACAACCCCTGATTCTATATTGAATGCATAGCCTATTGTGGACCTTCTGTCGTCAATATTTCCATCCCAATATGAATCAGAATACCCTGCCAACTCAACATCATATTGATTAGTATACATAAAACCAAAATTAATGGGTTCTTTCAAGTAGTGGAGGACTTTCTTTGTGGATTTCCAATGACTTTCATAAGGATTATACATGAAATGACTAAGGAAATTGATTAGATATGCTATGTTTGGTCTGGTAGTGGTGATATAGTTCAAACTTCCCACCAGCTCACGATACAAGGTACCATTTACCTATTTAGTTTCATCATCACAGGATAAATTAGCAATTTTTTCTACAGGAGTTGACATTGCCTTACATTCGCTCATATTGAACCTTTTAAGTATTTCCCATGTGTATTTACTTTGTTTGATGAGTGCTCTATCATACTCCTTCCAAACTTTGGGTCCTAAACAATAATGCAATTCACCAAGATCTTTCATCTCAAATTCTTCTGACAACTAACTTTTGATTTCATAAATTAATATACATGAACAAACTGTGATGATAAGATCATCAACATACAAGGATATTAAAGAAACATTTCCTTCTTCATCTTCTTTAATGTACAAGTTATTATCACTTTTTATTTTCACAAAACCTTTCTAATAAAAGAAGGAATCTTTCTTTACATACCATGATCTAAGGGATTGTTTCAAACCATATAAGGCTTTATTTAACCTACAAAAAGGATTCTATTGTCCCTTATGTACAAATCCTTCACGATGAACCAAATAAACTTCTTCCTTTAACTTTCCATTAAAAAAAGTAGATTTAACATCTAAATGATGTATTTTCCAATTATTTTTTGTAGCTAATGCAATCAATACTCGAATTGTATTCAACTTGGATATAGGTGCAAATGTATCTTCATAATCAATTCCCTCTTTTTATGAAAAGACTTTTGCAACTAATCTTGTTTTATATTTATCAATACTATAATATACTTTAAACTTGGATTTGTAGAACTATTTGCTTTCTATGGGGACTTTGTTTTCAGGAAGATCTACTAACTCCCATGTTTGATTCTTCATAATATAATCATATTCTTCATTCATTGAATTTATCCATTCTTCATGTTCTTTACCTTGTTCATAGTTTATAGGTTCTACAACATTCATTACATGAGACATCAATGAATAATATGTATACCTTAAAGGTGGTTGAGTTTGTTGTGATGACCTCTTTGGCCCTTCATTGCTTCCATATCTTATTCTACTTTGTAGTGATTCCTCGCCACTTATTGGTGAGTCATGGCTTCTTAAAGTGTCCATAGTTCTTTCATTCTGTTCTTGAACCGGTACATGTTCATGTTCCTGTTCATGTTTAACCATTGCATCTATTTTGACATGATCATCAATGTTATTAGAACTATGTCATACATCAATATCATCCATTTTTTCTCCTTTATATACATTCTCATGAAACACCACATCTCTACTTGCAAGCGATTTATGAGAATTGGGATCGAATAACTTGCATGCTTTTTTATTAGTACAATAGACAACAAATATGCACTTAACTGATTTTGCATCAAGTTTTCTTCTCTCATCTTTTGGAGTATGTGGAAAATCCTTGTGTCCAAATATTCTTAAATGATTCAGTTCTTGATTATAACCATGAAAAACTTCAAAATGAGTTAGAAGATTTAATATTTTAGTTGGACTCATAATTTTTAAATAAACAACAGTATTAATGGCTTCATCCCAAAAAACCTTAAATTTTTTTTTACCTTGAAGCATACTGCAAGCACTTTCCACCAATGTTTTGTTCTTCCTCTCAACAAATCCATTTTTCTTATGTTTATGTGGCACTGTAAATTGTTGTTGGATGCCATTGTTTTTACAATAATTCTTAAATGCTCCTAATGTATATTCTCCACCTTGATTAGATCTGAGAATTCTAATGCACTCGCCTGTCTGGTTTTCAACCATAGTTTGGAATTCCTTAAAGTACTCAAATACATCACTCTTATTTCTTATGAAATAGACCCAAGTATACCTAGATCTATCATAAAAAAATATAAGAATGTTTCAAGCACCACCAAGTGATCTAGTTTGCATAGGTCCACATACATCATTGTGAATTAACTCAAGTATTTATGATTGTGTTTTCTCTATATGCATAGGAAATTCCTCTCTTTGTTGCTTACCAAGTGCACATGCTTCAAAACCAATATGATCATTTCTCATAGCTGGAAGAATTTCAACCATTGTTTTCTTTTGTAGTAACATTAAATCATTGTGATTAAGGTGCTCATACCTTTGATTCCATAACTCTTATATTGACATTATTGTCCATGCCAATGTTTGATGATTGTTCTTGGTCACATCCATCTTATACAATCCTCCAATTATTGTACCTATATCAACAATCCTATAACAATCTTGGATATCCTTAACAAGACACTGCGACTTAATAAATTCCACCTTTAAATCATTATAAACAATAGTAGCAACAAATATCAAATTCTTTTTGATACAAGGAACATACATCACATTATGAATCTGTCTCACTTGACCATCATGAAAATTCACACTTATTAATCCATAATATTGAACTTTATGTGATCTGTTATATCCTAATAAAATGTTTGTTTCCTCAATGTTCTCATAATATTCATCATACCATTATTTATTACAATACATATGAGACATGGAACCAAAATCAATAAACCAAGTATTCCTATTACCATTTCCTGTAGACAAGGTAGCTTCAGAGATAAACAACTTAAGATTTTTATATCCATCATTGATTGAGGTGTCTTTCAATGACAAATTTGCATTATTCCCTTTCTATCTTTGTTTCTTGACTCATGCCTTTTTATTTTAAAACAATCTTTATCAAGATGCCCTGGTTTTCCACAATAATAGCAATCAACATTTTGTCAGATAGTTGGCTTAGGTTGATGGATAGTTGGTATGTATTGTTGGTTTTCATTGACGTCAACCATTGGAGAGTGATATTGTAGATTGATGTCAACCCTTGGAGAAAGTCTGGTAGTGAGTTCTGGTAGCACAAAGGTTTGGGTAATAGACCCAAGGTTGTTTCATGTATAATGGTATGAGTTTTAATATATTTTAAGGTAAGACTATTCTATATGGATAGTACATGTCATTTCATTTCCAGTGGTATGTGGAATATCACATAACCCCTCATGGTTAGAGATTTATGGCCATGAGAAGTTGGAGAACCCAAGTTTGGGTAATGGACCCAAGTTTTTTTGATGGATAATGACATGAGTTTTGATATATTTTAAGGCAAGACTATTCTACATGGATATTACATGTCATTCCATTTCTAGTGGTATGTGGAATGCCGCATAACTCCTCGCGGTTAGAGAGTTTTGGTCATCTGAAGTTGGAGAACCCTCATGAGTCATCTAGAAGCCCCAAAAGGTCAAAGTAGTCAAAGTGGTTTAAGAGATTTTTAGAAGGTAAATAATAAAGTGAAGTGATGAGTGTACTATAATTCAAAGTTAATACAAAATAAATTATTTAAATAATAAAGTTAATGTTGAAATTGCTAAGTTGACAAGTGGTTAAAAGTGGGTTAGCCCTAAAATAAGGAAAGTGATTTAAGATGGTTAGAAGGTAACCCCTTGAGGTAAAGTGAAGTGATGAGCGCACTATAAGTAAAAAAGGATACAGAATAAATTATTTAAATAATAAAGTTAATGGATAAATTACTAATTGGACAAGTGGTTAGAAGTTGGTTAACCCTAAAATAAGGAAACTGGGTTAAGATGGTTAAAAGGTAACCCCTTGAGGAAGCTACATGAAAGTATAAATAAGAGGCAAGACTCTCTCATTTTATATTACACTTGAGAATATTGAATTTCTACAAGTGAATGAGGTAACCAAAGGATATCTAAGCCAAATTTCAGAGAGAAGGTGAAGTAAAGCAGGCTGAAATTCAAGGGAGGATAAATTATTCTGATAATGTTTTCTAAGGTATGTTATTTACAGGTCATCTCACCATTTTCGCAATAACGTTTTTCTAGAATGATTCAGATCGTGAAATTGACATGCCATTAAGAAAACATATCCAAGTAGTTTTGTTGCTCATTTAATCTTGTGGGTCGTTGTAGTTTTGGAGTTACACTCTGTGAAAAATAGGGTTTGTGGCTAGTCCTAAAACTAGTCTAAAACAAATATTTCGGGTAAACACATCATAACTTATTCATAACATATCGAAATTAAGTAAGACAATTTTTTTTGGTTAGAGTATTGTCTATAGTATTCTTTGTAAAATTTTCAGATCCATACAACAAATATTTTGTGTGGAGCATGCTCTACAAGTACGCTATTTAGAATAAGCCATAATTCAACAAGGTATGCCATTTTTTCTATAAGTCCTTTTATGAGAGGCTCGAAGTAGTGACACATGGAGGAATTGCATAAAAGACACTGAAGAACATTGTGTACTATTTTCATATCTTTATTCATTACAGGTACATAGTTATGATTATTTCCAGTTAGGGTTGTTGACTAATCCAAAACTAGTCATGTGAGACTAAACTAAAGTTTGATGAAAATGCTAGTGTCTTGTTGCTAAAGTTAAGGAAGATTTGCAAGTATGTGATCATATACACCAGGTATATTATAGATTTATAAATCATATTTGGATGATGTAATTGATGAGGGATTCTGGTTGAGGTACATGTTGGGTACATGGTTGAGACAAGTAGTTGATGAGTTGACACATACATGAGGTGTATAGTTGATGATGTTGGCACATATTGATGAGTAGTTGATACATGATTGGTACATACATGGTACATGGTTGGAAACACTTGTTAGTTGTATTGTTGACACATGGTTTATGGATGATGTACCATACTTGTATTGATATATTATTAGAAGCACATATTGATCTTGGTGATAATTATGAGTTGTTGTGGTATGCTTGGTTGATGCACATATTTGATATTTGTCTTGGTGATTGATCTTGGTGAGTAGATATGATTTGGTTGATAAGATTGATGAGACAGGTTGTTCCGATAGGTTGTTTGGACAGGTTGTTGTCACAGGTTATTTCTATAGGCTTGGTGCATGGTTGTTGCACTTGTTCATGGTACAGGTTGAGGTACAAGTTGGCACTGTTGGACAACTAAGAGGGGGGGGGGGTGAATCAGTTGTTACCGTGCTTAAACAATCATGCTTCTTTTTAAATATTTACAAGACACTCAATGATAATCACAATAATGTAGAGAATTTAAACAAGGGCACATTCAACATCAGTCACATATATGAGAAAGACAGAGACAGATAATTCCCGAGGAAACCCATACAGGGTAAAAACCTCTTTTTCTTTATAT